>JBBBDQ010001034.1:717500-732500 GCA_037127315.1 Ascarosepion bandense | reverse complement strand
TAAGTAAGAAAAGGGAGTCCCCCGAAGATGAGAAAACTGAGAAAAAGAAGACGGAAAACCTCAAAGAAAGAAAAGAGACGGTAGAAAAGTCAAGCAATTTAAACAATGAATCTTGTCAGGACTACCGTCAAAGCCGTCATCAAAAGTCTGTTTTTGACATGCCTTTGTATGGAAGACCAGAACCGACAAAACCAGAATTAACCCTTACGGGGAAGGAGAGAAAAAAAGAAGAGGAAGAAGAAGACGAGGAGGTGATTAAAGAAAAAAAATCTCAAAAACAAACAAAAGAAATTGTAAAGAAAGAAACGGACGTTGAAGAAATAAACGAAAACAGGAAGAATTCAAGATTAGAAAAAAATGATTGTATTAAAATCCCCCACCCTCAACCTCTCCCAGTTTTGCCTTACGACAACAATGATAAAAATGACAGAAACCTCCGCTCCCATCGTCCGGACCCTCCTGACACACTGAATACAGCTGTAACCCACCCTCTCCTTAAACAGACGCGAAACCCAACTCAAAACCCTCAAGAACAAAAACAACAATTGAATAAAGAATTTAATCTTCCAAAATATAGGCAGACTTCAAAAACAGAGTCATTTCAAGACCTGTACCCGTACAATTCCAAAGCTCTTTTACGAAACCAAAAACAACACCAGTTTATCTCCAAAAGTTTCGACACTGGCCGTCGTTATCGCCAGAGTCCAGAATATCGTTGTCGTCCGCAGGGACAAACAGAGTCTAGAAAAACTTATCCACAACCAAAATATGGACAACAGAAAATGAAAGAATGTTCGCTGTATATTATAAATAGTGAGTTCGAGGCGAACGACGTCTGGAAAGTGGACCACAAATGTGACCACACCCGTGAGACCGATTCGAATGGTTGCACCTTGGGACGAGAAAAAACAAACGGTGTTGGAGGAGAGGAAAGAGATGAAACAATAGCAGTAAATATTAATAAAGAAGTTGATAACAACAACAACAACAAAATTTACAAATACTTTTACAATAATAATAATAATAATGGTGAAATCGTTCCATGTAAGCAAAAACAGACAAACATATTTGAAACGAACGATAAGAATGGACAAAAAAATAACTCAAGCGTATCACCCTCGCATAATAAACAATATATTGAATCCAACCCGTTGTACATAAAAGTTACCAGTGAAGCCTTGCTCTCGAACGAGAACTCGATAGACTACCATCGGCAAGAACCAGGTATCGGCGACTCTTACACAGGAACCGGTCGGTTTCAAGAAATACCCCAACAGCAGGTCTTCGAACGTTTTTTTCCCGAAGAGTTCGTCTACGGATTTTTAGCAAGCATCGATCCTATTTTTTGTGATATCGACGAAGTTGATAGAATTCCAAATGTCGGAGAAGCACCCGGCTACTGTATAGGCAAAGATCAATCAGAAAGCGCAATCTGCAGGTACACTCAAACTAGCCCTTGCGAAGACCTGTACAACGACTGCACATACCCGGACGGGTGTTTTGGTAAAAGCCTTAAAAGACGACTGTTATCCGTAGATGAGAACCAAAGGAACGAAACTCCGTTTTATTTTCATGGTTACAAAAAGTTCCGGAGTGAAGGTTCGATATCTCAACCAAAAAAGACGGAGTCTGAGAACGTGAAAACCGGGACAGAAAACGGTGGAATCACAGACTCAGTTCTAAGTTCTAGTGACACGAATTTAGCCCCGAGTGTCCAAGAGTCTTGTGTTTACATGAAACTGACATCGTCTCGTCCGTTGGAGAAGCCTGCTGTCACCCATGACTTCTTTGGTGGCAAAGCGCTGGATGATTGCTATGAATTCAATCAACCCGGCAAAACCCGAAATATTATTAGCAGTTGCAAAGACCAACAAATCTTCCCACCTCACCAGAAAGAAACGCCGGACAGGTACCAGCATATTCGGAACACATCACTGCCACCATCACCTCCTCCTTTCAACTATCTACCGCCACTTCTGCTGACGTCATCAACGCAAACAGACCAAGCCTATCTAGACCATTACCATCACCAACAACACCCCTATCACCGTCAACGCTACCTGCTCTTAGACCCACCCCGGGAAAAAAGCGAGAACACAGGTGAAAAAGAGAGACAAGAAAAAAGAAAAAGAGGGGGAGCTGATGATAGCCAATGCTCGAAAGTGGACCCAGATTTTAGATTTTTAAATTCTTTGACCAATTTACATTGTTTAAACCAACCACAGTGTATGAGTAAGTGCAGTAATAACCTGACGGATAATATTGATTTTAACCATACTAAATTGGATTTTTTCACCAATAGCCTTTATCAAGAAGATCTTTATACAAGAAACGATATCAATCAAAACATATACCACCGATCTACACCTAACGAGCCCCATTGGACCCAGGAAACAAATACTGACCTACCCACCCTTAGTAACAATACCAACAGTCATTCCCGTACCTGCTTTAGCGAAGTCCTTGGCCATTCGCTAATATATATAGGAGGGGAAAAACAAGGAGGAGGAGGAGCTCTTGGAGTAGAAGTCAGAGTGGGGGAAATCGGAAGTGGTAGTAGTGATTCGAGTAGCGGGCGAAGTGTTAGCAATAGTAGCCTTGATGTGAGTTGCAGCGGCAGTGTTGGAGGGGGAGAGATCGAAGATGATCGTGGCAGCGGCGACGAAGGCGAATGCGGCGGTGGTCGTAACGATACCGGCGACCGTGACGTGGTGCGCATTAGATCCATGTCGGACTGCCCCGGTTTCACTCGTGGATGCGGAGACGCTAGCCCCAGAAAGAGACGCTGCCTAACGCCAAACCCGTACCAAATCCAGAGGCACGCCGCAAACATCAGGGAGCGAAAAAGAATGTTGAGTATCAACTCGGCCTTCGAAGAACTGCGCTGTCACGTACCGACATTTCCCTACGAGAAGAGGCTGTCCAAGATCGACACCCTGCGACTAGCAATTGCCTATATTGCTCTTCTGAGGGAGATCCTGATGTCTGGCGTCGACCCGCTTGAATACGTGGAGAATTCGCTGAGACAGGGGACCAGTGGCAAAATGAAAGCAGCTTGGAATACCAGTGGTAAGTCAAATGTTTTTTACGTTTTATTTTGTTAACTGATAGTACACCCAATACAAGGCCCGAGAGCCACCCAATGTAGTGGGCTACTGAGTTAAATTTTAAGGAAGGGAGAAGTAAGTGAGTATTATGAGAATGAGTAGGATAGATATCGGTTAATCCTTGACCTAAAGAGAACAATCTTGTAGTTGACAGGAAAGCATTCTCTCGGGATTTTAGAAGCTGTCCGAGTAGAAATTGTTTTCATTGAAGCGAATATTGATGGTTTACCACTGTGAAAACGGTATGGCGGGTTCAGGGCTGTGAAGGTTTGAACGGGTGATTCAAAGGAATGTAGCTATTTCGAAGATTTGCCTTGGTAATATCGAGAAAAGAGCGAGAGACTGGCGATGCTTCATCTGTAGGATAAGGGTTTCAGGGTAGAGAGCAATTCATCACCCAAAAGTCCTCGAAAGAGCGTTTAAACTCTGTCGAGACGGGACAGTTAGATTGGACATCACAAACCCAGATATGGCAGCAGAACACTATTCCTGGTGTGATTTGATAAATAGATAGATTAGCCTTAATAGATAGATAGATAGATAGATAGATAGATAGATAGATAGATAGATATGAAGTGACTGTGCTAGATAGATAGATAGATAGATAGATAGATAGATATGAAGTGACTGTGTTAGATAGATAGATAGATAGATAGATAGATAGATAGATATGAAGTGACTGTGTTAGTTAGATAGATAGATAGATAGATAGATAGATAGATAGATATGAAGTGACTGTGTTAGTTAGATAGATAGATAGATAGATAGATAGATAGATAGATATGAATGACTGTGTTAGTTAGATAGATAGATAGATAGATAGATAGATAGATAGATAGAAGTGACTGAGATAGATAGATAGATAGATAGATAGATAGATAGATAGATATGAAGTGACTGAGCTAGATAGATAGATAGATAGATAGATAGATAGATAGATAGATATGAAGTGACTGTGCTAGATAGATAGATAGATAGATAGTTAGATAGATATGAAGTGACTGTGCTAGATAGATAGATAGTTAGATAGATATGAAGTGACTGTGCTAGATAGATAGATAGATAGATAGATAGATAGATAGATAGAAATCAGAAATTAAGATTATGATTTTTATTTATTAGGAATGTAATTTCTTCTTCTTCTTCTTCTTCTTCTTCTTCTTCTTGTGCCGTGTTCCTTTGGGACGCAGGCGATCATGGGCTTCCTTTTGTTTCTGTCTCTTGTCGCTTTCAATATTTTTTTCTCTTGGTATCTCTTCTAAGCCCCGCTTCGCCAACCATTTGCCGAGACCTAGTACCTCTCGCGCAGCTTTTCCCTGTCTCTTCTTCCATTTATCCGACCTGTGAGTATCAAGTTCTCCAGGCCCTTCTTCCTCATTAAGTGTTCCAGGAACCTCATTTGTCTCTTCCTGATATTCAGTATCAGTTTTTTTCTCGTTTGCATCCTTTCCAACACCTCATCGTTGCACAAGAGCTCCGTCCATGCAATACTCAGCATCCTTCCGTAAAACCATATTTCTGCTGCCTCTCTTTCATCCTTGATGAGATCGTCCAGCATTCACTTCCGTACAGAAGGACAAATATCACATGACAATCCATCACTGTTTTCCTTGTTTCTAATGAGATTTTCCTGTCTTTTAGTACTATAGTTAGCTTTTGAAATGCGTCTTTGAATCTCAACATCACACTTTCCATTCTCTGTCAGCACGCTTCCCAGATATTTAGGTTAGAATTCTTGTGTTTATTTTCCTGGTTGTAGGCATTATTTTGGTTTCCGACGTAAATCTATCTAAATCTAAACTTATTCATGAATGGAACTGTGTGTGTGTGTGCCCGTGTTCGTTACCTATAGACTCCGAAACGGCTGAACCGATTTTCTTGAAAATTTACACAGTTGTACTATAAGCGTCTGCAAGTGTTCTTAGCTAGGTTTTGTTTCTAGGTACCCCCGATAAATATCGAAAATCGATAATCGAAAAAATCGGGTTATAGAAGGAGTGGTCCGATTTTAATCAAATTTGATACACTCATAGACAAAGACATAAGAAATGATATTCAGAAGTTTCAAGGTTGCAGTTCTTACAATAGTGCAGATAATCCATAATATAAGGCAAGATGTTTGTATGTGTGTCTGTTTATCTGCCTGTATGTGTGTATTTTTTTTTTCAGCCCTTTTATTTTAGTTTTTGCTTCGGGTTTGACTCTAAGTAGGTATAATTGTAGTTCTTAGTCTCAGCCATGATACCATTTACTCAGAGGACTTATTTAGGCTTCAAAATTCAGTTTACGACGAAAAAAAAAACTTATTTGATATCGATACCAGGAAATCAAAATTTGACTTACATTCATTCATTTTTATTTCAGTCTACGGTTTCGCTTTAACTGGAAACAACTATTGCTTTTTAGTCTTTCGTGCCAACGTCCAAAGAGTCTGAGCTCCAGGACCATGGATTAGTTTTAAAGCTTTCATTACACCAGAGCAACGCCGGTCTATACTGCTAAATCAGGGAATAAATTACATCCGTTTGCTAATTAAATTTTCTGTTGATTCTGTCTTTTAGTTTACCTGTATGCATGTTACAGCTCTGTGTATGTCAAAATTAAAAATGAACCCCCCAAAACAAAAGTAAAAATTACAAAAGAAAAACGAAATCAAAGATAAAAAATGTTTTATTTTTAAAATGTGGTTCAATTAATCATTGTATCACACTCACAACACTTCTCACAGAAAAAAAAAAAATGGAAAACGACCTATCGGAGGGTCTTAAGAGCCTTGTAGATACGACCACGGCATTCCAGTGGGTCGTGTGGGAGCCAACGTATTAAAATGTATCAAGTCCATAAGGTCGATTTATTGTAGCCACTTATAAACAATATATTGATCAGATCTGCATAAAATACGGCCCGCGGCTCGCATGTGACCTGCGGAACTACCAAGTGTGGCCTGCGAGGGGGTTTCGAATTACTGATTTTTTTGTCTATATCTCTGAGATGTGGTAGTATTTACAATATTTACATTATTCGGACTATTGTCCTCATCTTGGTTGCCATTTGTACGACGTTTAGTAATAGATCATTCTATTTGTCTATATTTCTGAGATGAGGTAGTATTTACAGTATTTACATTATTCGGACTATTGTCCTCATCTTTGTTGCCATTTGTACGACATTTAATAATAGATCATTCTATTTGTCTATATTTCTGAAATGAGGTAGAATTTACACTATTTACATTATTCGGACTATTGTTCTCATCTTTGTTGCCATTTGTACGACGTTTAATAATAGATCATTCTATTTGTCTATATTTCTGAGATGAGGTGTTATTTACACGATTTACATTATTCGGACGATTGTCTTCATCTTTGTTGCCATTTGTACAACGTTTAATAATAGATCATTCTATTTGTCTATATTTCTGAGATGAGGTAGTATTTACAATATTTACATTATTCGGACTATTGTCCTCATCTTGGTTGCCATTTGTACGACGTTTAATAATAGATCATTCTATTTGTCTATATTTCTGAGATGAGGTAGTATTTACAATATTTACATTATTTGGGGATGTGCGTTGTGGTACAGTGGATATCTGCTCAGAACGAGAAACCGGGGAGCCGAGTTCGAATTCCAGTTGAATCCATTGTATTCACTTACGCCCAAATACCCTTGGGAAAGGTATTAATCTGTCTCTTCCCTCCAGTTATGGGTTCAATAGCAGGACAGATTGGGTTCTATAGCCTTGGTCGGCAATCAGTCTACCACAGAAAGCAATGGCAACCTATTGCGGGATAATATTCTGCCCAGTCAGTCATGTCTCGAAAACGACATGATCGCCCAAGCGTGTTTCACGTATGGCACTTAACTGACTGATTGACATTATTTGGACTATTGTACTCATCTTGGTTGGCATTTGCACGAAGTTTAATAATAGATCATTAATATTTTATATTAAGTGGATCGTGTTGAATTATCCTCGCCGTTTACGGACTTGACATCATCACACACACACACACATATATATATATTATGGACTCTCCCATCGATTTCGATGTATGAGGGTCTAACCTCAGTAAGATCATCCACACAAAGATTTGTTTATAGTGGTGAAGGCATTGTGTAGCACCATCCACACTTTTTGAAACTGCTGATAACAAACAATCGGTGCAGAAATCTGTCACAGATCGCAGGAACAGCAGACCTCAATTATTTAACCCATAATTGGAGGGAACGGACGGATTAATACCTTTCCCAAGGGTACTAGTGCGCAAGTGAATGCAGTGTGCTCGACTGGAATTGGAGCTCGGCTCACCGATTTCCCCCTCCAAGCCGACATCCACCGCACCACAATGCACATCCGTGAACGCTAACAGCACCTGGTATTCCCAAGTAGTCACCCACCTAAGTACTGGCCAGACCGTTATATATATATATCTGGTGTATACAGGCGATTTACAATAACTGATTTTACTTGTATTTTTAAGAACGCTCACGTAACGGAATATTTTTTAAACACGCAATTT
This sequence comes from Ascarosepion bandense, assembly GCA_037127315.1. Classification (NCBI taxonomy): domain Eukaryota; kingdom Metazoa; phylum Mollusca; class Cephalopoda; order Sepiida; family Sepiidae; genus Ascarosepion; species Ascarosepion bandense. The sequence continues at coordinate 724,870 of JBBBDQ010001034.1, read as the reverse complement.
TCAAAATTAAAGAAGTTATAACGTTTTTATCCATGGTTGTATGATCCTTATATATATATATATATATATATTTTGGTATGGTTACACTTAGTCATAATTTCCCGTTACGTGAGCGTTTTTGAAAAAAGGTTAAAAACAGTTATTTTAAATCCCCTGAAGACACCACATGGTAGAAACCTAGGTCATGCAATAACTCGTTTACAAATGAAAAATATTAAAATGTTCTACAATATAATTGTATTGAACACTTTTTAATTCAACTGTGTACTGGCCTGATTTAATCATGACCAAAATCTAAATAATTAAATAATATATATATATATATATATATATATATATATATTAAAGAAATTGCAAATATTGTGTCTGCTTATTTTTAATAAGATCATTTCATACTCACGGATAATCTTTTGCGTGTTATAGTTGAAAGATTTCTGACATATATATATATATATATATATATATATATATATATATATATATAGGAAAGAATATTAATAAAAAGTTTTGAATTTAAAAATGTATTTTTTTTTACAGTATTTGTTTATTTTTATTATTGTATTTTATATTTCAGACCGCCCTCGGTCCTTCATCAGAAACAAGTGATTTTTAAATTTGAATTAGAAACGTATTTCACGATAGCGTCCGAATATTTTTTTAAGACAGTATACGTGGATCATCACTATGTTATATATATATATATATATATATATATATATATATATATATATATATATATATAGATAGATAGATAGATATATTTGATAATGTCGTGTATCCAAGTGGATGGGGTTCAGATGGGTAGTCTCATTGGTCCTGCGTTGGCTGATATCTTTGTGGGCTACTTCGAGTCTTTGCTCTTTGGGAAAGTGTCTAAACTTTTTATTTATTTCAGTTACGTTGACGACACTTTTACCAATTTTTCAAATTAAAATGAAGCCGAAAATATTTTCAGCAGGCTTAACTCCTTACATAAGGCTTTGTCCTTCACTATGGAAGTGGAGAAGGACAATTGCTTGCCCTTTTTGAACGTCCTTGTTCAGCATAGTAGAGGGGGTTTTCTTACAATATTTATCGTAAACCTACCTTTACTGTCCTGTATATGAATTGGTGTTCGTTTGCACCTACATCAAAGAAAATTAATCTTATCAAAACCTTGATGTACAGGACGCTCAAAATTTGTTCTCCTACTAGACTGGTCTTTGAATTTGAGAATATCAAGGAGATTTTTCTTAGTAACGACTATCCGGAAGCCCTTATTAATTATATTATTAATAAGAAGACTAGGGAATTTGATTCTCCTAAAGTCCTGGGTCCTTATAAGTGTCCGGTTTATTTGAATGTTCCTTGGATTTGGGATAAGGGCTAGAGTTTAGTTAAGCAGGTTAGCAAGACTGTTTCTGGTTGTTTTCCGTCTGTTGCTCTGCAGTGTATTTTTCGGACTAGGTCTGCGTTTCCGTCATTTCGTAAGGATGAAATGATCTACATCAAATTGAGTAATTTGGTATAGGAATTTGATTGCCAATGCGCTGCTGGTTATGTGGGGCGTACAACATTACATTTGGAAACAAGAATTAATTAACGTGTACCTTCCAAAATACGATTAGGCAAAATAGGTAGCATGTGTTGTCTTCCCTCTACTAATATGGAATCGGCTATTGCTCAACACCTAGTAGAGAATATAGCCTGTGCTAAGTCGTATAAGAAAAAGTGGTTTAAAGTTTTACATGTAGCTGATTCCAATAATCAATTAAAGATTTTGGAATCAGTCTGCTCTTTTCCAATCTTTTCACTTTTCTTTTTTTTCTTTTTTTCTTTCTCATTTTTTTTTCAATTGGAGTAGATAAACTAAACTATCGCCCGGTTCACACTCCACCAACGTCTATTGTACAGGTGTAGAGGTTCATCCCTTGTTCCCTGTTCAGGATGTGGTTTCCGGCTTTCTCTTTTCCAATCTTTTCACTTTTTTTTTCTTTTTCATTTTTTTTTTCAATTGGAGTAGATAGACTAAACTATCGCCCAGTTCACACTCCACCAACGTCTATTGTACAGGTGTAGAGGTTCATCCCTTGTTCCCTGTTCAGGATGTGGTTTCCGGCTTTCTCTTTTCCAATCTTTTCACTTTTTTTTTTCTTTTTCATTTTTTTTTTCAATTGGAGTAGATAGACTAAACTATCGCCCGGTTCACACTCCACCAACGTCTATTGTACAGGTGTAGAGGCTCATCTCTTGTTCCCTGTTTAGGATGTGGTTTCCGGCTTTCTCTTTTCCAAATCTTTTCACTCTCACGTAGCCCCCTGCACATCAGTGGCGTTACCGCCTTGCTCGGGGTGATATGATTAAAAAAAAAATCATTACGGAAACCTCTTTGCCGACAGAAGGATTTTGTTAGGTCTCTTTATTTGTGGGGGGATATTTTATATTAACTGACCCTCGATAATTATTTACACGCGATTTCTCCTCCCCTCGTTATAAGTATATATATATATATATATTTATTTTAACGTTCCCCACTTTTTTGCTCTTCATTTTCATTGCTGTTTTTTTTCGTTTGATTTGTGATTCCAATGATTTTCTCCTGATGAGATGTTGTACGAAAGAGCTCTTGAGACTGTTAATTAATTCCTTGTTTTTAAAGTAATATATATATATATATATATATATATATATATATATATATATATATTCCCAGTTGACCTGTCGAAGTATAAATATTACTTGTAATTCAAAAATTATTATTCCACGTCAATTTGGCAGAAATTCGGTCTACTTTGTCATATGTTGATTCATATTTAAATATGGTCGGGATTATCATTATTATTATTTATTTTGCACACACACACAAACACACACACACACACATATATACACACATATATATGTACATATATGCAAAATTACATACTGTTTAATTGTAGTAGTGTTGGCACAAAGTCTGTTGATTTTAGTGGTTTTACTGATGAAACATATTTTAGTAAGTAGGTATTTTAAGTAAAGCGCTCAATATCGGAGTGTAGATAGAGCATTAACTGGTACACACACACACACACACACACACACACACACACACACACACACACACATATATATGGATGTTAATATCTATATTAAACAGATTGTGTGTATAAATATATGCACAATGTGCATCAATATATATGTATATATACATGTGTGTATGTGTGTACATGTAAATGTGTATATATGTGTATATTTATATGTGTTCTTATATATATATATATATATATATATAATCATTTGTATACAGGTCTGTTTCGCTGTATTGCATCACATCAGTACAGCTAAATTAAATGCCTGTTTCAAGCCATATATATATATATACATTAATTATTTGTTTTATTACAAAGATTTAAATATATGCGGATTATATATTAATATACATATTAAATAGATTATATATATATATATATATATATATATATATATATATATATGAAAACAAATTAATATTAGCTTATTTCGCGGAGCACTTACAGACCGCTCTTCATATAGCGGAGTTTTAAGTCAACACAAAATAAAATCTCTCTGAAGATGGCTTATGTGAGCCTAAAGCTTAGAACCGAATGAATAAAAAATTATCCAAATGTTGGAGAATTTTTGTCTTTATTTTCAACTGAAATTAAAGCAAAAATACGACGTTTAGAACGGCTCATGATTAAACATAATAGACATTCATTGTCTCTTATATTTAATAGCATATGTTTAGAATCTATCTATCTATCTATCTATCTATCTATCTATCTATCTATACGTAACTCATTTGACTATATACGTACACACACCATCCATTTAACGGCACACACACACACACACACACACACACACACACACACACACACACACACACCATTTAACCATATAGATATATGCGTGTAAAAATGACAATATGAATGAAACAAAACCTATTTTAACCGACCTATATAGTATATATGCTATATAAATTTTTATATATCATTATATATTATTCACTTGGCAATAAATATTGAAAAATAGTTATGAAATACATACTTTGTTTAAAACACTGGGGTGGCCTAATATATATATATATATATATATATATATATTCTCTGTTTTCTTTTAAGAAAAACTTTAAACACCGGTCATATTTCCGTAATAAATTTATTTCAGTCAATATATATATATATATATATATATATATATATATATACGTAATATTTTCCTATTTTATCAGCTGAATTCAGATTTACAAGTATCTAATATGTGTAGCTTACACAGACAGTTTCTACCTTTGAATTTAACGGATAAATTGACACATCGCTAAAAACAAAAGTTTAAAAATTTGTATATGTATATATGTGCGTATGTGTATGTATGTGTATATGTACGCATATATGTATGTGTGTGCATATGTACGTTTGTGCATGTGTGGTTAGGTATATGTTTGTATATACAGGGTGTCCATAAAGTTCATGTGCACTTTAAAAATTTATAACTTTATTTGTATTTGCGATAAAAATAATTTGTAAAAAGGATTAGAAAGAAGTGAAACTATATATATATATATATATATATATATATATATGGAGAGAGAGAGAGAGAGAGAGAGAGAGTTAGGTGTTCGTAAAGTTCGTTTGCACTTTAAAAAAAATATAGTGAAACTATATTTTATATATATATATATATATATATATACAGAGAGAGAGAGAGAGAGAGAGAGAGAGAGTGAGAGAGGTGTTCATAAAGTTCGTTTGCACTTTAAAAAAAATATAGTGAAACTATATTATATATATATATATATATACAGAGAGAGAGAGAGAGAGAGAGAGAGTGAGAGAGGTGTTCATAAAGTTCGTTTGTACTCTAAAAAATTTATAACTTTATTTGTATTTGCGATAGAAATAATTTGTAAAAAGGATTAGAAAGAAGTAAACCGATATTTTTAAAGAATTTATTGAATTTTTTTAAAGTTTCCACATGTCCTCCATCACTAGCAATACAAAGGGTAATACGGTTTTGCTGTTCACGGAAAACATTTGCCACCTGATTTGAAGTAATACCTGAAATCACATTAGTTATTTTAGCTTTCAAATCTTCTAATGAACTAGGTTTGGTTGCATACACAATTGTTTTCACATGTCCCCCCCCCCCAAAAAAAAAAAATCTAATGGAGTCAAATCTGGCAAACATGGAGGCCAATAAAATGCCCCACCTCTTCCGATCCATCTGTTTACTTATCTAAAAATTGTTTTGAATTTTGTGGTAAAGAATTATTCAATAACTATACTTAAAACTTGGTACATTAAACTTTATAATATTTTTTACAGATTATTTCCATCACAAATACAAATAAAGTTATAAATTTTTAAAGTGCATACGAACTTTATGGATACCCTGTATTTGTATCTGCCTCTCTACCCTGTTTCATATTTGAATAACTTTATAATAATCTAAACCTGATATTTAGTTAAATTTAGAATTAAAAATTCGTCGTTTCTAACATCAATTCGTAATAATATTTAAGAGCAAATTTTATTTTTTATTTTGAAATGAAATTAATAGTGAATTAGCAATACTGGTCTCTGTTTTAATCAAACATTAACATTAATGCATCAATAAATTGTTTTTAGGGTCTATTTTCAAATTAGAAATTACTTGTCATTCGATTGGTCATCATAGACTACGTAATAGTGTCTCCCCTTTTTAAGGGGTTTGGTTAGTTTTTAAAAGTAACCCTAACCCAAGCCAGCACCATCACTTGATAAGATACAAGTAGTATCGAAACAAAATAATCACTTTTGCAGTGATATTATAACATATTTATGTCATAAATTTTAAGTACATATTATTCGCTCTACTTTGTATTGAGTACTTTTTAAGAATGGTGTTTTTTGGATGCAAAATTTTATTCCATCCATACTTACCCTATACTTGGATATTTCGCGCCTGGGTTGTGTAGCAATCGGAGTCTAACCGTACTGATGAGCTGTGATACAGCGCGAAACACATCTGTCATATATATATATATATATATATATATATATATATATATATATATATATATATATATATATTACTTATCTGTAAATTCAGATAAAATAGATAGCGGGGAAATAGCCATTTTCAATGTGTCATTTAAAACATGCATTCTTCAACCCCTTACAAACATAGAATGATGAAAATTATAAGCCCAGAGGTTAGCTTAGGTAAAGGAAGTTGTTGGGAGGTATTAGTTTTATTAGGGTAGGGCTAGGAGAAATATAGTAGTAATTCCTCTTTGGTAGTGGGAGGTATGTGGCTTGACCCTTGAGTTAGTAGTGGTAGGTGGTGGGGAAGTAACTGCTTGGCCAAATTTTGAAAAAAAACTTAATGTGAGTATTTGGAAGAATATGATAATTATTGTATTTTGCACTTATTTCTATGGCGACACATACTTATGATCTCCCTTCGTTTATTTAGGAGTATATTTTGGTATTGAAATTTTAAAATATTAATTTTTTTCTGTCAAATATAGATTACATTTATCTCTTAAGCTATTAGGGACCCTAACCTTGCTGTTGAGCATCCATTTTATCTGGAGATTTAAGTTACTTTCTTTTAATTCCCAGTATTTTCTAGAAAGGGCTGTTTCGTATATTAAAATAGGGCTGGTGAAGGAGTGTCTATGGGTATAAAGCCGTTGTTTCCAAATTCTCGCAAGATTCCGATATAAACATTATATTTCTCCTTATTTTTCTTAGGATTGATGGTGGCTTGATAGATTACATTTTCGGATCTACACACACACACACACACACACACTCTCTCTCTCTCTCTATATATATATATCATTTTTATGCAGGTTTCATTGAAAATCACAGACAAGGTATTATTGCTAATTTTTATATAATTTTTCGGTTGTTTCAGACTACAAACTACGTAGGCATAAATAATGGAGTCATTGTTAATAAAAAAAATCTAAAACTTAATAATATAATTTCTGAACACGGTAACAATGGACTTACCGATTCCGAAATATAACACACACATGACTACATATATAAACTCGTACATATTCAGTTCCACGTAAAATAAAATTCATTCTTAATAATGGCTAAAAGTATAGCCGAAAGCGCCCGAAAATACAAAACATTAGAATAATTTCTACAAAACACACGAAAAAATTATATTAAAAACTTAACGCGAATACCTTCTGTGTAAGCAAAACTTTTTTTTAGGCAAGTACTCTTCTTCAACATCGAGCCTGCTCAGTACTTAAATGGGTGACCATTTGGGAATACCAGGTGTTGTAAACGTAAGGACCAAGAATGGTCCATCGGTCTTCCAGGTTTGGGAGTTGGGTGCAGGGCTAACAGCCCTGCCCCGTAAAAAACAGTTTATTTCAGAAAAAGCAA
>JBBBDQ010001034.1:687500-712500 GCA_037127315.1 Ascarosepion bandense | reverse complement strand
TGAAAATTTAAATTTATCAATTTAAAGTAAGCTTAAAACCAGTTTTTACTACGTTAATGCAAAACTATAAGCTATTAAAATTTTATGTATAAATTTCATAAGCGTTTATAGTGAATTATAAAGGGGTCCGTAAGTCAAAAATTTTGAAAACTCCTGGTATATAGCACGCTAACGTCCGCCTTCTTTCACTGAGCGCCCATAGCTTAGAGGTTGAATCGCCGTCAATTCAGTCGGGTTTCAATCCTGGTTAGAAGCAATCGGATGTCTAACCGTACTGATGGGCTGTCTGATTACACAAAATTTAAAACTGATAAACTCATCATTCAAAAATAGGAGAACCAATATCATTGTTGAATTTACATGTCTTTCACATGTAATCCGACCAAACTTTATTTCTAAAATTCTTAATGAAGATGTAACGGTGCTCTTTAATGAAACGTCCGAAGTTTAAAAAAAAATTACGGAGCCAAAATTGATAAGCAGAAAACATAAAAAGAAGTCGTTAACAATTTGTTTAAAGCGTAGATTTATTGTAACTATTAATATTATCAATACCATTTCATTATTTATTCGTCTGAAGAGAGTCAACTTTGGACTCGAAACATGTTTAGCGACACAATATAATAATAAGCACTTAATGAATTATACAAAAAATAAATAATATTAATAATAATAATTCTACATTTCTCACACTTTTTTCACCGATAACAATTTCTCTCTCTCCCTCTCTCTCTCTCTCTCTCTCTATATATATATATATATATATATATATATATATATATATACGTGAAAAAATCACAAGATCGCCAAATTAGGTTTTACAACCATAAAACCTCTTTTAAAAACGAGAAGTATAAACATAGTACAGCTTTATCCACCTATGTATGGGACATAAAAACCAAAACAAAAAGAGACCCCATTCTGAAATGGGAAATAATAAAAAAGTGCCCTAACTATAATAAAGACAATAAATTTTGTAGGTTATGTGATGAGGAGAAGCTAGCAATAGCTAAATTTGAACCTGCCAACAAGCTTATTAACGCGAAAACTGAAATACTGAATAGGTGCAGATTTCATAAGGCAAAATTTATTGCTTAGTGTCTATAGCCATACTGTGTCTCCGAAATTTAATTTTTTTTTTTTTCCTCCGAACCTCCCCTTCCCCAGTTGGGTATGCTGGTTGGTTAGTCTTTGCTCGGTGTGTCTATTTATTTGGTTAATCCCTGGTCTGCCGTTGCCCTGACGAGCCGTTGTGCGAAACCGCGGTAGGTCTTGGCGATCTTGTGATTTTTTCACGTGTGTTTTTGCTCTACGTTACTTCCTCTTTGTTAATTCGAATTGGTTAGTTTGTATCGAGCACTTTTCTTTCTTTGTGGTTGGTTCCGTGTGAGGGTTTTTTTTTCTTTGCTGCGAGGTACTGTATGTATTGTCGGTACTCCGCAGTTTTCTTTTTTTTCCCCCTCTTGTCCAACGCTTTATAGCGACGGACAGTAACGGACTTAGATTCTGCCGGTTATTTGTGGTCCTCAAGGTTTGCTTTTGTAAAATTTTAGGATCTAGATACGTACAGAGTCAGTTTTATTATTATTATTATATATATATATATATATATACATGCGGTGTAAATATAGAAGAATCCATATAATAGGCCTATACTTCCACTTAACCATAGAATAACGTGTCTGTCTTCACACACACACACACACACACATATATATATATATATATATATATATATATATATATATATATAAGTAAATTAACCTAGTGAGCCAAATAAAATTATCACGGTTTCACCTAAAAGGATCTTCAGGGAAGGTTGGCCAACCTCCCCTGAAGATCCGTTTAGATGAAACCTTGGTAGGTTTGTTGGCTCACTAGGTTAATTTACTTATTCTGCTCTGCTTACGTATTGAGCGCTTTTTCTTATTGATAACTACGTACTGGCTTGGTCCAAATCGCTTTAGCTGATGTTCATGTGCTTAGCTCTTTCTTTTTTTACAACCATATATATATATATATATATATATATATATATATATATGTATAATATTTATACAAGGTGTCCATAAGGTCCGTGCGCACTTTAAAAAGTTTATAACTTTATTTGAATTTGTAATAGAAATGATCTGCAACAAGTGATATATATTGTTTAATGTATCCACTTTTAAGTATAGTTATTGAATAGTTCTTTACCACAAAATTTGCAACAATTTTTAGATAAGTAAACACATGGATCAGAAGAGGGGGACCATTTTATTGGCCTCTACGTTCGTCAGATTTTATTCCATTTGATTTTTTTATGGGGACATGTGAAAACAATTGTGCATTCAACCAAACCTAGTTCATTAGAAGATTTGAAAGCTAAAATAACTAATGTGATTTCAGTTATTACTATAAATCAGTTGGCAAATGTTTTTCGTGAACTGAAAAATCGTATTACCATTTGTATTGCTAATGATGGAGGACATGTGGAAACTTAAATAAAATTTCAATAAAACTTTAAAAATATAGATGTTTTACTTTCTAATCCTTTTTACAAATTATTTCTATCGCAAATACAAAATAAAGTTATAAATGTTTTAAAGTGCACACGAACTTTATGGACACCCTATATATATATATATATATATATATATATATATATATTGTGTGTGTATTTTCGCAGCATTTTTTCATTAATACAGGTTTCATTGAATAATATAGACATGTTCTGTCTATTTATTTTGTGTAAGATCCTTTCGTATGATCTGATTATCTTGATAGTGTTGTCATGAAAAGACAACAAGAAATCGCAGTAATTGTTGATTTTTTTCTCAGGTCTGAGCTCCAATGCCTATAATCGACGGGAGAGGTCATAGTTATTAGAATCTCATCTTCAGAATGGTAGGAGACTCACACTCCTCCCACATCTATTGAAGAGGTTTAGAGGCTCATCTCTTGTTCCCTGTTCAGGAAGTGGTTTCTGGCTCTCCTTTTCTCCTCAGACCTCAGCATTGGTGCTTCTGCGATTTTCCTGCGATATGCGTGGTCGGTGGCAACGTCTCTTCATTGTGAACGTACCGGGTTGCCAGTTTTCTGGTTGCTGCTTCCAACTAGTAGTTAGGAGCCCTACCACTTGTGTAGCGTCAAGAGCGGCTGCTCTGATCAACAGTTGCATAATATCGGGATACTTGCAGTGCCATGTCGCGCATGGATAGGTGTCCCTGCAGGCGCTTTTGGTGGGCAGCCCAAAGGCCACACTTTGTTGCAGCCCGCACCAGTTACCTTCCAGTGCATGTCGCGGCTAATGACCGTTTGCCTCCTCTACTCGAGGTCTCTCTTCAATAACAACATTAAACATGAACATCCATATCTCCGCAAAAAAGCTGAACCAGTCAAAATAAAATCACCTGAACCTCTTAACATTTCCTATACTAACATTCGGGGTATTCGAACCAACTTCGGTAGCGTTGAATCTTTCCTTCACCAAAAGTCCCCTGACATTCTAGCTCTTTGTGAGACTAATTTCAACTCCTCGATTCCCTCATCTCACTCCTCGATCCCTAGCTACCGTCCCTTCTTTTTTTCTACCGCTCCCCCATCATCTCCCGACTGTTCCGTTATTGACAAAATCTCCAATAATATTGACAAGGCCATTTCCTCCCATCCGTTTGCCCATATATTTATGTTTGGCGACTTTAACGCCCATTAGGCCAAGTGGCTGGAGAACTCCATCACAGATCTTGCTGGTGTAAATACTATGCATTTTTCAATCACTCAGTCCCTTACGCAGGTGGTGGATTTCCCCATGTGTTTCTCTAATAACCCTAATGGACACAACTCACTACTAGGTCTTTGTTTTACCTCCACACCTGACTCTTGCAATGTCAAGCAACTCGGCCCTCTCGGAAACTTTGACCACGCGGTAGTTTCTGTTAGCATCTCATTTCACTCCCACTCCATCCAAGAACTTCAGACCAGCAGAATACCTTACTGCTACCAAAAAGCTGATTGGGACTCGTTCCGCGATTTCCTGTGTAACGTCTCTTAGAACAAAGTATTTAGCCTTCCCGTTGAAGACTGCTGAAGTCTCCTCTTGGGTTAAGGCTGGCATCGATACTTTCATCCCTGCCAGGAAGTTAAGATTTAAATACCAGTCACCCCACTGGTTCTCCCCTGCCTGCTCGGCTGCCATCGCCTACTGAAACCACTTTTTTCGGATTTACCGGTGTCACGTATCGGACCATAACAGGCAACTTTTTGCCTCGGCTCACAATGAGTGCAAGAAGATACTTAAAAGAGCTAAGCTGATGTTTGCAGCTAGAATGAAGCAGCGCGTAGCATCTCGTATGTTCGGCTCCAAAGACTACTGGATGTTCTGTAAAAGTGTGCTGAACAGCAGGAATCCCCCTTCTAATTAACGAATTTGAGGTCCTCACCTCTTCAACAGATAAGGCTTAGTGCTTCGCTCGCAGATTCTCCACCAACTTGACACTGGACTTGTCTGGAGTACTTGTACCCGACTTCTCTCTCCAAACCCAGTCCCAACTGACTGACATGCCCATTATTCCCTCGGTGGTCTCCAAAATAATTTCAAAGCTTGATCCCCATAAAGCAAACGGTGGCGACGGAATACCAATCATTGTTCGAAAGAAATGTACTCCTGAACTCTCCTCTGTTCTCTCTAAACTCTATAACTACTGCCTCTCTGCTTTTTGTTTTTCTGTCTGCTGGAAATCCTCCTCTGGTTTCTATAAATAAAAATACTGGAGAACCCTCTGACTCCGCTAATTACCGCTCTATCACCCTCCTACCGATCTTTGGCAAAGTGTTCGAAGCCATCATCAACGCCGAGGTGGTGCAACATCTCACAGCCCACAGACTCTTCTCCTACAAACAGTATAATTTCCGCTTCACCAGGTCTACTGCTGATATACTCACGAACATCACTGAGTATACACCAGGCCCTCGATAGGAACGGTGAAGCCCGAACTTTTACCCGAGACATCTCCAAAGCGTTTGAGAGTCTGGCATGCTGGCCTTCTATGCAAGCTGCGGAGCTATGGGATAACTGGACAATTGTTTGATCTAATCCAGTCATTCCTTTCAAATCGCACAATGAAAGTAGTATTGAACGGACAATTTCCCAATACTTTCACACAAATGCGGGTGTCCCTCAAGGCTCTATTCTAGGTCATACGCTTTTCCTTATCTACGTAGACGATCTCCCCGATGTAATAAGATCCCAAGTAGGCATATACGCTGACGACACCACAGTTTACTCTCGCCTCGATCAAAAATCTGCCGAGGCTGACAAAGTAAACCTCGCTAATCCGTGGTGAACTGGGGTAAAAAATGGCTCGGGCTTTTAATGCTTCCAAAACGAAGCTGCTATCTATTAACCATCACAGACAATTGTTCCTACCCTCCATTAACATAGATCAGGCTAGTCTCCCTGAAAGTAAAATACTGCGCCTCCTCGGGAACAATCCTGCACATATACAAATCAACCATCCGCCCGTGCATTGAATACTACTGCCATATCTGGTCGGTGCTCCTGCTATCCGCCTAGGTGTCCTTGAAAAACTCCAGCGGAGAATCTGTAATGTGATCGATCCCGACTTGGCAGCTAGGATACAGTCGCTTTCTCACCGACGCAATGTGGCTTCCCTGTGTCTCTTCTACAAATACTTTCACAGCTTCTGCTTCGATGAACTTAGCTCACTGGTACCCCCTATGTATGAATTTCTTTGAGCCACAATATTAGCATCTAGGTCCCACCCTTTTACTGTGAAACCAATAAATTGTAAACGCAAATTCTATTCCAGTAGCTTCTTTTCTCGCACTTCCCGCCTATGGAATTCCCTTCCATTTACTGGCTTCCTCGACAGCTACAATCTTCAAAAATTCAAATGTAAAGTCAATAGTTATCTCCTATCTTGAAAACTTGCATCCTCTCTCTCATGCTCCTTTCTCTGTCCACCCCGCTCTCATCGGTATTCTCATCCTTCTCTTACCCACTTCCTGACACCCCCTATAACCTGTCACTCTTTCTCATAACTTTCTCTCATGCTTTTTTCTCTAAATGCTGCCTAAATACACACAATATATATATATATATATATATATATATATATATATATATATATATATATATATAGCGTATCAGGGCAGCAGATAATTTTCTAAACATATACTGTTAAATATAAGAGACAATGAATGTCTATTATGTTTAATCATGACCTGTTCTAAACATCGTGTTTAAAATAAAGACAAAAATTCTCCAACATTTGGATAATTTTTAATGAAGTTGGTTCTAAACTTTCGGCAAAGTTTTTTGTCAACTTTGATGGTGGATGTTTTTATGTTAACGTCCCTGTAACCTCTCTGAAGATGGCTCATATGAGCCGAAAGCTTAGAACCAACTTAATAAAAAATTATTCAAATGTTCGAGAATTTTTGTCTTTTTTTTCACCTGAAATCAAACGGCTCATGATTAAACATAATAGACATTCATTGTCTCTTATATTTAACAGTATATCTTTAGAATATATATATAAATATATATATATATATATATTAGAACATGTACAGCATTTTTTTATATATCCACTACAAATAGTACATTTGTTTCGACATTGAAACTACAATGTCTCATCAGGCGGTGTGGACAGGAATGGAAAGCCTCTTTTCTTATATTTGGTCAGTTGTGTGTGGGATGTTGGTGGGGGTTAGTGATAAGGGAACAAGTCTCGTGGATTGACCGTTAGAATTTTGAAGAAAGTGGTGTGGGTAGTGAATATGGTTGATTAATGAGTGTCTTTGATTTTTCTAGACAGATTTAACATTAGCAGTTAGAATGTAAGTTTTTATTATCTTGCGACTAGACTATATCCTTTGGATTTCTTAGGGGAGCAGGTAAGGGGTGGGATGCTTATTTTGTACAGAATATTTTTGTATTTAAGCAGAGTTTTTATAATTAATTTAATTTTGTATATTTAATCTTAATTTTGGATTTATATATATATATATATATATATATATATATATATATATATATATAAGTAATGGTTACTAATGGATGTATATTCCACACAAGTAGAATATAAATGTGTGGTAATAATAATAATGATAATAATAATAATAATATTTGCATTGGACAATGTGCAAACACTATGGAAAATATGTAAACACTGGTATGAACATCACCCAGCACCGGTTACAGAAATAGATGTCACCATTCTATGGGATTACACCATCTACATAGACAGAAAGATTGAAGCAAATAGACCGGACATTATTGTTAAAAACCAAAAAGAAAAATCTTGCCTATTAATTGATATGGGGTGTAACATAGCAACCAAGGAATTCGAAAAACTGTCAAAATATAAAGACCTGGAAATTGAAATAGAAAAAATGTGGAAACTGAAAACAAGAGTCGTTCCAGTGATAGTAGGTGCACTTGGAATGATAAAAAATGGAACAAAACAATACATTGAAAGAATCCCTGGAAACCACAGCTTAAGAGATATACAAAAAAATGTCTTGTTAAGTACAGCCCACACACTAAGAAGAATTTTGTCTATGTAACGCTAGGGATGATAGGAGAGATAGAAAAAAAATGAAATGGAGCCATAACAACACGCCACGACCTGCCTTAGGTCTTTCCGCAGACTTGGTTGGTTGTGCGACCATAGCAGAAATAGAAATATGATGAAAAATGACATAATAATAATAATAATAATAATAAGGAATTTGAAAAACTGTCAAAATATAAAGACCTGGAAATTTGAAAAACTGTCAAAATATAAAGACCTGGAAATTGAAATAGAAAAAATGTGGAAATTGAAAACAAGAGTTGTGCCAGTGATAGTAGGTGCACTTGGAATGATAAAAAATGGAACAAAACAACACATTGAAAGAATCCCTGGAAACCCCCCGCTTAAGAGATATACAAAAAATTGTCTTATTAAGTACAGCCCACACACTAAGGAAAACTTTATCTATGTAATGCTGGAGATGATAGGGAAGATAGAAAAACATGAAATGGAGCCATAACAACACGCCACTACCTGCCTTAGGTCTCCCCGCAGACTTGGTTGGTAGTGAGACCAAAGCAGAAATCGAAATATGATGAAAAATGACATAATAATAATGGCATATTGCAATTTAATAGAGCTTTATGCTTTACATATAGTGAATAAGTACTATTAACTAAACCAGATGTAACATCTAGAATGTCAACTTCTTTTAGGTTGGTATTTATTATTATTTTCAGATTAAAGTTCTTCAGTGTTCTATGTATATATTTACGGATTCTATCTACTTCTGGGTTTGTAGAATTATGAATAATCATGAGACCATCATCTCTGTATAATCTAATATCTTTTATATCAACATCACAATGAGCTGTGAGATTGTACAAAATAAAAAGACCAACAAGGTCTGATGATTATGCAGAATCGAGTGCTCCTATGTCAATGTCAAATGGGTCCTCGGAATTCGGGTTTATCCATTGTTCATTATTGAGGATGAAGATGGATTGTTTTATGTTTAACTGTTTTTTCTACACTAATCACGTTCAAAGATTCCGGTGCACAGTCCAAGGTAATTGTTAAAAAATTATTTTAGATGGATGGGGTAATAATCCACTATGTCGAACTGGATAAATGAGCATTTATGTTTGTCGCTAATTTGTTTGAACCAATTAAAGACTCTCTCTCTCTTTCTCTCTCTCTCTCTCTCTCTCTCTCTCTCTCTCTCACACACACACACACACACACACACACACGTATATATATATATATATATATATATATATATACAATCATTAATCAGTTTTTGATTATAATTAAATTACTTATAATTGTATTCAAAAGTGCTCAATACATATATAATATAGGGCTTTTGAATATTTTTTATTTGGAAACCAGTTGTTTATGCAACCTTGGTTTTAACTTTACGGTATTGTCACGAATTTTATAATAGCTGATTTTCCAACATTTTCAAACGTACAACAGGGATTTTTATCAACGCGCGTCTGGAAGTTTAAAATAATTTAAATTTCAAAATTAGGGAAGTGTCACTTAAGAATGTTAAACTCGTTCATCCAGAGTTGTGTGTTATTACATCTGGATAATATTTCTGCCCGTTCATTTAGTAATATATATATATATATATATATATATATATATATATATATATATATATATATATATATGTACTAGTTTTTACAATGGTTTATAAATTAATAGTATCACTACACAAAAATTTTCGCGTTTCGAAGCTGCTATGCGTGCTTCTCATCGGGTGAACAATTTTTGTGTAGTGATACTATGAATTTATAAACCATTGTAACAAATAGTACTATATAACGCTCTACGTTGTATCGAGCCACGACCTCTGATATATATTATCAAGGCTTGTCCTATGATTAAAGTTGACTTGCTGATATCACACTTAATAGATTTCTGTTTTATTTACTATACGGCGTCCGTGAGCGTTGACTTATTTTCAGAACCAAACATGCATTTCCCTTGTGTGGTACCAAATTGCAAAGGGAATCATAAAAAAACATGCCATTAAAACGGAGAATTTTACCCCAAGTCCATTTAGCAAAGTGAGTAGTTAAAATTTTAATCACCATTTCTTTCAACAGGCGCTAAAATCAAAATTTGTTAAAAAATTAGTTTTCCCGTAAAAGCACTTTGTTTATATATCTTTTAAATTAATACAATAAAATAAATTATTTTTATTTCTTTGAATAAAATTGAAATAGAAATTATCATAAAATAATATCTGAATTAAAAAAATAAAATTTAAATATGGCTATTCGCTCGTAAGTATTTTTTTTCGAAATGTTTTAAAACTTAAACTGAAGCCGAAAAAAGTTGTTAAACATTATATTTTCTTAAAATATTTGAATTAATATTTTATTGATATTTTATTTAAGAAAATAGTGTTTTCTTTCCAATGAAATGTTTAAAAACTCTTAGAAAACGAAAGTAAAAACTTAACTTTTCAATACTTGCAACTTTATGAATCATTTTTAAACATGAAAAAATATTCCTGAATTAATTTTTTTTCATTCTTTTTCTTGTATTAACAAAGACTACAAAATTTATTTTTTAGTCAATTTTAAAAGAATTTGTTTTATTTTTAACGTTTTTTATTTGAAAACTCTGTGAAATTATTTGTTAAAGTCAAGTCACTATTACCGAAAATTTAAACTTGAAAATGATGATTTAAACTTTGTTTAAACCTATTATTTCTTAATAAGTTTTGAATTTATTTGAAACATAAAGGCCTAAATCACACCACACTTTAATTTTAAAACCTAATTTTTAAAATATTTAATTTTTAGAAAGTATTTAGCATAAAATGAACATCCACAAAAAATATTTTCCAAACATTTTTTTCCTATTTTTGATAATTTGAAAGTTAATTACCGATATTAATCCATAGAAATAAATTGGAAATAAAAAAAATTAAAAAATTAAAATTTTAACTGAAGAATAATTCGTTTATGATTGGTTTAGGGTTTTTTAATACTTAAAAAATTAATTCGTAAGTAAACATTAACTAAAAAAGAGTTTTGCAAAAAATGATTTTTTTTTTATAAACAGTTTATCATAAATGAAATAGAAACATTACTTTTTACTTTTAAATTAAAAATATGAAAATGAATTATTCTTCAGTTAAATTTATAAATTAAATTTATAAAAGTAAATGCATGAACAGCAGGTAAAAAAAAGCCTACGAGTTCCACAACTTTGTTACAATATATATATATATATATATATATATATATATATATATATATATATATATATATAACGTGACATGACCGTTTCTAATATATATATATATATATATATATATATATATATATATATTAGAAACGGTCATGTCACGTTGGATACACCGGTTCCCGCTCGATCACCGAAGTTGAGCCTGGTCAGTACTTAGGTGGGTGACCACTTGGGAATACCAGGTGCTGTTAGCATTCACGGATGTGCGTTGGGGTGCGGTGGATGTCGGCTTGGAAGGGGAAATCGGTGAGCCGAGTTCCAATTTCAGTCGAGCACGCTGCATTCACTTGCGCACTGGTACCCTTGGGAAAGGTATTAATCCGTTCGTTCCCTCCAATTATGGCTTAAATAATTGAGGTCTGCTGTTCGTGCGATTTGTGGCAGTCATCTGCACCAATTGTTTGTTATCAGCAGTTCCAAGAAGTGTGGATGGTACTACACAATGCCTTCACCACTATAAACAAATCTCTGTGTGGTTGTCTTGCTGGAAAAAGGTTGGACCCTCATACGTTGAACGCGACGGGAGAATCCATTACATATATATTAGAAAAGGAAATAGGGTTGTTCCAACGAGAGAAATTGGTCTAGAATAAAAAGTGTGAGAGGCCGTCGTGAACGTTTTATTTAAAGTGAATATTTATTGTTCTTTAAAAATATTATACATATTATGATTTTTTAAGTGTCCATAATGGTATTTGTGACGCTAGACGTGTTTCGAGTCTAAGATTGACTCTCTTCAGGCGAATAAATTTGTGGCTTTACACATCGAGTTCTTTTTGTTTCTGCGGGCCAAATTCTTGTTGATATATAGGCAAGTAGAAAATGAAAATGAAAAATAAAGAATTAAGAAATAAATCAAATCAGTGAAGTAAAAACTAAAAACTAAAAAATAAATTAAATCCAATAAATGAAATAAATCAAATGTTGGTGTGTTGAATAGTCTGTGTTTTCTCACATCAGCACGTGCATGAATGGATAAACAAATAAATAAATGAATCAATCAAGTGCTTATATATATATATATATATATATATATATATATATATATATATTTGATTGAACATTATTTTTAATAGATACTCGCATTTGAGTAGATACTGTTTTTAATACGAGTATCTATTAAAATATTGTTCAAACAAATGAATTAAAATATTTGTTAACACGAGAACATTAACCATGGGTATGTAGTACCCAGCGCAAATGACACGATTTTAATTACAATTTAATTAAATTTTCAGTACCTGATTTTCTTACCTAAATAATGTTTTTCAGTTCCTATTAATGTTAACTCAAAGTAGAAATTTTGAAGTGCCTGCATGTAAAATATTTCAAATCAAGATTTATGTTTAATATTTTTTTGATATTTTCAAAATCGGGTATGATATACTCATGGTTAATAGTGGTGAGACTTTAATTAATGGTTAGTATTCCAGGGTTAATCAATTTCTTAAATCTCCAGAACCTTTCCTAATATATATATATATATATATATATATATATATATATATATATATAGATAGATAGATAGATAGATAGATAGATCGAAACAGTCTCTGATAAAAACGCTTGTTGATAACACGTACATACTCAAACAAGAAAATAATAAGCAGAAACTAAAAATTCTCGAAGCACTCTACATTAAACAATTTAAACCTGGTTTGAATACAATCAATTTCGATATTTCCAATAATGTACTCAAATGTCTGTAATCAGACCAGGGACCACAACACCACTATTTTGTCACTGTCTTCGGCCATCCGCCACGGTAGGCATGGACTTATATTTTCAATTCAATTATCTTTATTGTTAATAGCTTAAATGTTCTATGTTTACTGTGTGTTATTATTTACTCTTTGATAATGGCTTATGTGAGCCGAAAGCTTAGACCCGATAAAAAATTCAACAAATACTGTGATTTTTTGTTTTCTTTCAATGACATCACCATCAAGTATATCAGACGGTATGAACGGATCCTACACAAAATTAATAGACAAAACTTGTCTATATTATTCAATGAAACCTGCATTAATATATATATATATATATATATATATATATATATATATATATATATTTAATTGAGTTTTTAGGCAGCAATTCCTCTTTTACAAATGCACTGAAGATTGACGAAGGAAATTACTAAAAAGTAATTAAAACTCACCTGAAGGGAAACTCACCTGAAGGGAGCTGAATGTGTAATGCTCCTCATGCCAACGACATTTCTATAAAAAAAAATGAGCCTTTATATTTCATTTTTATTCCGACGTTTTAAAAATTCATTTGGTCAGCAAAAATAAGTGAATATTTTTCCCCGTAACTTTGAAATAAAAGAAATATTAAAAAAAAAGAAAAGTATTTTTTTAAGCAAAAAAAAAAAAAAAATTAAAAAACAAGTACCAATGGTTAAGTCTTTTTTTTTTCAGATTTAATATTTCAGACCCATATGTAAAATAAAATACATCTACTCCTCTCATTGGCATCTTCTACCCTACCACTGATGCTAATATATATATATATATGTATATATATATATGGTTATGTCAATTTTACATTGCGACATGGACATTTCTATGTTTCGAGATTAATTCTCATCATCAGGCAATGTTGGTGTGGTTGTGCTGATGATTTACATTTAAATGACAAATACTTTCGGTTTACTGTGAATGTATGTGGGTGTTTTTTTTTTTTGTGTGTGTGTGTGTGTGTGTGGCTAATCAGAATGGAGATTCACTTTGAGGTTTGACCCCGAAGAATTTCTGTGCTAACCAACTTTTTTCCTCCTCTTTTTTTCTTTTTCCTTGACCCTATTTTTCTCTTGTCTGTTTTCCTTCCTTAATGTTTTCCCTCCCATTTATCTGATCTTATCATTTTCCCTTCAGTCTTATTACATTTAATGTGATATTCCTTTTTAGTAGTACCAGTCTCATTTAAATGTAAATCATCTGCACAACCACACCAACATTGCCTGATGATGAGAAATAATCTCGAAACATAGAAATTTCCATATATAATATTTTATAGAAGTTTAGGCTTTATTAAGTTTGGTGGGTTTTTAGTGAATCTATCTATCTATCTATCTATCTATCTATCTATCTATCTATGACTAAGCACTTATATATAAATATATATATAAGACTAATATATATATAAGACTAATATATATATATATATATATATATATATATATATATATATATATATATATATACATTATATTTTGAATAAAATGTTGAGCATGAACAGTTTATCGTCAATGTTGCAGCTTGGTGTTAAACACTGTGTACATTTTTATGTTTACATATGGGGTGTATCTTATATTAAGCCCTTATATATATATATATATATATATATATATATATATATATATATAAGAATTATATTTTTAAGCTATACTATATTTAAAAGTGATCATTATTATTTTTGCATAAAGTGTTGATTGAATATGAACAGTTTATCCACAATGTCAATGGTCGGATGAATACATACTACCTAAACACGTTATTATATATATATATATATATATATATATATATATATATATATATATATATATATATATATATATTCCGGGAAAATATTTGTACCGAATGGAACGAATATAATGTGGTCTGATACAAGGACCCAATTTAGATCATAGAAATGATTTATAATTTATAACCAATCTAAATGATGTGTTTTTTCTTTATAAATATCATATTGCTCTGGATAAATCTTTTCGGAGTTGACATCTATATATCTATATATATATATATACAATATCACTCATCGAGTGCTTGTGTTAATAAAAAGTACATAAATCTCCAAGTCGTGCTACCGATGATGAAAAAATATATATTTATTAATATGTATGCATGTATGTGTGTGTGCTTGCGAGTACGCGCGAGCGTGTGAAATGTTTAATATTATAAAAAATTAGAAATATGAAAATTATGATTTTAAAAATTTCCAATGCAAATAATTTTTGTTTGGGGTATTATTCAAATCATATTTTAGATTAAAAAAAAATGTAAAATTAAATTTACAAGGTTGCTGACATTTTATATTGAAATATTGATTGGTGACGTAGAAATGAAAGTCTTTTAATTTCCGTCTTGTGTTTTCTTCTTTCTTTTTTTCTTACATATTTATTTCCCTGCGTTGCTGACACAATGTTTTGAATTAGATAGTTAAACTTTTTCAGATCAGTATGTTTATTCTCCAGTTTTTTTTCTCCTAACACCCTTTGCCAACCATTCCCATAAGTTTTTGGCGGGTTTTGCCTTTAGGCAAAGTCATCTGTCCGTCGCCCATGGAGTTCGTGACGTCGCTACAAGGGAGAATGGAGGTTTATTCTATTCAAGATATACAGACAGATATATTTCAATAAAAGAAGAAAATTATCTTCCTTTCCATACATAAATAGTTCTAGGAATTGAATATATTATTATACATAAATATACATACATATTTATTTGATATTAATTTCTCATTTGTCGTCGTATGTTTCGTGGGTGTCGTTAAGGAAATATTATCGTCTGCAATGGTGTTGCTAAATACTTAATAAAAAAGGCGCATTCATTTCATTATATTTATTATTATGATTGATAGGAACAAGATACAGAAATGCTTTGTTGCCTTTGAAACATAAAGGAAAATATGAATCATATATATATATATATATATATATATATATATCTGAGAAGTAGTACAAACTAATGGGTTGGCAGTTCACTGTTTATTTGTAGTGATTTACTTTATTAAGAGTTCTCGATACATAGTAGAGCATTATATATGTTAATATTTTTGATTATAATAAAATTATTATTATTATAATAAAATTATTATTATATTTATTTAATGCAATAAAATTATTTTATTGTCTGACAGGTCCGTAACACAACGGCTGTTGTGTTGCAGTAAACTATAAACAGTAAACAAAAACTTTTTTTTATCATTTATGAGGTATCACAATAAATTTTAAAATCACCCCTGTCCTAAAACTTTTGCACACAACCGGTAGTGTGCAAAAGTATTAGAACAGGGGTGATTTTCCTAAAAGCCTCACTGAAATTCAAATACAGGTGGAAAAGCCAAGTAAATTGCTAATAAATATTGATTATTTAAAACTAAGTGTAAAAGAAATGTATTCAAAAAAAATTATATTTCATTTTTACTATTTTCTATTAAACAAGTTATTTGAACATTTTTGGGATATTTTGGATAAAAAATTGATAAATCTAATGTTACTTTGCAAGACACACTTTGGGAACAAATACAAGCTGCTTGGCAGGAGATACCATTAGATACGTTGAAGAAGCTTGTGATGTCAATGCCTGACAGAATGAAGGCTGTGATCAAAGCAAAAGGCTATTATACTAAATATTAAATTTATTTTGTAACAATTTCTTTTCTTGTTAAAGCATTTATTGAGAAAATCAAATAAAATTGCTTTAATTAAATTGTTTATTTTCTGTCAATATTCCTCATAAATGATAAAATAGTACTTGTTCTAATACTTTTGCACATTACTCTCTCCCACCTCTCTCTCTCTCTCTCTCTCTCTATATATATATATATATATATATATATATATATATATATAATGCTGATGATGTAAGTTCTATCGGATTTCAATTCTGGCAATTATACTCGTGTCGAAAAACCTTCCACGAATTTACGAAGAAGGAAAAAATGGTTGTAAAAAAAAAAAGAAAGAGTTAAGCACATGAACATCAGTCAAAAGGATTCGGACCGAGTCAGCACGGAGACCAAAGAAAAAACCCGATACAAGTAATCAACTAACAAAAAGCGCTCAATATTTAGGTAGGGCGGGATAAATAAAAATACCTAGTGAGCCAGACGGACCTACTTAGGTTTCACCTAAACGGATCGTCAGGGAAAGCTGGCTCTCCCTGACGATCCGTTTAGTAGGTCTGTATGGCTCACTAGGTATTCTTTACTTATATATATATATATATATATATATATATATATATATATAAAGAGAGAGCGAGAGATTTAATAAACTTTTAATTAGTTTTTCCGGCATCCTTATGAAGGACAAAGTGTTCCCAAAGATTTTCTATAATTTATGAAACGTTGTTGTGAAAACAATATAGATGAGGACAATAGTTTGAATATAAATAGTGTAAATAATGATAGCTCCTCATCCCAGAAATTATATATATATATATATATATATATATATATATATATATATATATATATATATATATATCCAAATAAATAAGGAACGAAGAAAATAATTGCAACATTCAAAACATTAATTTAAAACAGTGCTCAATATAAAAATAGAGTAATGAATATTTATTAATTATTACTTTAGAACATGTACAAACTACTACAAAATTGTACATTTTGCAAAAATACACATTGGCAAGTATATATATATATATATATATATATATATATATATATATATATATATATTATTATTATTATTATTATTATTATTATTATAACTTCAGAACATGTGCAAACTATAACCTATTACAAAATTTTATTTTGACATTGAAAGAACAATGTTTCTTCAGGTAGTTGATAATGATGATAAGCTTTTTATTGAAAAGAATTTAAAAAAAAACGCCACTTCCTTTTTTGGAGGAGGGGATTTTTATGTACGATGTAAAAAGATATTAAAAAAAGGGAAAAGAATAGTAGAAAAGATGAAAAAATAAGAAGAGAAATCAAGAAAAGGAAAATAAAGAGGCAAAGGTAGAGAGGAAATAAAAAGTAAAACGTTTATTACCATCATTATTAACTACCTGATGAGAAATTGTTCGTTTAATGTCGAAACAAAATGTACAATTTTGCAGTAGTTTGTAATTTGTATATATTTTTGTATTGTGCACTCTTTATAAAAGCAAATGCTTAAATAGTGGGATTTAATCTACCTAGTCTTTCACTTTCTTATAATATATATATATATATATATATATATATATATATTCAATAAAACATTTACTACCATCATTATTAACTACCTGATGAGACATTGTTTTTTTAAAAACAATGTCTCATCAGGTAGTTAACAAAATGTACAATTTTGTAGTAATTTGTATATATTTTTGTTTCGATCCCGGCCAGTAACAAATGGATGTCTAGCCACACTGATGAGCGGTGATACAGTGAAACAGACTTGTATGTAGACTACTAATATATATAGTGACGTAAATTAATAAATAATTAACTACCTGATGAGACATTGTGCTTTCAATCATCGAGTGCAATAAAATACTTAACGCAATAAATAGATCACAAATTATAACAGAAAATAAATTCATTAAACCTAATAAAATAAATTTAAAAAATAATAAAGTAAATTAAAATTAAATTAAATTGAATTAAATTAATATAAATAAAATAAACATAAAATAAATAAGAAATATATTATTAAAATAATTATAATAAATACAAAATATATTAACAAAATAATAATAATAAAATAATAATAAATATAAGAAATAATAACAAAATAATAAAAATAATAATAATAAAATAATAATAAATATAACAAATAATAACAAAATAATAAAAATAATAATAATAAAATAATAATAAATATAAGAAACAATAACAAAATAATAATAAATAATAATAATAAAATAATAATAAATATAACAAATAATAACAAAATAATAAAAATAATAATAAAATAATAAGAAATATAAGAAATAATAACAAAATAATAAAAATAATAATAATAAAATAATAATAAATATAACAAATAATAACAAAATAATAAAAATAATAATAATAATAAAATAATAATAAATATAAGAAATAATAACAAAATAATAAAAATAATAATAATAAAATAATAATAAATATAACAAATAATAACAAAATAATAATAAATAATAATAATAAAATAATAATAAATATAACAAATAATAACAAAATAATAATAAATAATAATAATAAAATAATAATAAATATAAGAAATAATAACAAAATAATAAAAATAATAATAATAAAATAATAATAAATATAACAAATAATAACAAAATAATAATAAATAATAATAATAAAATAATAATAAATATAACAAATAATAACAAAATAATAATAAATAATAATAATAAAATAATAATAAATATAACAAATAATAACAAAATAATAATAAATAATAATAATAAAATAATAATAAATATAACAAATAATAACAAAATAATAATAAATAATAATAATAAAATAATAATAAATATAACAAATAATAACAAAATAATAATAAATAATAATAATAAAATAATAATAAATATAACAAATAACAAAATAATAAAAATAATAATAATAAAATTATAAGAAATATTAATAATATAATAAAAATAATAATAAGTTAAACATACTACATGGCTAAAAATACTAACAGCAATTATCGAGTGCAATAAAATATTTAAGGCAATAAATAGATCAGAATTTGTAATAGAAAATAAAGATAAAATAACATAAGAGGAAAGATTATATAATAAAAGTAAATTATTAAGATAATAAGTTTAATGCTATAAAATGCTTACAATTGCTATAGTTTCATACTTTAGATTTAGTAATACTAGCAGGAACGTAAGGTTAATTCTTTAATATGTCTATAATTTACTGTAGATTCATGCCTTTGATTTAGTAATATGTCACTTTTCGTGTACTTTATAATTTCCATTTCTTCTTCGTTCACCGATCTAGAAATTCTATCTTAGAATATTTACATTATCAGTCCTCACCTTTGTTGCCATTTGTACGACGTTTCGGCCGTTGTACGCTCCGGCCTTCTTCAGATGCTAGGAATTTCGAACCGAACACTTTATTACAATCTTGCAAGTAACATGCAGAGTTAGAGGGAAATAACTCGTGACTTTCAATCGTGGCATTACTACTACGCAAGTGATTGTATTAAAAAGTTTCGTTCGAAATTCCTAGCAGCTGAAGAAGGCCGGAGCGTACAACGGCCGAAACGTCGTACAAATGGCAACAAAGGTGAGGACAATAGTCCGAATAATGTAAATACTGTAAATACTACCACATCTCAGAAATATAGACAAATAGAATGATCTATTATTAAACGACGTACAAATGGCAACAAAGATGAGGACAATAGTCCGAATAATGTAAATAGTGTAAATACAACCTCATCTCAGAAATATAGACAAATAGAATGATCTATTATTAAACGTCGTACAAATGGCAACCAAGATGAGGACAATAGTCCGAATAATGTAAATAGTGTAAATACTACATCATCTCAGAAATATAGACAAATAGAATGATCTATTATTAAACGTCGTACAAATGGCAACCAAGATGAGGACAATAGTCCGAATAATGTAAATAGTGTAAATACTACCCCATCTCAGAAATATAGACAAATAGAATGATCTATTATTAAACGCCGTACAAATGGCAACCAAGACGAGGACAATAGTCCGAATAATGTAAATAGTGTAAATTCTACCTCATCTCAGAAATATAGACAAATAGAATGATCTATTATTAAACGTCGTACAAATGGCAACCAAGGTGAGGACTATAGTCCGAATAATGTAAATAGTGTAAATACTACCCCATCTCAGAAATATAGACAAATAGAAAGATCTATTATTAAACGTCGTACAAATGGCAACAAAGATGAGGACAATAGTCCGAATAATGTAAATCGTGTAAATTCTACCTCATCTCAGAAATATAGACAAATAGAATGATCTATTATTAAACGTCGTACAAATGGCAACCAAGATGAGGACAATAGTCCGAATAATGTAAATAGTGTAAATACTACCTCATCTCAGAAATATAGACAGATAGAATGATCTATTATTAAACGTCGTACAAATGGCAACAAAGATGAGGACAATAGTCCGAATAATGTAAATAGTGTAAATACTACCTCATCTCAGAAATATAGACAAATAGAATGATCTATTATTAAACGTCGTACAAATGGCAACAAAGATGAGGATAATAGTCCGAATAATGTAAATAGTGTAAATACTACCCCATCTCAGAAATATAGACAAATAGAATGATCTATTATTAAACGTCATACAAATGACAACCAAGATGAGGACAATAGACCGAATAATGTAAATAGTGTAAATACTACCTCATCTCAGAAATATAGGCAAATAGAATGATCTCTTATTAAACGTCGTACAAATAGCAACCATGATGAGGACAATAGTCCGAATAATGTAAATAGTGTAAATACTACAATTGCCGAGCTTTTTATTATGGGGCAAATTAAGATGAGTAGTTGAATTACTATTATTATTGTTATATAATTTTAATATTTTATTTTTATCTAATTTAATTATTTTTTTCTAAATTATTTTTTTTAATTATTTTTTTTTAATTATTAGTGCAACTACAACTAAATTTTAAAGTGTTCCTATTGAAAATTTTACGTAGAAGATTATTTTTACGAAAATGTTTATCAATTAATTTAGGAATTTTATGTCCCAGTTTAATATTAACAAATTGATTAAATGGCGGGTTATGCTGTTTCTATTTTTCTTTCTAGGACAACTATATTCCGCCACAAAACCAATCTCAGAAGATCTAAACCCACTATACCTAAGAACTTTATCTTAAATAATTTTATGTATGTATTAAAAGCAATTAAAAACTTATTTCATGAAATAATTTCATAGTTTTATTGCATTTAATATTTTACTATTCAGAGCTGATTTTCGCTAAAAAGCTGTTTGAAAAAACAAAAAAAACAAAAAAAACTACATTATTTACGTTTCCTAAGGAGTCCTGCGTTTAAAATGAAACAAATTTTCGATAAAAATTTAATTTCTTGAAATTTCATGAAAATACGTGTAGGGGGAGTAACAGATGCAAAAAATATATTCTTAATAAGATTTTCTAAAAATAATGATTTCAAAAATGATTTCAGTCATTTGTGAATAAAACCTGAAATTTTCATCAAAATCCGACCATTACTTGATTTTTTTCAAGAATTTTCGAATTAATGTTTTTCACCGAAGAAAAAAATGAGTTGCGTAATATAACATTATCCATTGTAAACTCTAGAAATAATTTGGTAACACATTGACAAAAAACAAAAGAAAAAAAGCACTTCTACCAAAAAAAAAAAGCACTTCTACCAAAAAAAAAAAAAAGAAGCACTTCTACCAGATTAAAGAAATTTAAGAAATAATTAAAAAATACTTTATTCTTTCCTCTTAATAATAACAAATATTTTGACGATAAAATTTTGTTTTTATTAAGCTTGGGGCCTTTTTTCTTCATGCTATGCTTTTTTTTCCTGTTCAGCGAATTGGCATCTATTATTTGTGGTGTAGTGGATATCGGCTCGAAATGAGAACTCAGAGAACCGAGTTCGAATTCCAGCCGAATTCATTGCATTCACTTACGCGCAAATACCCTTGGGAAAGGTATTAATCCTTGTCTTCCTTCCAGTTATGGGTTAAATAACAGGACAGATTGGGTTCTATAGCCTTGGTTGGCAACCAGTCTACCGCAGAAAGCAATGGCAACCTACTGCGGGATAATCTTTTGCCCAGTCAGTCATGTCTCTTTCGAGATATGATCGCCCAAGCGTGTATCACGTATGGTACTTAACTGACTGACTGAATATAATAGTTGGAAACATGATTAAGACTTCTGCTGGGCATAAAGTGGGGGATCAGTTTTATATTGTTATGAAGTAATAAACTGATCCCCAATAATTACTGCTTAATAATATAATACATATTTTCCTCCTCTAGCTATGGGTCAAATAACAGGACAGATTGGGTTCTATAACCTTGGTTGGTAACCAGTCTACTGAAAAAAGTAATGACAACCTACTGCGGGATAATCTTCTGCTCAGTCAGCCACGTCTCTTTCGAGACATGATCGCCCAATCGTGTATCACGTATGGCACTTGACAGAATGAATATAATAGTTGGAAAACGATTAAGGCTTCTACTGGGTATAAAGTGCGGGATCAGTTTTATATTGTTATGAAGTAATACTTTGATCCCTTACTAATTACTACTTAATAATCTAATACGTCTCTTTCCCTTCTAGCTATGGGTTAAATAACAGGAAAATTGGGTTCTATAGTTTTGACTGGCAACCAGTCTACCGCAGAAAGCAATGACAACTTACTGCGGGATAATCTTCTGTCCAGTTAGTTTTGTCACTTTCGAGACATGATCACCCAAGCGTGTATCGCGTGTGGTACTTAACTAACTGACCGACTGATATATATATATATATATATATATATATATATATATATATATATATGTGTGTGTGTGTGTGTGTGTGTGTGTGTGTGTGTGTGTGTTTAGCATCTGAATTGAAAATGTAGACGAGACAAAGTGGGCAAATTTATTAACGACGCGTTATTTATTTTAAGACTAGCAGTATAGCCCGGCATTGCTCGGGTGTAATGAAAGCTTTAAAATTAATCCATGGTCCCTGATCTCAGATTCTTTGGACATTGGCACAGCAATAGTTGTTTCCAGTTAAAGCGAAACCGTAGACTGAAAGAAAAATGAATGGATGTAAGTCAAATTTTGATTTCCTGGTATCGATATCAAATAAGTTTTTTTCGTCGTAAACTGAATTTTGAAGGCTAAATAAGTCCTCTGAGTAAATGGTATCATGGCTGAGACTAAGAACTACAATTATCCCTACTTAGAGCCAAACTCGAAGCAAAAACTAAAATAAAAGGGCTGAAAAAAAAATACAGACATACAGGCAGATAGACAGACACACACAAACATTTTTTTTAATCATATCACCCCGAGCAAGGCGGTAACGCCATTGATGCGCAGGGGGCTACGTAAGAGTAAAAAGATTGGAAAAGAGAAAACCGGAAACCACATCCTAAGCAGGGAACAAGGGATGAGCCTCCTCACCTGTTCAATAGACGTGGGTGGAGTGTGAACCGGGCGATCTTGCCTTATATATATATATATATATATATATATATTATCGATTTTCTGCACTATTGTAAGAACTGCAACCTTGAAACTTCTGAATATCGTTTCTTATGTCTTTGTCTATGAGTGTATCAAATTTGATTAAAATCGGACCACTCCTTCTATAACCTGATTTTTTCGATTTTCGATATTTATCGGGGGTACCTCGACACAAAACCTAGCTAAGAACACTCGCAGACGCTTATAGTACAACTGTGTAAATTTTCAAGAAAATCGGTTCAGCCGTTTCGGAGTCTATAGGTAACAGACACACACACATACACACACAGACACACACACACACAGAGAAAAAGTTCCATTTATAAATGTTTAGATTACGACTAAATTTATAAATTATTTAGAAGCCCATAGAGCGGACTTTAGGCTAACTCTTGCAGAGGGCTTTGGGTCTACGACATTTTAACTTCAGCGTCCTATGTCCTTTTAACTTTATTCGACATTTTAATTCTGCGTAATCTTTCTTCGTCTATGCAACCGAGATCTCCGTCCTCTGTTCACGTTTATTTGGCACGCAATTTTAATTTTCTTTTAAAATCACTATTCTTTATGATAATGTCACATAAGGTCACTCTTAAAAGACATTAGGGAACCCGAAGTATGAAATATTTCGAATCCGCCACACTAGGCGTATTAGAAAAAGGAAAACACATGAGCAACGTACTGTGACTCATTTAAGTTTAATTACAGATTAATTACACGATATCAGTTGCAGTTGTGGTGAAAAGCGAAAGTAAACATTTAATAAAGAATTGCTTTTCCCACTCAGTCCGATATTTAAAATTAACTTTAAATGAGTTTTTTTAATTGCGTATAACACCAGTAGTTACAACCTGTGACTTCAGGTTTTGCATGATTCGCCATACACAGCGTTTTATTCAAATAAAATAACTTGTCTTTGATGTCATATACACTTTCAATATCTGTTTATATTTCTGACATGAGGTATAATAATTATTTACATATTGACATTGTTTGGACTGTTGTCCTCATCTTTGTTGCCATATTCACCTTCAATATCTGTCTATATTTCTGAGATGAGGTATTGTAATTATTTACACTATTTACATTGCTTGGACTGTTGTCCTCATCTTTGTTGCCATATTCACCTTCAATATCTGTCTATATTTCTGAGATGAGGTATTGTAATTATTTACACTATTTACATTGTTTGGACTGTTGTCCTCATCTTTGTTGCCATATTCACCTTCAATATCTGTCTATATTTCTGAGATGAGGTATTGTAATTATTTACAC
>JBBBDQ010001034.1:677500-680000 GCA_037127315.1 Ascarosepion bandense | reverse complement strand
CCTTCCCTACAGATTGGCGCTATAAATCTTGAACATCAAATAAATTAATATTTATTTATTTATTTTAACGTTTGTTATTGCCTTAGAAATTTAACAATTGGTTAATAATTACTTTATATTTACGCGACGAAAACGAATTTAAAATATGGTGTATGGTCGCATTTTCTTCTTATCTTTGAAGATTAAACGAATTTAGGGACTATAAGAACGATAAAGACCTTTAAAATAGCCAAAACGTATGAAAAATAAAACTTTTTAATGAAATTAATTGCACGCGTCTTTCATCTTTTCAAACCGTAAAACGCACATTTCTCCACACGAAAAACAAAATAAGAGACACACGTCGGACTTAAGCCAATTTCATCCTCTTAAAATAAAAAGCAAAAAGCCTCTCTGCAATTTTTACATTTAATTTTTTACCCTCGATATATACATATTTTTTATTTGCTTAAAAGGTTAGCCGGATAAAGGGGCCTTACGTCCATACAGCCTCGCAGTTTCTCGGTGGGGAAAAAAAGGCTCTTACGTAAATCTGTTGTCCAACGACGATGATGAGTACATCAGACACCCCTTCTGTCTTGACATACCCCCGAGCCTGGGGGTATAAAAAAAAAAATTAGTGACGCTTAGAGAATTGATAATTAATTATTTTCTTAGAAAGATGGCACACGACTGGTTCATTCAATTTACGTGCTACTGGAACACCATACAATTTCAAGCTTTAATATTTTGTCCTTTGTATTTGAGGGGAAAATGCATGAACGAAAAACAAACGGAAAATTTTTCGTCGTCGCTTGTGACATAATACAATCTGAATTATATATATATATATATATATATACACTGCTTATATATATATATATATATATATATATATATATATATTAGTGTCCCTCACCATTAGAAACAAAATGTATAATGTATAAATTTTAGCTTTGTTATTTTATATTGAGTTCTGTTTTATTACCCCCAACACTCACCGTGGGCTATGATCCTCCCTATTATAATAAAAACTGTTGTGCAGGATATATATATATATCCATCCTGTTGCGCTCATGGAGAGAGAGAGAGAGAGAGAGAGAGAGAGAGAGAGAGAGAGAGAGAGAGTGAGAGAGAGAGAGAGAGAATTGCGAGGTTGTGTCTGCTTAGTACATTTTCTTTACTACCAGTTATAGAAGCACTTGCCGCGTGTTTGCTCTTTAATAACGCCTTATAATATTTTTTGCAATAATTATGACATCGACTATATATATATATATATATATATATATATATATATATATATATATATATATATCCTCTCTATTATAATAAAAACTATTGTATTTATATATATATATCGGTCAGTTAACTGCCATACGTGATACACGCTTGGGCGATCATATCTCGAAAGAGACATGACTGACTGGGCAGAAGATTATCCCGCAGTAGTTTGTCATTGCTTTCTGCGGTAGACTGGTTGCCAACCAACGATATAGAACCCAATCTGTCCTGCTATTTAACCCATAACTGGAAGGAAGAGACGGATTAATGCCTTTCCCAAGGGTATTTGCGCGTAAGTGAATACAATGGATTCAACTGGAATTCGAACTCGGCTCCCCGGTTTCTCGTTATATTTTGGGTCCTGAGTCTGACGGTGAACTGCATCCAGCATCAAGGCCCTTGATTAGGAGGTTGTGAGGAGCATGGAACCACCTCTTAATTGCTGTTGTTCTCAGGTCCACACTGACCCTGAGTGGTAGCACCTGTTAGGGTCTCAGCTATGTGAAAATAGTTAACCCCATCAAACATGGTTCAAAACACTATATAAGATATATAGATAAATATATGCCTAAAAATAGAATTTTATAGAAAAATATACGTTTTTGAAAGGAAAAGAAATGACCATAACACATTTTCGAAGAGAAGAAAATTACTGCCATAATAAATATTTAAAGAAAAAAAATATTACCAACAATACATTTTTTAATAAAAGTAGACATCTTTAGTTTGTAAAAAAAACAAATTCTTTAAAGCAACCTTCTCACCGAACATAAAAAATACCTTAAAATTTCAACTTTTTGGCATTAAATGACCCACAGATGTTGATATGCCGTTAAACAAAACTCAAATTCAAATATTTTTCTGTATTTTTTTATGGCAGAGGTACACTCGTATATATATATTCTTTTGTTATTACTACTTTGCAAAATTTTGCAAGACAAGGAAGCAAAGATGAACTCGTCCGAATCACCCTAAATTTTCTTCATTCTTTCGTTGATGAAACTGCAATATAGGCAATAATTAAATATTTATAAATTCATTTGATGCACATGTTATTGGGCAATATTACCAAAAGAACCTTTCTATTTTCATTTACAATTAAAAAACAGAATATCAACAGAATATCAACTTAAATATGAGTATCGATCAAAAATAATGTTCATACAAATCATTTGATACACACACATATATATATATATATATATATATATATATATATATATATATATAACACACA
>JBBBDQ010001034.1:622500-675000 GCA_037127315.1 Ascarosepion bandense | reverse complement strand
GGATGGCTAAATTTTGATGTAATTATTCATGTAATCTTATAATTTTTTCCTTTTGAGGATATAAATTATATAAAATTTGTCTAAATGTTTTGTTTTTCCGAACGCTTTCGGCTATACTTTTAGTAGTCTTTTTTTGATTTGGTGATCACTTTTTACTCTGGAGTCAGTCAGTTTAGGTGCCATACGTGATACACGCTTGGGCGATCATGTCTCGAAAGTGACATGACTGACTGGGCAGAAGATTATCCCGCAGTAGGTTGCCATTGCTTTCTGCGGTAGACTGGTTGCCGACCAAGGCTATAGAACCCAATCTGTCCTGCTATTTAACCCATAACTGGAAGGAAGAGACGGATTAATACCTTTCCCAAGGGTATTTGCGCGTAAGTGAATACAATGGATTCAGCCGGAATTCGAACTCGGCTCCCCGGTTTCTCGTTCCGAGCCGATATCCACTGTACCACAACTGGAGTCACTGTGCCATATTTCGGACCATTTGATTTGGTGATCACCATAGAGCTCCATATATTGTATGTCTGGGAAGCAGTTTATCTTTTATGCAGGTTTCATTAAAAATGAAAGACAAAATGCGTTGGTTAATTTTTTTAGTAAATTTTTTTCTATGATCTTATGATTTCTTTTTTTTTTTTTTTTATTTTTGGCGGGTACATAAATTATATAAAAATTGCCCAAATATTTTGTTTATTTGATCGCTTTCGGATATACTTTTAACCATTTTTGAGGATGAATGTTATTTTACGTTTAACAGAATGTAAGCGGAAGTTATGTATAATGTGGAATAGTGGTATGTGACATGTACCAAACACGGTAAGCATGTTGTTAGCGAGAAGTCATAGTTGATGTTAGCGAGTGTTGTTGTTTTTCTTTTTTGTTTTTTTGTTTTTTTTATTAATAAGACCTTCATTATTGTTAGTTTTTTCTTACATATGGCAAATGCTATGATATTTGTATTGTCAAGTAATATGCTCCGAATAGGGTTTGATAGGTCTCCCTGTGTGTTTAAATGCGATTGAATTGAGCTCCATGAAGAGGGATGTAGCTCGAGACTTTCAGTCGATTTCATAATGATATTGCCGATATAATTATTTTCGAAGTTAGCATCAAGAACGCAGTTCTTTAAAGGACATATGAATTCGAAAACAATGTTGGTTTGTTGTAGTTTGGATCTCGCGGGTGAATTGTTGTTTTTAATGATGAAGTTAGCCGCCTTAAATTTAGTGTAATAGATGTTTTAATTTTTTTGTTTAAGTCTACGGGAGTTGCTTATTTTCAGATGATGTTTCGTAATAAATATTTGTCCTGTTTATAATTGCTATGAATTTGGTTTTTGTGGAAGATATTAATGTTATAGGTACCTCCACTAATTCGCGGGAAAAACGGCATAGTGTAATGAAAAAGGCCACAAACTTAATGAAAATAAGTTTTATCGTCAAAATGTTGATGTTATTATTAAGAGGAAAGATCAAATTTTTTAAATTATTTTATGAATTTTTTAAATCTTTTCTAACACGTTGGAAATTTTGGTTAAGTTGCTTGTTTTGTTTACGTCATCGCCTTCTACAAAGTTTAACATTGATTTTTTGGGCTTTTTTTCTGTTGAAAACACATTTATTTGAAAATTCTTTTAAAAATCAAATAATTGTCCGATTTTAATGAAATTTTCAGAACTTATTCACAAATGAATGAAATTATTTTTTAAATGTTTTTTTATGAAAATATTAGTAAAATAATTTTTAAAAAATGTGTAACCCCTCAGGCAACCTCGACATTTTCGGCAAAGACATAAGAATAATCAAGAATCTCTACTGGCAGCAAACGGCCTGCATACGGACAGGTAACGACCTCAGTAGATACACAAAGATAGAAAAAGGCGTAAGACAAGGATGTGTCTTTTCACCGGATTTGTTCAACCTATACAGCGAGAATATTTTGAGGACCCTAGATGACACACCAGGATTTGTTATTGGAGGCCACAACCTGAACAACATAAGATACGCGGACGATACAGTACTGATTGCGGACACGGAAAGGAAACTGCAAGATCTCATACAGAAAGTAGCAGTGGAGAGTGACAAGAAGGGACTACAAATAAACTTTAAGAAAACTGAGTGCATGGTCATCAGCAAAAGATACAACCCAAAATGCCAAATACAGGTGGGGGATAACAGAATCAAACAAGTCCAAGAATTTAAGTACCTATGAAGTGTTCTAACAGGAGATGGAAAGTGCGACACGGAGATCCGAAGGCAAATTGGCATGGCAAAGGACGCGTTCCAGAAGATGAGCAAAATACTAACACACAGGAAGATCTCAATAGAAACGAAGAAAAGAGTGCTAGACTGCTACGTGATGTCAGTTCTTCAATACGGCTGTGAATGCTGGACAATATCATCGAAAATGAGGACAAAACTAGAAGCGGCCGAAATGTGGTTCTACAGAAGGATGCTACGGATATCGTGGACTGAGCATACAAGCAACGACGAAGTGTTAGAAAGAATGGCAACAAAAGGAAATTGATGCTGAGCATCAGGAAGAGACAACTGAAGTTCCTGGGACATGCAATGAGGAAGGAGAGCCTGGAGAACCTGATACTGACTGGTCAGATAGAAGGAAGGAGAGACAGAGGAAGGCAGCGGATAACATATTTGCAGGGTCTGATCAGGTGGATGACGGAACGGGGGTTGCCAGGAGCAACAGGAGCAAACATACTAAGAGCCACAAGGGATAGGGAGACGTGGAGATCCATGATCGCCTACGTCCTGAAGGGACAGGGCACATAGAAGAAGAAGAACCCCTACTTACTACATTTCATTAAATTTCGCACAGAACCTTCTTATTTATAGAAATTATTTGTTTTGTTAAAAGTAGGAGTCATTGGAGATTGCAAATCACCTACTTTTATTTTCAAATTTGTACTATTTAACTGAAAATCTGCTCTGAATTGAAAAATAAAGAATCCAATAAAACTATGACATTACTTAATTAGAAAAGCTTTTAATTGTTTTTGTAAATAAGTAATATTCAGGACATTATTGTCTGAAGACTCTAAGATTTAACACGTTAAGTTAGACTCCTTTTCCCTCATTCTTTTCTTCTCCTTTTTGTTCTTCGTTTTTTTTTGTTTTTTGTTTTTTGTTTTTTTCCTTTTTCTATTTCACTTGACTTTTTCCGGATAAATTTGAACCATTCATTGTTCTATGAATTTGGTCTGTATATATATACAAATGAATAAGGAACGAAGAAAATATTTACAACGTTCAAAACATTAGTATAAAACAGTGCTCAATATAAAAATAGAGCAATGAGTATTTACTATAACCATACTTTAGAATATGTACAAAGCTATAATTTACTAAAAAATTGCACATTTTGTTCCGACATTGAAACAACAATGTCTCATCACGTAATGATGGGATTAAACGTTATTTTTTAAAGAGTTCCACAAGCGAGAATTTCGAAGAACATCTTAGCATAGAACTTACGGTTACATCTGAACATTTCAGCTGCAAAATGATGAGTCTTTGCCACCAATCTAGTACTGCATTTAAATTTAAAAAGACTAGATATCATAAAGGAAAGTTCGTCAGAACAATTAACAATAAAAGTATTAAGAAAAAAGGCAAAGAAAAACTACGTTACGGCCGTGAAAAAAATAACCGAAGACGGGATGCCAAGTAAGGCCTAATAATATTGCAGATTCTTTTTTGGATTTTATGAAGAACTTCTACATTTATATATCTTCTTATTCATCTTCTTTTTTTTCTTCTTCTTAATAATAATAATAGTAGTAGTAGTAGTTGCCTAGTGTAATAGTGTTTGTCTACACCTTCGTTAGTTCGCGTGACAGTAACGTTCTGCCAATACTGCATCAATAATAAACTAGGAAAACCGTGAATTTATCATACGTCATTCGAGGTTGTTAAGCTCAATTATTTAACGACACGACAGAGGAATTTCTATGGACATTTTATTTTCGAAGAACTCGCCATGAGCTTATTCAATCATTAATTGAAGAATTAATATTCAAGAGAAAATTCAAATAGGAAAACATGAAGTTAGTACGGGTCTTTCTAGTTTTGTTAAGATTGTTAAGCTCAAGTATTTAACGAATAGATAGGGAAATTTCTACGGATATTTTATTGTCGTAGAAGTCGCCATGAACTTATTCAATCATTAATTGAAGAATTAAGATTCATCAGAAAATTCAAATAGGAAAACCATGAAATTATCAATCCTCGTTCCGTCATCCACCTGATTAGGTCCTTCAAATATGATATCCGCTGCTTTTCTCTGTCTTTTTTTTTCTTCTATCTGACTTGTGAGTTTCAGATTCTCCAAACTTTTCTTCCTCATTACATGTCCCAAGGACTTCAGCTGTCTTTTCCTGATGATCAGTATTAATTTCCTTTTCGTTTACATCACTTTTGAAACCTCATCATTGCTCATATACTCGAGCCATGATATTCGCAGCATTCTTCTGTAGAACCACATTTCTGTTGCTTCAAGTTTTTCCTTCATCCTTGATAATATTGTCTGTCAAATTGAAGGACAGACATCACATAGCAATCCAGTACTATTTTCTTTGTTTCTAGCAAAATTTTCCTGTCTCTTAATACTCTGCTCAGCTTCTGGAATGCGTTTTATTCTCGAAGAACTCGCTATGAGCTTATTCAATCATTAACTGAAGAATTAAGATTCATCAGAAAATTCGAGTAGGAAAACTGGGAAATTATCAAGGGTCTTTCTAGTTTTGTTAAGGTTGCTAAGCTCAAATATTATACGATATGATAGGGGAATTTCTACGAATATGAGCTTATTCAATAATTGGCGCAAGATTCAACCAAAAATTGAAATAGAAAAACACTGAAATTGTCACGGGTCTTTCTAGTTTTGTTAAGTTTGTTAAGCTCAAATATTTAACGATTTGATAGGGGAATTTCTACAGATATTTTATTGTCGAAGAACTCGCCATGAGCTTATTCAATCATTAATTGAAGAATTAAAATTCAAGTAGGAAAGCCGTTAAATTATCACTGGTCTATCTAGTTATTATCATTATTATGTTGTCATTTTTCATCATATTTTGATATCTGCTATGGTCGCACTACCTACCAAGTCTGCAGGAAGATCTAAGGCAGGTTGTGGTGTGTTGTTATGACTCCATTTCATGTTTTTTCTATCTCCCCTATCATCCCTAGCGTTACATAGACAAAGTTCTTTTTAGTGTGTGGGCTGTACTTAATAAGACAATTTTTTGTATATCACTTAAGCTGGGCTTTCCAGGGATTCTTTCAATGTGTTGTTTTGTTCCATTTTTTTATCATTCCAAGTGCACCTACTATCATTGGCACAACTCTTGTTTTCAATTTCCACATTTTTTCTATTTCAATTTCCAGGTCTTTATATTTTGACAGTTTTTCGAATTCCTTGGTTGCTATGTTACAATCCGCTGGACATGCCATATCAGTTAATAGACAAGTTTTTTCTTTCTGGTTTTTAACAATAATGTCCGGCCTAATTGCTTCAATCTTTCTGTCTATGTAGATGGTGTAATCCCATAGAATGGTGACATTTCTGTAACCGGTGCTGGGTGATGTTCATACCAATGTTTGTTTACATATTTTTCATAGTGTTTGCGCATTGTCCAATGTAAATATTGCCCAACTCTATCGTGACGATTTTATATTCATTTGGGGCAAGTACAGAACATCCTGAGATTAGAT
This sequence comes from Ascarosepion bandense, assembly GCA_037127315.1. NCBI lineage: Eukaryota > Metazoa > Mollusca > Cephalopoda > Sepiida > Sepiidae > Ascarosepion > Ascarosepion bandense. Next base: position 669,259 of record JBBBDQ010001034.1, on the reverse strand, counting down.
GGTCTATTGTTTCTTGGTGTTTATCACAGAACCTGCATTTTGGATCCATATTATTATGCATAATATTTGCCTGAAAGTTCCTAGTGAAAAGAATTTGGTCTTGCGCAGCTAGAATAAGGCCTTCAGTCTCAGACTTTAATCCAGATGCACGTAACCATCGATGAGTATTAACTTTATCAACATTGGATTTATTAGCACGTTCTGGATATTGGCTATGCAGGGGGTTGTCTTGTCGGCGTTGTTTCATCTGTTCAAGAGCTTTATCTTTGGCTTTCATTTTCATATTTTTTGACCGCAATAGTTGGTTCTTGGCTTCTGTTTTGCTTTTCTACAGAATCTACTAAATGTAAATCTTGTTTGTATTTACTGCCTTCTTTCATTATTGAATATTTTTTCTTTTTGTTTTCATGTTGTTTTACTAATTATTTATTAATTATTATTATTATTTTTATATTTATTTGGGCCAAGTACAGAACACCCTGAGATTAGGTGGTATATTGTTTCTTGGTATTCATCACAGAACCTGCATTTTGAATCCACATTATTATATATAATATTTTCCTGAGAGTTCCTAGTGAAAAGGTTTTGGTCTTGTGCTGCAAGAATAAAGCCTTCAGTCTTGGACTTTTATCCAGATGCACGTAACCATCGATGAGTATTAACTATCAACATTGGATTTATGGATATTGGCCATGCAAAGGTTTGCCTTGCCAGCGTTTTTTCATCTGTTCAAGAGCTTTATCGTTGACTTTCATTTTCATATTTTTTTTACCGCTATAGTTGGTTCTTGCCTTCTGTTTTGCTTTTCTACAGAATCTACTAAATGTAAATCTTGTTTGTATTTACTGCCTTCTTTTATTATTAAATATTTTTTCTTTCTTCTTCTTCTTCTTCTTCTTATTATTATTATTGTTATTATACAATACTTTAGCCATTTTTGCCTTCAGGACAGACACAACCGCAAAAGAAAGTGGTTAACCGCGTCAATATTAAAAGGAAACCTTTTCTATTTTGAAAAGTTCTCGGTTCAACAGCTCCTTCATTTGTACATCATGGGTTGTCCAAACTTCACTAGATCAAAAACTTGGGAAAATGACAGGCGGAAGTGAGTCACGTGGTCTTCGGTAATTGTCCTTAATCACGAGTGCAGTTCAATGTTCAGAGTAATAGGCAGCCATTTTTTTTCCCGGCACGTTTTATTTCGGCGCAAGTTAATTGGCGCGAAATGATAACGATTGTTTTTTATGAGCGCGTTATTTCAACCATTTTTTTTATCGTCTTGCGGAAATTGAAGATAGTTTTTATCCCTTTGAATATTTGAAAAGAAAGGAAGCTAGATAATTTTAAAAGAACAAAAAAGGGTATTTTTCTTTTCTCCTTTTTGTTTCACATTATTTTGGTCATTTTAAAGCTTTTGATAGTAGAAACCGTAGTGTGCGTATTGTCTATATCTGTGTAAGTGCAGTGTGAAAAGATGGGTATGACTGTGTGTAGGGATACGGAAGAGTAAGGATTTGAAATGTACCTATGTAACAGATATCAGCTTGAATGTAAATAGGCTTATATATATATATATATATATATATATATATATATATATATATATAAGAAATTAAGGCAGACACGTTATTTCATGGTAAACAATCATCAGCTTCCATCTTTATTTTACAAAGGATTTTACACAAATCAAAGGATTTTACACGAATCCTTTGTAAAATAAAAACGAAAGCTGATGATGGTTCGCCTGAAATAGACCCACACTTCTGATTTACCATGAAATAACGTGTCTGCCTCAATTTTCCTTATATTTGCTCTATATGTATTTATATACATATATATTTAGAGCTCTCTTAGATACTTATCCTACCACTGTATATACAGGATACTCCTTTGGATTCTTCTATGCCCACACTGCATGCTCACTCACACACACACACACACACATATATATATATATATATATATATATATGATTTGTTAGAACATTATTTTTGATCGATACTCATATTCAAGTAGATATTATGTTTTTAATCAAACAGTATAATATATTTATTTCTACCGGCATGATTATTTACGATAAATTTTTGTTGCGAAAATGTGTGTCATTCTGCAGGATTCGAACCTGCGACCCCTATCCACATAGGGGGAATCCTCCATGTGATCTGCTGCGTCTTAAACCTCTCGACCACGAATGACCAACAGTTTACACGAAGTCAAATTAAGCCTATAACACAATTTTCGAATTCATCACAATAACCATCTCTTCTCTGAAATGTATCGTAATGTCAACAAATGTAAACATGTTACGGAAATTAACGAAGATTAATGAAACTTGATTATAAATAACCGACAATTTGAAATTATTCGTTTGAAGATTATTTTTGATCGATACTCGTATTTAAGTAGATATTCTGTTTATAACCAAGCAGTATTATATATTTATTTCTACCGGCCTGATTATTTACGACGAGTTTTTATTCGAAAATGTATGTTATATATATATATATATATATATATATATATATATATGTGTGTGTGTGTGTGTGTGTGTGTGTGTGTGTGTTTTATGATTGTGTTTCTGAAGATCACAGGAAACTGACTGTAACCATGCAGTGTTGATTTATATATATACTAGTAGTTTATCCCGGCTTCACTCGAGTAGTTTAAGGAACAATAAGAATAAAAATCATATGATGAATTTACATAGCAAATACTTACACAACGTCCACCTTCGTCACTTTTATAGATATAGATAACAATGTAGAATGTCTCTTTTGGATTAGGGCGGAAGAGGGAGGGGAAACATTTATAGATATAGATAATATAAAGTGGGGGTGATCGATTCTATATTATAGTCAATACATAAAATGATCCCTGACTTTGTGTGGTGATAATATATATTTTTCTACCCTAATTTTGGCTTTCTGAAAAATTTCAAGGTTTCGTTAGCGTTCTAAAATTTTGATCTACATCTGAGCGCAACTCCCGTCGAGCTAGACCGCAAAATGCAGACGCTAAGTCGAATCTATCAAACAAATACTTACACAACGTCCACCCTCGTCACTTTTATAGATATATATATCTGTGCGTGCGTGCGTGCGTGCGTGCTTGCTTCTGGGCTGAGGTAGTAATTACACTATTTACATTATTCGGACTATTGTCCTCATTTTGGTTGCCATTTGTAAGACGTTTAATAATAGATCATTCTATTTGTCTATATTTCTGAGATGAGGTAGTATTTACACTATTTACATTATTCGGACTATTTTCCTCATCTTGGTTGCCATTTGTACAATGTTTAATAATATTCAATATGAGGTCTGGTAAAGAAAAATGCTAAAGAAACCCATTTACATAAAAAAAATACTAGAGAAAACCATCACATCCAAAATTTGCAATATGGACTCTAGTAAAAAAGGGTCACTGGATATTAGGTTTATAAGTCCCCAAAATTCAGTTGTTCTTGTCCTTAAGGACACATGGACCAAGGGATATAGACGTTGGTTAATTCCTGTGACTTGACCCAAAGAGTTGTGAGTTCAGGCTACAGTAGTGATGAACAAGTAACTTGCAGGGTTAGAGGGATATAACGCATGATTACTAAAAGAGGCACTACTACGCAAAGAATAGAGTTCATATACCCCAGTGATTGTAATAAATGGTTCTGTTCGAAATTCCTAACACCTGACGAAGGCCGGAGCGTACAACAGTCGAAACATCATACAAATAGCAACAAAGGTGAGGACAATAGTCTGAATAATGTAAGTACTATAAAACTAAAATTACTTTTATGTCAAGAACAAAGGAAGTGTATAAATTCACTTTCATATTTTCAGGTTTTAGGTAGTTAAAATAATATCGGTGTCCAGGGAAAAACTGTCCTTTTAACTATGTCTTATTAAGGACACGAACGTCTATATTTGTCTAATAATCTTTCATATTTGAGGTTTATTGTTACCCTGTTGGATTCATATGCAAATCTATACCATATAAATCGCAGTTGATACAGTTTGAGGCTAAACTAATTCTAACCATTGTTGGGATTGGTATGTTAAATCTTCAGAGTGCCTCTCCCTCGGGAGGGGGCTAAGTTTATTGCCGAGCGCCTGCGGCATCCCCAAAAGGGGAAATGCCGAAGGGGCTTGATAATTTTTGCACGGTATGATTGCTAAACACACTTTAAACTGACCTTGTGTCACACCTGGTTACGACGTGGGCGAACAGGTATCTAAACCTATTTATAAATGAAACTTTGTCTGTGTGTGTGTGTGTGTGTGTCTGTGTGTGTGTGTATCCGTTACCTATAGACTCCGAAACGGCTGAACAGATTTTCTTGAAAATTTACACAGTTGTACTATAAACGTCTGTGAGTGTTTTTAGCTAGGTTTTGGGTCGAGGTACCCCCGATAAACATCGAAAATCGATAATCGAAAAAATCAGGTTATAGAAGGAGTGGCCCGATTTTAATCAAATTTGATACACTCATAGACAAAGACATAAGAAACGATATTCAGAAGTTTCAAGTTTGTAGTTCTTATAATAGTGCAGAAAAACAATTATATATATATATATATATATATATATATATATATATATATATATATAAATCGATAGCAGGAAATAAAAATTTGACTTACATCCATTCATTTTTCTTTCAATCTACGGTTTTGTTTTGATAGGAACAACGATTGCTTTGTAGTCTTTCGAGCCAACGTCCAAAGAGTCTGAGTTCCAGGACCATGGATTAGTTTTAAAGCTTTCCTTACACCCGAGCAACGCCGGGCTATACTGTTAGTATATATATATATATATATATATATATATATTAAGTGCGATTGTTAAATTGTCGCAATTATTTTATTATTTCAAATATTTTTTAGGCTGAGTCAGAGCTCCAGGACCATGGATTAGTTTTAAAGCTTTCATTACACCCGAGCAACGCCGGGCTATCCTGCTAGTATATAACTAATCCTAACCTTGAAGTGCAAATTTTTAGAGTAATAGTAGTTCTAATTATAGTTTACGACATTACTCCTGAACCTTATATTCGACAACTGAACGAAACTACCCAATTATAAAACCATCAAAAATCTTATCCGTAAAATTTGACCCCCAAAATACCAGGACTTATACACGAGTAAACGCAGTGTTTCATTGCATTTTTTTATGTAAGCTGAATTGACGATATTTGAAAACCCAACGCGACTAAATTTAGCATTTCGTTATTTAAGAAATTTTGAGGAAGTTTCTAAAAACAAGACGGTCTCTAGAAAAATAGTAAAAAGGATTGAATATAAAAGCAATCCAATTCACGACTTGTAGCCGAATGACAGCAACTCCGGATGCAAACGCCAGTGCGCATGCCCAGGTTTGAATATGCATGCGCATGTCTAATCGCTCATTTGTTTACGGGTGTGTAAATTCACCGCCTGCCATTTTGAAAATCTCTCTTGTGGTTCAATATTTTTTTGCTCTGTTACCTCTTGAAGTAGGTAGAAAAAAATTTTTTAATGGTTATATCGCTGGACATCTTTCATGTCCACTCAAGTAGTTAATTAAGATTACATCCGTCATTTCTGAGCCTCCGATAAAGCATGCCTTTTCTTTCTTATAACGAAACCCTCATTTGAAACAAAAGAAATTTTGTTCGTCTGGTTTGTCGAATTGGCCTTGTGCCAAACATAACCAAAGTCCCCACAATTTAAAATATCAGAAGGTTGAAAGAATGAAGGTGATTAAAAATAGATGGAATTTTATTAACAGAACAGAATACTATCAATTTGAAAGAAGTAAAATTCTTAACTATGTAAATGTTCAAAGAGAAAATGTAATGAGGGGTTAAGTGCCCAGAATTCTAGTTGTAAGTAGCATAATGTGTGTAGGCAGAAAGATTAACAGGTTACTAATAAAGTCTGTGTTCCTTTCCTTTTTTTATGGCTGGTGAGAACGTGAAAAGGAAGGTGAAGCAATAAAGGAAATTGTATCTATTGGACGTTAATTTTTAGGAGTCAGTTGAAGTATCTTGTTGTTGTGGTCTTCTTCTTTGTTGACTGCTATAATGTTGAGGATGGAGAAGAAGTGGTAAAGGAAAATAGCACACGAGAAAGAAAGAAATCAAATGTGTGACGGGACCTTACATCCTGGTCAGTGTTTGAAATTTTTGTCACATGTTGCTACTGTATGATTCCATCTCACTGACTGATTCTGACTTTCTTTGTGTTTTTATAGCCATTTAGTTTTTCAAACTGGGTTATTAACTTTTCCCTCAGTTTTTCAAATCGCTTCCTTTCATTGGTTAGGAAATTAACTTAACATCGGATCGCGAAATCTGTCTCTGTCTTTTTCTTTCAGGACGGGGTCAATCTTTTTCCTATTCGTCGAAGTTAAATTTCACACTTGATGGTGAATTTTGCCTTGGTCTGGTTTTTCCAAAATGTTTTCAGTCATTCTGATCCGATTTTGCGGGTGTGCAATTTTACTATATTGTGTTTCAATTATTTGTTCCATGGTATAGGATTTGTATCCTATATGTTATTACGAAAGCTGCTGCTGCTGATTATTCTAAAATCAAAATGTCCGAAAATATTAAAAAACAAAATTGACCCGGTGGAAATTGCACAACGAAACCTTCATGTAAATCAATCACAACGATATAATTTTATTTGTAGCTAAAAATACTGGTGTATCTATTTATTTTTCGTCTTGGACTGTTCTTTTAATCATTTCTCTTCAAGGAAGGCAATAAAGCCACTAAGAAGCAAAGGATTACTGAGTGTTAAAGAATATAAGAAAAACTACGATTAAGGTTGAGAGGACAATAAAAGAACAAGAATTAAGAAAACAGATTGACACTGCTTTTAAGTTTTTGAAGCTGGAAGGCAATAAAGCAACTACCACGCAAAGCTTACTGAGTGTTTAAGAATATGAGAAAAGCTACTATTTAGGAGAGAGGATATTAAGAGAACAAAAATTAAGAAAACAGAAAATTACGATTGACGTTGCATTTCAATTTCTGAAAGTTTTTTTTTTTTTGGTTTATTTGAATCATTTCACTGGATATTGCACTTATTAATGTATATCAATTACAACGAAATAATTTTATTTGTAGCTAAAAATATTTGTTTCTCGTCTTGAACTTTTTTTAATCATTTCACTACAAGCAAGGCAATAAAGCAACTAAAACACGGGGGTTACTGAGTGTTAGAGAGTATGAGAAAAATATTACTAAGGAGAGAGAATACTAAAAGAATAAAAATTAAGAAGACAGAAGATAAAGATTGACATTGCATTTAAATTTTTGAAAGTCAAGGTTGAGTGGAAAGCAAGAAGCCGGAAGATAGTTCCACCAGTGAGAGAAGGAACTGTTACCATAGGACTTATAATAATATGAGAAGAAGAAAACATAATTAAGGAGAGAGAACAATAAAAGAACAGGAATTAAGAAGACAGAAGATAACGATTGACATTGCATTTAAATTTTTGTAGATCAAAGTTGAGTGGAAAGCAAGGAGCCGGAAGAGAGTTTCACAAGCGAGAAGTGTGATAGAAGAAAAAGCCAGCATAGAACTTACGGTTACATCTAGCTATTTTAACTGTAAAGTGATGAGACCTTGCCGCCAATCTAGTACTGCGCTTAAATTCATACAGTAGAGGAAATTTCATCGAAACGATTACCATGAAAGTATTTAAAGAAAAGGCACAGGAAAGCTTTGTTAATGTGGTGGTAATTTCTGAAGAGATTGTCCCGCATTTACTGCCCTAAAGGAAGACTGATGTTATGTAACAGTTCAGTAGTCTTTTCTTTGTTTCTATTGCTTCAAGTCTCTTCTTCATCTGTGAGGAGATTGTCCAGCATTCATTGCCATATAGGAGGTCTGATATTACGTAACAGTTCAGTACACTTTTCTTTGTTTCTGTTGCTTCAAGTCTCTTCTTCATCTGTGAGGAGATTGTCCAGCATTCACTGCCATATAGGAGGACTGATATTACGTAACATTTCAGTACTCTTTTCTATGTTTCTGTTGCTTCAAGTCTCTTCTTCATCTATGAGGAGATTGTCCAGCATTCACTGCCATATAGGAGGACTGATATTACGTAACATTTCAGTACTCTTTTCTATGTTTCTATTGCTTCAAGTCTCTTCTTCATCAGTGAGGAGATTGTCCAGTATTCACTGCCATATAGGAGGACTGATATTACGTAACAGTTCAGTACTCTTTTCTTTGTTTCTATTGCTTCAAGTCTCTTCTTCATCTATGAGGAGATTGTCCAGCATTCACTGCCATATAGGAGGACTGATATTACGTAACAGTTCAGTACACTTTTCTTTGTTTCTGTTGCTTCAAGTCTCTTCTTCATCTGTGAGGAGATTGTCCAGCATTCGCTGCCATATAGGAGGACTGATATTACATAGCAGTTCAGTACACTTTTCTTTGTTTCTGTTGCTTCAAGCCTCTTCTTCATCTGTGAGGAGATTGTCCAGCATTCGCTGCCATATAGGAGGACTGATATTACGTAACAGTTCAGGACTCTTTTCTTTGTTTCTGTTGCTTCAAGCCTCTTCTTCATCTGTGAGGAGATTGTCCAGCATTCGCTGCCATATAGGAGGACTGATATTACGTAACAGTTCAGTACTCTTTTCTTTGTTTCTGATGACATTTCTTAAGAGATTTTCAGTCTATACCTGTCACATAAACTACATATATCAGGTCCCAACTAGTGACCTGAGATCAGAAATAGTATCATGACATTTTTCTGCTGAACATTTTAGTAAAAAGAAAAATAAAACACCTAAGATCGCACTCATAGGTCGAGTTTTTCGTTAAACGTGAGCTGAGTAAAATTTCTTGTATTTTTTTTAAGGCATGGTCTGCCAGAAAGCCCTTCAATGATTCTACCGGCACTTTTTTCCACTCAATCCGTAGGTTCCAACTACAACTAGATTTATTGATGACCTCATGTTCCACACTTTTCGATTTCTACTTCAAGATCATTGTATTGTGATAGTCTTTTGAAGATTTTCAAATATACATTATAATCTGTAGGGACCGCCATGCCAATCAGAAAACACGTTCCGTTTTTGAGTTTTTTGATGAGGATGTCTGGGTGATTAGCTTGACAGTATTTACATTATTCAGACTATTGTCCTCATCTTGGTTGCCATTTGTACAACGTTTAATAATAGATCTTTCTATTTGTCTATATTTCTTAGATGAGGTAGTATTTACACTAGTTACATTATTCGGTCTATTGTCCTCATCTTGGTTGTCATTTGTACGACGTTTAATAATAGATCATTCTATTTGTCTATATTTCTGAGATGAGGTAGTATTTACACTATTTACATTATTCGGTCTATTGTCCTCATCTTGGTTGTCATTTGTACGACGTTTAATAATAGATCATTCTGTTTGTCTATATTTCTGAGATGAGGTAGTATTTACACTATTTACATTATTCGGACTATTGTCCTCATCTTTGTTGAAACGTCGTAAAAAATGGCCACAAAAATGAAGACAATAGTCCGAATAATGTAAATATTGTAAATACTACGTCATATCAGAAATATAGACGAATGCGATTAGCTTTGTTTTTCTGTGGATATTGTAAAATTAATAACATTGTTACAGGTCCTGTCTCGTCTCTTTAACCGGGTCTGGGTGATGTTCATACCAATTTTTTACAGTTTCTCTCCCTTAAAAGTTTCATATTTTCCAGTTCAGATTTTGCCGCGCAATTTGATACAAGATGGTCGGCTGTTACTGGATACTTATCACAGAATCACAATCTTTCAGCTTTTCACCCTGTATTACGTAACTTCTGATGGGTATGGGGTTTGTCTACATCATCGTCTTTGGTACGGGAAAAGTATTGACCATGAAGAGTCTTATCTTGCCATCGTTTCTGCATTTGGTACATTGCATGTGTTTTTGATTTCTTTGTTTTAAATTCTTAATAATATGGCTCATTTGCACTTCTTTGCCCATTTGAAATTCCATTTTGAATTTGTTGACTTCCTTTATTACTGAATAAACTTTCTTATTTCTTCTATGTTTTTGACACAGATCATCATCCAATCTTCTGTAGTTTCTAGGTATTTTTAAAGACTATTGTTGGTTTGTAAGACAGTTCTCGTTGAAATAATCCTCTGCCTACTTCGGATCTGGGCCCATATAGACGATTATGATGACGCATGCGGTGTCAGATAAGAATCTTTCTCGTTTTGACATCCAATCGCATAATATTAAGGATGTTGAAACTGTATTACATCACAGGAACAGCCAAAATATTTATGGCTAATATTCTGTTTTGTGAATTCAACTCAGTATTTAAAGCAAGACACATACGCCTGTAATATTCTTGTCTTACTTTCTCTTTCACTTGGGTATACTGTAGTTTATTTCCTTCGATGACTCTTACCTGTTTATAAATTTCTTCGTGTTTTTCTTCTTCTATGTGCCCTGTCCTTTCGGGACGTAGGCGACCATGGCTTTCCACATCTCCCTATCCTTGGTGGCTCTTAGCACGCCTTCTCCTGTTACACCACCCAAACCCCGCTCTGCCATCCACTAGCTCAAGCCCATAAATCAAGAATATAAATTTGTAGAAACTAACATGGTCACAAAATGAGGGATCAGTTTATGTATTGATTATAATATAGAATTGATCCCCCATTATATCCACATAATTTCTTATAAACAGTTGGCTTTTTTTATTCTTCTATATGCTCTGTCCTTTCAGGACGTAGGCGATCATGTCCTGCCACATTTCCCTATCTCTGGTTGCTCTTAGCACGCCTTCTCCTCTTACACCAACCAAACCCCGCTCTGCCATCTACTAGCTCAAGCCCATAAATCTAGAATATAAATGTATAGAAACTATCATGGCCACAAAATTAGGGATCAGTTTATGTATTGATTATAATATAGAATTGGTCCCCCATTTATATTCACATTATTATTTCTTATAAACTGTTTGCATATATATTCTTCTTCTATGTGCCCTGTCCTTTCAGGACGTAGGCTATCATGGCTTCCCACGTCTCCCTATCCCTGGTGGCTCTTAGCACGCCTTCTCTTACACCATGCAACCTTCGTTCCATCATCGAACTGATTAGATCCTTCAAATATGTTATCCGTTGCTTTCCCCTGTCTCTTTTTCCCTCTATCTGGCCTGTTAGTATCAGGTTCTCCAAGCCCTCCTTCCTCATTGCATGTCCCAGGAACTTCAGCGGTCTCTTCCTGATGCTCACTATTAATTTCCTTTTTGATTCCATCATTTCTAAAACCTCATCATTGCTCGATCCATGATATTCGCAGCATCCTTCTGTAGAACCGCATTTCATTTGCTTACAATTCCCTAAACTTTATGACAAAATCTACATCTATTTAATGTGTTTCCGAAGTTCTCCCTTCGTTAGTTTTGCACATTTATCTAATCCGACATCTATACCAACGGCATCACTGAAACATTTATCTAATCCGACATCTATACCAACGGCATCACTGAAACATTTATCTAATCCGACATCTATACCAACGGCATCACTGAAACATTTATCTAATCCGACATCTATACCAACGGCATCACTGAAACATTTATCTAATCCGACATCTATACCAACGGCATCACTGAAACATTTATCTAATCCGGCATCTATACCAACGGCATCACTGAAAAGTATTGAGGAGACCCTTCAACTTATTGTCGTCTTTGTCAAAGAGTTTGATATCATCCATGTAGGGTTTTTTGTTTACTTTGTACACACTGTTATTACTGTTTAATCCATACGAAAGGAAGATTAAGGAGAGACAAAACAGAAGAGGTAACAGGGAGTCACTTTAAAAAATTCCTCTTCGGATATTCAAGAATTGTAGAGTGTGGCTTTACGGTAATCTATCAAAGATGTACTGAGAATTCCACCTATTTTTCCAGGAATTTCCCAGGATTATTTTATTTATTTTTAGTTGATCTTTGCACGCATATGAAACTCTACGACATCCCTTCTGTCTCAGGAGAAGAGTGCTGTTCTTATTGAGAAAAGAGTAAGTACGGGTCATCAGGACAAACGCAATCAATTTAAGGACATGTTATTGGCCTGTAGTTTTTAGGATCGTCTGTTTCAGCCGTTTATTATTATGTCATTTTTCATCATATTTCGATTTCTGCTTTGGTCTCACCACCAACCAAGTCTCCAGGGAGACCTAAGGCAGGTCGTGGCGTGTTGTTATGACTCCATTTCATGTTTTTCTATCTTCCCTATCATCCCTAGCATTACATAGATAAAGTTTTCCTTAGTGTATGGGCTGTACTTAATAAGACAATTTTTTGTATATCTCTTAAGCTGGGGTTTCCAGGGATTCTTTCAATGTGTTCTTTTGTTCCATTTTTTATCATTCCAAGTGCACCTACTATCACTGGCACAACTCTTGTTTTCAATTTCCACATTTTTCCTATTTCAATTTCCAGGTCTTTATATTTTGACAGTTTTTCAAATTCCTTGATTGCTATGTTACAATCCGCTGGACAAGCCATATCAATTAATAGACAAGTTTTCTCCTTCTGGCTTTTAACAATAATGTCTGGCCTGTTTGCTTCAATTTTTCTGTCTGTGTAGATGGTGTAATCCCATAGAATGGTTACATCTTCTATTTCTGTAACCGGTGCTGGGTGATGTTCATACCAGTGTTTGTTTACAGCTTTTCCATAATGTTTGCACATTGTCCAATGTAAATATTGCCCAACTCTATCGTGGCGATTATTATTATTATTATTATTATTATTATTATTATTATTATTATTATTATTTTCTTTGCAGATCTGACGGCGCGATTGTCATGGGTAAAATGGGAAAGTCTGGGTGTCAGACGAAGACCTTTTCTTGGTCTCTTACCAAACCCTCCCAACAATTAAAGCAATCAATGAAAACAAAAAGGAGGAAGAAAAAATAAAAAAAGAGACATGAAAAATGTCTTGAAATATTCAGTTATTGAACGCTACGGAAAATTTTGACGGAGACAGGCGAATTAAGCCGAGAGTTTGTTTTACGTCATTTTTTGCCGAAGTGATCTCTTTTTCATTTAAAAAGTTGTATTTTAAAATCACCAAAAATGTTTCTTGACCTTTTCTACTGAAGGAAAGAGAGAATTTAATGAGAGAGGCACTAACGGCCATTTTATCGTCTTTTCTTTTGTTTTTTTTCGGTAAATGGGACCCTCTTTCTCTCACATTAAAAATAAAAAAATAAAAATAAAAAAACTGTTGTTTGTTTGTGAAATAAAAACGAAAAAGAAATAAAAATATAAAAAAACAAGTTTTGTTATTTCTATTTTTTTTCTTTCTTTCTTTCGCAATGAAAGAATGGTTTGAAGCGAGAACAGAGTTTGATATTAGACTATCAACGCAAAAAGCAATCGCCCGGTTCACACTCCACCCACATCTATTGAACAGGTGAAGAAGCTCATCCCTTGTTTCCTGTTTAGGATGCGGTTTCCGGTTTTCTCTTTTCTAATCTTCTCACTCTTACGTAGCCCCCTGCACATCAGTGGCGTTACCGCCTTGCTTGGGGTGATATGATTAAAAAAAAAAAAATTGACAAAGATAAATCTTCTCAACCAACCCCAAAAACTGAAGGAAGAATTTTGACGGAGACAGCCGAGTTAAGCCGACAGTTTGTTGATGTCATTTTTTTGCCGAAGTGGTCTCTTTTTCATTTAAAAAAGTTGTATTTTAAAATTGCCAAAAATGTTTCTTGACCTTTTCTACTGAAGGAAAAAGAAAGAATTTAACGTAGTGTGTGTGTGTGTGCGTGCGTGTGTGTGTATGTGTGTGTATCTGTGTACGTGTGTGTGTGTGTGTGTGTGTGTGTGTGTGTGTGTGTGTGTGTGTGCGCGCTTGCGTGGCGGTGTCGCTGGGTATTTAATATTCCTTCTGAATTCTTAAAAAGCAATGAAACACACTAAATGGACATTTCTACGTTCAGCAGCTGGAACGTATCCATAAAGATTTGTCGAAAAGCGCGTTTCGCTCCTCAGTAAGAAAAAATGTTTGCCTTTTTGACAACGCAACGCCGCATTTCACAAGAATAATTACAGAAAACGGCAGACCTGAAGCAGACCCCCACGTCTAACTTCGTTGTTTTCCATTTTTTTATTTTACTTTTTTCAGCGCAGTCCTATTGCTTGTTACTTAAACTTTCCGATTATCAAATATTTTTTTTAAATTACAATATTTAAACACATTTTTGGCGGGTAGTGAGGAATGGTCAGTTTCTCATACAACGTTAAAGTAAATCGATCCTCCATTTTCAACCCACTATAAGGTTGTATGAGAGACTCCCCCTGCTAAAATTGTTTAAATATTGCAATTTTGTAAATTGTTTTTGTCATTCGTAAAGTTTAAGGTGTAAAAGATAATATTGCACTTAAAAAAGAAAAAAAAAATGATAACGAACAAATTTACAGGCGGCGGTAATGTCGTACCGGCGACTGGTTTCAAAATGGAGGCTCGATTTATTATAACGTTGTATGAGAAACTGATCCCCCACCAGAAACTGTTTAAATATTGAAATTTTTCAAAATTTTTTTTGTCAATCATAAGGCTAAGGGTGTAATCGATAGGACTGCACAGAAAAAAGTAAAAAAAAAAAAAAAAAATGAAAAACAACAAAATTAAACGTGGTGGTAGTCTGCTTCAGGTCTGCCGGGAAAACATATCCAGAACTCGACTGATCTGTTCTACACTAATCGCCCTATTCAACAGACCTTGCACCAACCTTGATTTTTTTTTTATTGCTGCAAAACGTTTTGATGAGAAAAAATTTCTGTAATAAAAACTGAAAAAGCAAATTCAAACGAGGCCTTTTCACAACAAAACATGTGGAATTTTACTCAATAGGTATTCAAGAGCCGTCTTTTTAGGTGCAGGACAACTCAACACCACCGACTCAACACCACCGACTCAACACCTGAAAACAACCTTTTATAACCGAATAAAAATATTTTATTAAGGATTAAAACTTTAATTAGTTAATATTTTTATTCAAATAAGGCATTTGAAAAGGCATGATGTAAAAGATGAAACACTTGTTTGTTTTCAAATATTATTAACTAGCAGTATCACCCGGCGTTGCTCGGGTGTAATGAAAGCTTTAAAACTAATCCATGGTCCTAGAGCTCAGACTCTTTGGACGTTGGCACGGAAGACTAAAAAGCAATAGTTGTTTCCAGTTAAAGCGAAACCGTAGACTGAAAGAAAAATGAATGGATGTAAGTCAAATTTTGATTTCCTGGTATCGATATCAAATAAGTGTTTTTCGTCGTAAACTGAATTTTGAAGGCTAAATAAGTCCTCTGAGTAAATGGTATCATGGCTGAGACTAAGAACTACAATTATACCTACTTAGAGCCAAACCCGAAGCAAAAACTAAAATAAAAGGGCTGAAAAATTGATTTTGATCAGACCCGGTATATATTATCGATTTTCTGCGCTATTATAAGAACTGCAACCTTGAAGCTTCTGAATATCGTTTCTTATGTCTTTGTCTATGAGTGTATCAAATTTGATTAAAATCAGACCACTCCTTCTATAACCCGATTTTTTCGATTATTGATTTTCGATATTTATTGGGAGTACCGCGACACAAAACCTAGCTAAGAACACTCGCAGACGCTTATAGTACAACTGTATAAATTTTCAAGAAAATCGGTTCAGCCGTTTCGGAGTCTATAGGTAACGGACACACACACACACACATCCATTTATAGATAAGTTTAGATAGATAAAGTAAATCGTCAAGAAATTTATTTTTTATAAATTGACATAAAAATAATTCGATAAAACACACTTGTTTTTGATTATTTTTAATAAAGTAGATAAAAAATTCACAAAAAGAAGCAGTTTTTTATTTCTAATTATTTTAAGTTACTCATAATTTCATTTATTTTTTAATAAATAAGTCGACATGTGAAATATTTTTATAAAATAATTTAATAATTTACTTTATAATTGAAAACAAAACACTGGTTCATATTTCCCATAATGGTTCTCCAAATGCCTTATCTGAAGAAAAATATTCACTAATTAATGTTTTAATCCTTAATAAATTACTTTTATTCAGTTGTAAAAAGTTATGTTTTTCTGGTACTGATTTGTAGCGGGGCTCAGTCGACAATGTGGACTTGGCCCTTCCTAGCCTGATTAGCGACAACAAGTCATTGCAAATAATTTTTTATTTTTTTTTATTCGATAAACAAAAACATAAAATTAGTTGTGACTTTACTTAATAAGTTAAAAATTAATCCCATGTGAAAATTTAATTATATTTGAATAGATTCAAAATCTAACTTGTACTTGTGATGCTAAATCAATTGTGTGTAACATTCATTAGTCTCGTGACGGCATGGATGCACACCCAAAAATGTTATGCCTAAACCACTGATGACAGTACGGCGTCTATTATGGCTGTACTGGCCCAAACAGGAGTGACAGTCTCGATTGCAACGAATGCATGTGAATCTCTTCTCGTATGTCGACGTGCTGTTTTCTCTCTGTCGAGTACACTTATCCTTTGCAGCAAGCCTTCGTTTCTCCTCTCCAAACTCCAGACCTAGGTGTAAATCGCGTCTCCAGCGTGATCGATCCTTGGCGACATCTTTCCACCTCCCGATGTCCACGTTTATTTTCCTTATGTCACATCAGTTATACGTTATTAATAGAATCATTTTTAAAAAATTACATCATTAGAAAAGTACTTTTTTATTGTGAAAAAAAAAATACGGTTTATAAATAAATTTTTTTCACAAAAATTCTGCTAAAGAATTGGATATGAAATATTCTATATATATATATATATATATATATATATATATGTTAATAAAAGAGTACTCAATGTAATACAACATAGCTATTGGAATTTCTTGTCCATATATATATATATATATATATATATATATATATATATGGACAAGAAATTATATATATATATATATATATATATATTTCTTGCCCATATATATATATATATATATATATATGGGCAAGAAATTATATATATATATATATATATATATATATATATATATATATATATATGTATGTGTGTGTGTGTGTGTGTGTGTGTGTGTGTGTGTGTGTGCAAGAAATTCCAATAGCTATGTTGTATTACATTGAGTACTCTTTTATTAACACCAGAAAATATATATTTATATCCACAGGAAGGTAGGGTCACTGTGTCGAGCCAGGAAGTTTTTTTCAGCCTGACCCATCTTGCAACTATACAAATCAACCACCCGACCGTGCATAGAATATTGTTGTCATATATGGTCAGGTGCACCTGCTGTTCATCTCAAGGTTTTAGACAGGCTCCAAAGGAGAATCTGTAATGTGATTGGTCCCGACCTGGCCGCTCGATTCCAGCCACTTTCGCACCAACAGGATGTGGCTTCCTTTTGTCTCTTCTACAAATATTTTCATGGCTTCTGCTCCGACGAACTTAGTCACTGGTGCCCTCTTCACAAGAATTTATTCGTACAACCAGACTGGCAACAAGGTCCCACTCTTTTACAGTTAAACCTACCAAATGCAGCCTACAATTCTTCTACATCGGATCCTTTTCTCGCACTTACTGCCTGTGGAATTCTCTTCCCTATACTTGTTTTCCTGGCCTCTACAACCTCCTGGAATTTAAATGCAATGTCAATTCCCATCTCTTATCCACTTGACTCCAGTCCTTCCCTCGTCCTTTCTACATCACCCCGTGTATCTTGTTCTTTTCTTTTCTCTCTACCTTCGCAACTGTCTTCACACCTGTGTTCCCATCCTTCTCTTGCCCTTTCTCTGACACACCTGTAACTGGTTCGTCTTTCTCTTCACTCTACTCCTGCCTAAAATTTTACTCTCTTACGTAGCCCTCTGCGCATCAGTGGCGGTACCACTTGCTTGGGGTGAAATGATTAAAAAAAGTATGTGCGTGTACTTGAGTCTATATATATATATATATATATATATATATATATATATATATATATATATGTGTGTGTGTGTGTGTATATATTTTTTTTAAATTCAGATACTTTAATCCAAGTGAAAAAAAAAGGAAGGTAAATTCCAAAAACCCGATCCTAATTAATATTAAAAATTTTATTTTAATATTAAAAAATGATACAGGAAGAGAGCTCCATGTAATAAAATATTACAGAGCAAATATAAATTAAAAAAGGATTTATTCAATGATGTTGAATGACCATTTCGATGTGAAAATCCCCACGGGGGATAACACATCACCTCAGCAACTGAAAATTCCTTTCAGAAACTGGAGAAAAATCAGTCTCCAGTTTCTGAAAGGATTTTTCGGTTGCTGAGGTGATGTGTTATCCCCCGTGGGGATTTTCACATCGAAATGGTCATTCAACATCATTGAATTAATCCTTTTTTAATATATATATATATATATATATATATATATATATATACCATCAGCGACGATTTTATTTTGTGTAAAAAAAAACTACGCTAGGCAACGGCAATAGTTACCAAAAATAACAAACACAGAAACACAGTTCTCAAATTTGCAATGAGGTTCTATGACGTCACACTGCGTGATAGCGCGAAATGACAACAGAACCATGTATTCAAATGCAATGTATTGTGCTATGACAAGATTTAAACGCTGATGGTGGATGTTATTGTGTTACCGTCCTTATAATCTCTCTGAAGATGGCTCATGTGAACCGAAAGCTTAGAACCAACTTAATAAAAATTATCTAAGTGTTGGAGAATTTTTGTCTTTATTTTCAACTGAAATTAAAGCCAAAATGCGACGTTTAGAACGGCTCATAATTAAATATTATAGACATTCATTGTCTCTTATATTTAACAGTATATGTTTAGAAAAAAAAAAATATATATATATATATATATATATGAGAGGATCGTAATCCGTGAAGACGGAGACGATAATCCAAAAGATTTTATCTGATTAATATATATATACTATGTCCAATGAGACAATTTTTTCTCCAGAATCTATCTTGCGTGTCTTTATGTCTACCATTCGTTCATGCTTAGAATATTGTTGCCACATATGGTCCGGGTTCCCTGCTATCTGTACTGAGTTCTTTCATAAAATCCAAAGAAGAATCAGTAATATTATTAGTCCTGATCTGGCACCTCGGCTGCAGTCACTTAGCTACCGCCATAAGTTTGCGTCTTTGGGTCTTTTTTATAAATACGTTCATGGTGATTGTTTGGATTAGCACTTCTCGCTTGTGGAGCTCCCTTCCAGCTCAATGCTTTCCAGCCAACTTTAATCTTCACAAATTTAAATGTAATGTCAATCGCTATTTACGGTCCTCCTGTTTACTCTTTTCTCCTCCCTCTCATTAATAATGTTTCAAGGTGATCCTTAACTCACTCCTCTACAGTTTAGGTTTGTGAGCGACTGGGGCAAACAATTAGCACGCTTAACCCTGGAACACTTAACATCAATTAAAGTTACACCAATAATAACTATGGGTATATCATACCCGATTTTAAAATTATAAAAAAACATATTAAATATAAATCTTTATTCGAAATATTTTACATGCAGGTACTTCAATCTTTGTACTTTGAGGTAACATTAATAGAAACCGAAAAACATTATTTACATAAAAAGATCAGGTACTGAAAATTGAATTAAATTGTAATCAAAATAGCGTCGTTTGAAATGGGTACTATATAACAATGATTCATTTTCTCGGGTTATGTTTGTTGCTGGAATTGGATGAAATTAATATTTTTTTAAAAGAAATTGTTACATTTTACATTTGGATTAACTTAAGTTTATTTCAATGTTTACTAGCATCATAGCCCGGCGTTGCCCGTGCAACTCAGACAGTTGATTTCCTGCATGAAATATTTAGCGAAAAAAAAAAGCTTTCTTTTTCTATTTTTTATTTATTTTTTTAAATTTTATTTTCTGAAGTATGAAATATTAAATCTGAAGAAAAAGACTTAAATAATTAAATTAACCATTGGCACTTTTTTTTACATTTTTTTTTTGTTGTTTTTTTTAATATTTCTTTTGTTTCAAAATTACGGCGAAAAATATTCACATTTTTTGTTGACTAAATGAATTTCTAAAACGTCGGAATAAAAATTAAATATAAAGGCTCATTTTTTTTTTAATATTTTAGTCGCGTTTGACACGTGTGATTTGATTTCTGTGACGTAATTTAGCAACCATCTTAGATCTTAGATATTTTACGGAGCAAATGTAAACAATCGGCTCTATTAGCCAAAAAGTGTGAAAGGGAAAATTACTGAACTTAAACTCAAAAAGTATGTGTCGACCTGGCTTCTCTGTAGATATGTGTCCCTAGAAAGTTTGAATGGCGTAGCTTAAAAAATGTACGCGTGCATAGGGAACAGTCACACACAGACTCACAGATTGCCTTATATATATATATATATATATACGAGAAAAAATCGCAAGATCGCCAAGACCTACCGCGGTTTCGCACAACGGCTCGTCAGCCGGAAATAAAAACCAAAACTAAAAAGGACCCCATTCTGAAATGGGAAATAATAAAAAAGTGCCCTAACTATAACAAAAACAATAAATTTTGTAGGGTATGTGACGAGGAGAAGCTAGCAATAGCTAAGTTTGAACCTGCCAACAAACTTATTAACGCTAAAACAGAAATACTAAATAAGTGTAGAATCCACAAAGCAAAATTTCTTACTTAGTGTATCGGACCTTAATGTGACTCCAGAAATTTTTTTTTTTTTTTTTTTATAAAAAGTTTTATATATATATATATATATATATATATATATATATATATATATATTTTATAAAAAGTTTTTTTTATATATATATATATATATATTTATTTAATATATATATATATATATTTTTTTTTTCTCTTCGAACACCCCCTTCCCCAGATGGGTTAGTCTTTGATAGGTGTCTATTTATTTGATTAGTCCTTGGTCTGACTTTGCCCTGACGAGCCGTTGTGCGAAACCGCGGTAGGTCTTGGCGATCTTGCGATTTTTTCTCGTGTGTTTTTGCTCTACGTCACTGCCTCTTGGTTAATCCTTTTTGGTTAGTGTTGTATCGAGCACTTTTCTTTCTTTGTGGTGCGTTCCGTTTGAGGGTTTTTTTTTTCTTTGCTGTGAAGTACTGTATGTATTGTCGGTGCTCCGCAGTTTTCTTTTTTTTCCCCTCATTGTCCAAAGCTTTATAGCGGCGGACAATAACGGAGTTAGATTCTGCCGGTTATTCGTGGTCCTAAAAAATTACTTGTGTAAGATTTTAAGATTTGGATACGTACAGAGTCGATTTTATTATATATATATATATATATATAAAGAGAGAGAGAGATATGTTTTATTTCATCTTGCATGTTTTATCTTTAGATATTATTTTTTCGGTGTGAAATTCAAAAATGTCATTAAGAATTTTATCACAAACTTAATTTAAATTTAATATTTTTCTATATTTTTCTTCATCAATAAACAGGGTTGTGTACTACAATCCGGAAAACATATGCTGAAAGAAAAATGGTGTTTATTCAGAATGACAAGTATTTACATGACAAATTGCTTTATACCATTGTTGTCTGATCTCTCCTCAACGATATTATTCAATCCAGTCCCCTCCAGTTTTAATCACAGCCTGCACACGAGACAGAAACCACCTACCGGCGTTGGTTACCTGCTCCCTGGACAAGTTGGCCACGGCCATCACCGAGATAGCAGTCCCCAGAGTGTCGACAGTATTGTGTGAACGTTTGTTGGACTGTCTCTCAAATACGCCCAATAGGTAATAGTCGCAAGGATTCATGTTTGGGCAACTACTTCTCCTTTGACCAAAACATGTCCAAATTCTCGTCACACCTGGGCCAAATTGGACGCATGGGAAGGAGCTCCATCCTGTTGGAAGAGCCATGGCTTCCCTGCAGCTACCTGAACAATCCATGGCTTCACAACATTCTTCATGACATCCAGCTAGACCTCCTTCGTCACGATCTGACATTTGCCAAAGAAGTGCGGAGACATGACAACCCCTTCATTGGTGATCACCTGAAGGACATGGAGCCCGGCAGGAAACTTGGTTTTGCCGATCACAGGAACATCATCTGGTCTTGGCAATGTCGTACACAGTCGATTTTGGGAAACGAAACTCTTTGGGCGTGCGACCACGATGTAGGACCACAATAATTGCAGTACGGCGCTCGAGTTCACTAGACATTTTGCTTAATGTGTTCTTAATTCAACAGATTGTCGTCACACAAATCTGAAACAAGAAAAAAAATGATATATTTAATATAGTTATCTTTTTATGCCAAGTTAAAGTTAGTCCGGGTTGTAGCGCACACCCTTGTATAAAATTAATTATAAATAATTTAGGTTTTTCTTGAAACTAACAGGTCAGTCAGTTAAGTGCCATACATGATACACACTTGGGCGATCATATTTCGAAAGAGACATGACTGACTGGTCAAAAAATTTTCCTGCAGTAGGTTGCCATTACTTTTAAGGTAGACTGGTTTTCAACCAAAGCAACCCAATTTGTCCTGTTATCTAACCCATAGTTGGAGGGAAGACGCGGATTAATATCTTTCCCAAGGGTATTAGTGCGTAAGTGAATGCAATTAATGCAACCAGAATTCGAACTCGGCTCTCCGAGTTATATTTTCAAAAAGTATTTTGACTTCTTCTGTTCTTCCTAAATAAATAGAAGACTTCTATATAAATAAAACTGAAGATGTGTGTCAGTGTGTGTATCCTCACTGATTTCTATTAACATACGCTTCTACATTATTCATCCGATTTGTTTTTAAACTTACACACCCCTACAAATGTATTATTCTATACAACAAAGAAAAAGAAATTGCACGTGGCTATCAGTATAACGTTTGTGATAATTTTTTTGTTTCAAGTATTTTTTGTTAAAGATAAGTTAAACACAGTAATTTTTACATGGAGAATAACTCTTTCAAACAATTCAAGAGTTATCTCCCGTATTTAATGTCTGCAGATGTAGGTCGTATAATATCGTCTTTGTCTTTTCTAAAAAATTTTGTCATTATTTTAAACTGTGAAATTCACCAAAAATTAATTGTTAATGAATAATTTGTGCTTTCTTTATAATCAATGCTGATGTGGTTCATTATCTCACACCCATTCTTTGACAAACAGTATGTCTTCCGCTTCACCAGGTCTACTGCTGATATGCTAACAGCCATCACTGAGCATATATACTAGCTCTCGATAAGAACGGCGAAGCTAGAGCTGTTGCCCTAGATATCTCAAAAGCATTTGATATGGTCTGGCCATCTGCGAAAACCCCAATCCAATCGTTCCTATCAAATCGCATAAGGAAGTTCGTATTGAACGGGCACGCTTCCTAATCCTATCAGATGAATGCGGATTTCCCTCAAGACTATCCTAGGACCTACATTTTTCTTGATCTTCTTCAATGATCTCCCAGATATAATCACTTCCCAAGTAGGAATCTACACTGACGACACCACCATTTACTCCCGCCTCAAAAAGAAACTCAACCAGGGCTGACAAACTGAACCTCGCTGCTGTTTCCTTCTTTTCGCTCTCCTATCATGTAAACCCCATCGCATTAGTGGAAGTACTACCTTGCTTGGGGAGAAACGATAATATATATTTCTCATCGGGTGATAAGTTGAAATGAAAATTAAATGGTGAAAACGGTTTATTTATGGTGATATGATGTTTAAGTGAAAGTGGGGTGGGAGCTTATTCTGATTTAGTCGGCCATATTGTAGCCTTAGAGATATAGCTTTGGGTTAGGAGACGTAGCTTAGTTTAAGACAGGTTCCTTATTTATTTTGTCTGGGTAGTTCTTATATTGAGATTTTTTTTTTAAGAAAGGGGTAGACATTTTTTGGTTATTTTACTGCTATCTAAGTGTGATGGAAGTGGCGCCGCTGTTAATGAGAACGATGTAAGTAAATGTAGGGGGGACGTTTAGAATTATCTAGTCGTCCGTTTGTGGTTCTAGAGATGCCGCTTTGGGTTAGGAGAAGGGTGTGGGTAGCTTAGTTTTGGACAGGTCACTTTTTCGTTTAGTTTAGGTAATTTTATATTGGGATATATGGTTTTTAAGGTAGTGTCGATAGTTTTTGTTTTACTACTATTTGTAGGTGGATGGAATTGCAGTTAATGTTGTGTGGGATTTATTTTTTTTTTATTTCTACGTTTTTTGTTCTTTTTATTTAGAGGGTTGATTATGTGTATTTATTGCATTTTTGGTGGAACTATTTGGTGTGGATGAGGTATATTTTGGTTATTTAAATTTTAACGATATATATATATATATCAATGCATGCTTCGTTAAATAATATAGACAAGTTTTGCTTATTGTTTTCATGTTTAAGTATGGTTGTGTTTTTGACAAGGATTTCACGAAATTGTGTATGTGTCCTGGTATGTTTTAGATGTCTAAAGATGTTGGAACTGTCGTTTAAATGTAGTGTGAAGCGTCGGGAGATCGAGTTTGTAGTGTGAGCAACATAAATATTGTTTAATCCATTGGAGATACAATCTCCCAAAGGGCACTTAAATTTATAGACTACGTTGGTTTTTTTAAAATCGTTAACCGGGAAAGAAGACTCGTTGCGAATGAATGTGTTGGATATACTGGATTCAAAGTAGTATATGATTAACTTAATTTTATTTGCTAGGATCTGTTGTAGATATATTGGTATTTATTAATTTTTTTATTATATTTTCATCTTTATATTTAGAATGCATTTGATTGCGATGTAGGAGATTAATATGAGATTAGTTGAGGCAGCATATTCAAGCAATAAACAAAAACTAAAAATACTCGAAGCCATATACATAAAGCAGTTAAAACCTAACCTAAACAAAATTGACTACGAAATCTTCACACCAATTCTCAAATGCCTATAATAGATAACAGAATCGATTGGTTATCCCAATGGCGTTCTATACTTAATACTTCTCGCCCCCACTCTCGTGTGGTCATGTGAGACGCCACAAGCTGCAGTGTGATTTTCGCTTCCAGCATGCACGCACGTGTTCGCCAATCCTCCACACAAACAAAATAGAAGACTACTACTATCGTTGGTCCGAACTGCCCGTTACAACCAACACTATTTTCATCTTTGATAATGGCTGATGTAAGCCGAAAGCTCAGAAAGGATTAGATAAAAACATGTATCAATATTGTGATTTTCTTTCCTCTTTCAACGATAATGCTATTAAGTTTATCCGACGATATGAAAAAAAAAAAAATAACGTAAAATAAATCAACAAAACTTGTATATATCATTTAATGAAACATGCATCAATGAAAAAATGCTGCCTAAATACACAATTTAAACTACACACACACACACACATATATATATATATATATATATATATATATATATATGTATGTATGTATATATTTATAAAGGAAAACTGAATACGTCATTTCAAGTGGTTATAAACTGTAGTTCATTTCTATGAGCTAATTAGCTCATTTCATCAGACCTTACAATATTCCTTCTATTTGGTACAAAACATTTTGCTGGAATAAGTATTTTCTTTAAGTGAAGAGAATGATGAAAATAAAAAATAAAAAATAAAAATAAAAATAAAATAGTTAATAAAAATAAGAAGAAAGAAAAGGGAAACAAAAATCCACTGGATGTATGGAAGTATGAAAATACTGGGGACATATATATATATGTATATGTTGTAAAATTTTTTTCTTTATTTTCAACTGAAATTAAAGCCAAAATACGACGTTTAGAACGGCTCATGATTAAACATAGTAGACATTCATTGTCTCTTATATTTAACAGTATATGTTGAGAATATATATATGTGTGTGTGTGTGTGTGTGTGTAAAGAACAATGAAGTATGTTGATACCAGTCAGTCAAGTGCCATACGTGATACACGCTTGGGCGATCATGTCTCGAAAGAGACATGACTGACTGGGCAGAATATTATCCCGCAGTAGGTTGCCATTGCTTTCTGCGGTAGACTGGTTGCCGACCAAGGCTATAGAACCCAATCTGTCTTGCTATTTAACCCATAACTGGAAGGAAGAGATGGATTAATACCTTTCCCAAGGGTATTTGTGCGTAAGTGAATACAATGGATTCAGCTGGAATTCGAACTCGGCTCCCCGGTTTCTCGTTCCGAGCCGATATCCACTGTACCACAACGCACATCCAAAAAAATTAATGTAACTTTTGGCACTGCTACTTTTACGATGCAAAAATTTGCATATTTAAAAAAAAGATTGAATAGACATTTAATTTAATATTTTGTCTATGATATTATTTTTCATAATGACATCTATATTGACGTAAAAATACAGCTGTACAGGCTTGTAAAAATATTTTGAATTTTGCTAGCATTGTTAAAAATATAAAACCACATTAAACAGTTTCAATTTTTTACGGTAAGTTTTTAAAAAATATACTGTAAAAATATTAAACTGGTTAATTTTATTTAGATAATCATATTTTATAGGGAGGAGGTGATTGATTTTCCTTCCACCCTCGTAAAATACGACGACCCAAAATTTAATTTTCCAAACTCGAAAATTCTCTTATCTAAATACCCAATTCTTTCGTCCTGGCATTTCTTAATCCATGTTAATCTGGAAAAGATTCCCACATTTATACAAACTTTAAATCTTAAATTCTGAAACCTAAATTTCAAAGTCCGAACCCTCCAAACATAAAGTAACTTCAACATAAAACGGACCCTGACCAGTAAAACAATTTGAAAATCTTATGGAACCACGTAATTCCTTAAAGACGACAGAAAGCAACATAAAAAGTAACATAAGATGACGAATTCTTACATTCATACGAACTTTAAAACTTTTTGAGTCCTAAACTTTCCAAACCTTAGAATATAAAGTTCATACACATTTTAGAAGCACTATGTAATTTTGATAAAATAATAATTCAAGTGGTGCTAAGTCAGAACGTCCAAAGGCAAAAAGATCTTAATAGGTTATAGGGGGTGTCAGGAAGTGGGTAAGAGAAGGTTGAGAATACTGACGAGAGTGGAGTGGACGGAGAAAGGAGCATGAGAGAGAGGAGGAAGGTTAGTGAGATAGGACATGACTACTGACTTTACATTTAAATTCTTGGAGATTGTAGCTGTCGGACTATCTATCTATCTATCTATCTATCTATCTATCTATCTATCTATCTATCTATCTATCTATCTATCTCAGTCTGTTCATATCTATCTATCTATCTATCTATCTATCTATCTATCTATCTAGTCTGTTCATATCTATCTATCTATCTATCTATCTCAGTCTGTTCATATCTATCTATCTATCTATCTATCTCAGTCTGTTCATATCTATCTATCTATCTATCTATCTATCTATCTATCTCAGTCTGTTCATATCTATCTATCTATCTATCTATCTATCTCAGTCTGTTCATATCTATCTATCTATCTATCTCAGTCTGTTCATATCTATCTATCTATCTATCTATCTATCTATCTAGTCTGTTCATATCTATCTATCTATCTATCTATCTCAGTCTGTTCATATCTATCTATCTATCTATCTATCTATCTATCTATCTCAGTCTGTTCATATCTATCTATCTATCTATCTATCTATCTATCTATCTATCTATCTATCTATCTATCTATCTCAGTTTGTTCATATCTATCTATCTATCTATCTATCTATCTCAGTCTGTTCATATCTATCTATCTATCTATCTATCTATCTATCTATCTATCTATCTCAGTCTGTTCATATCTATCTATCTATCTATCTATCTATCTATCTCAGTCTGTTCATATCTATCTATCTATCTATCTATCTATCTATCTATCTATCTCAGTCTGTTCTATATCTATCTATCTATCTATCTATCTATCTATCTATCTATCTCAGTCTGTTCATATCTATCTATCTATCTATCTATCTATCTATCTATCTATCTCAGTCTGTTCATATCTATCTATCTATCTATCTATCTCAGTCTGTTCATATCTATCTATCTATCTATCTATCTCAGTCTGTTCATATCTATCTATCTATCTATCTATCTCAGTCTGTTCATATCTATCTATCTATCTATCTATCTATCTCAGTCTGTTCATATCTATCTATCTATCTATCTATCTATCTATCTATCTATCTATCTCAGTTTGTTCATATCTATCTATCTATCTATCTATCTATCTATCTATCTCAGTCTGTTCATATCTATCTATCTATCTATCTATCTATCTATCTATCTATCTATCTATCTATCTCAGTCTGTTCATATCTATCTATCTATCTATCTATCTATCTATCTATCTATCTATCTCAGTCTGTTCATATCTATCTATCTATCTATCTATCTATCTATCTATCTATCTCAGTCTGTTCATATCTATCTATCTATCTATCTCAGTCTGTTCATATCTATCTATCTATCTATCTATCTATCTATCTATCTATCTATCTATCTATCTATCTATCTCAGTCTGTCCATATCTATCTATCTATCTATCTATCTATCTATCTATCTATCTATCTATCTATCTATCTATTTTATAATCATATCGCCCCAAGCAAGGCATTTTACTGCCACGTTTTTGCAGGGGGTTACAACGGAGGACAGGTTATAGGGGGGTGTCAGGAAGTGGGTAAGAGAAGGATGAGAATACTGATGAGAGTGGAGTGGACGGAGAAAGAGAGAGGATGCAGGTTAGTGAGATAGGAGATGACTATTGACTTTACATTTAAATTCTTGGAGATTGTAGCTGTCGGGAAAGCAAGTAAATGGAAGGGAATTTCACAGGCGGGAAGTGCGAGAAAAGAAGCTTCTGGAGTAGAATTTGCGTTTAGAATTTATTTGTTTTTATAGTAAAATGGTGGTACCTAGTTGCTAATCTTGTGGCTCCAAAAAATCTATGTATAGGGGGCATCAGTGAGCTACGTTCATCGGAGCAGAAGCCGTGAAAGTATTTCTTCTCTGTTGTTTAGATCTTGAGGGTGAATTGTTATTTTTGACGATAAGGTTCAATCTATCATATAGTGCGTTAGGGGTGCATTGGATATCGATTCAGAACGACAAATCGGGGTGCCGAGTTCGAATTCTAGTTGAATTCCTTGCATTCACTTTCGCACAAATACTCTTGGGAAACGTACTAATCCGTGTCTTCCCTCCAGTTATGGGTTAAATAATAGGACAGATTGTGTTCTATAGCCTTGCCGGGCAGTCAGTCTACTGCAGAAAGCAATGGCAACCTACTGCGGGATAATCTTCTGCTCAGTCTGTTATGTCTCTTTCAAGACATGATCGCCCAAAGCGTGTATCACGTATGGCACTTAATTGACCGATCATATAGTTAGGAAAGCTATTATTTACAGTCGTTTGTTTCATGTTATTAAGTTCTTTAAAGAAAAAGAGGTGAGCAGGAAATCTCGGACGTTCACGTAAGGAATTTCTTAATCACACCAGTTTTACATCTAAGACGGCTTTGACTAGCAAAATTAAAGTGACGGGAACTTTTACTTGTATATATATATATATATATATAGTGAAATAGTGAAAGCATTATTATTACTAAAATCCACCAGAACATCCTAGAATAAGAGTTTGTTTTCTTTTTGTTTTGGGTTGGTTTGTTTTTTTTTTTTTTTGTTTTTGGGTTGTTGTTTTTTTGCTTAAGCTCATATGTAAAATTGAGGACGGAATATTTTCGAATATAGTTTTTAGATCATCGATTTCTTTTTTGTTCTCGGTTATAATGAAAATATAATCTCTATATCGGACATATTTTCGGTTTGGTCTTCTTCTATGTGCCTTGTCTTTCCATGACGTAGGCAATCATAGCTTTCCACGTCTCCCTATCCCTGGTGGCTCTTAGCACGCTTTTCCCTGTTACAACAGGCAAACCCCGTTCCGCTATCCACCTGCTCAGGCCCTGCAAATATGTTATCCGCTGCTTTCCTCTGTCTCTTTCCTCTTCTATCTGGCCTGTTAGTATCAGGTTCTCCAAGCCCTCCTTCCTCATTGCATGTCCCAAGAACTTCAGTTGTCTCTTCCTGATGCTCACTATTAATTTTCTTTTTGTTGCCATTCTTTTCAACACCTCATCGTTGCTTGCATGTTCAGTCCACGATATCCGCAGCATCCTTCTGTAGAACCACATTTCCGCTGCTTCAAATTTTTCCTTTATCTTTGATGATATTGTCCAGCATTCACTGCCATATTGAAGAACTGACATCACATAGCAATCTAGTACTCTTTTCTTTGTTTCTAGCTAAATTTTCCTGTCTCTTAATACTTTATTCGGCTTCTGGAATGCATCCTTTGCCATGCCAATTCGCTTTCGAATCTCTGTTTCACGCTTTCCGGCTTCTGTTAGAACACTTCCCAGGTATTTAAATTTTTGTACCTGCTTGATTTTAATATCCCCCACCTGTATTTGGCATTTTGGGCTGCTCTTTTTACTGACGACCACGCATTCGGTTTTCTTGCAGATTATTTGTAGTCCATTCTTGTCACTCTCTTCAGCTACCTTCTGTAGGGGGTCTTGTGGTTTCCTTGGCGTTGACAGTATTTACTTATTTATTCATCTCTTCTTCTTTAACAGTCTCACTCTCTCATTCACTCTCCTCTCTCTCTCTCTCTCTCTCTCTCACGCACGCTTTCCTTTTTTCGCACCTATGACAAAATTTTTTTTTTTTTTTTAAAAAGCAATTCAGCTGTCTTTTTTTTTTTTAATCGTATCACCCCGAGCAAGGCGTTAACGCCACTGATGTGCAGGGGGCTACGTAATAGTGAAAAAATTAGAAAAGAAAAAGCCGGAAACCACATCCTAAACAGGGAACAAGGGATGAGCCTCTTAACCTGTTCAATAGACGTGGGTGGAGTGTGAACCGGGCGATAGATAGATCTATCTACTCCAATTGAAAAAAAAAAGAAAAGAGTGAGAAGATTGGAAAAGAGAAAGCCGGAAACCACATCCTAAACAGGGAACAAGGGATGAGCCTCTTAACTTGTTCAATAGACGTGGGTGGAGTGTGAACCGGGCGATAGACAGATCTTCTTATCTAAAGCAAATAATTTTCTCATTTGATGTTCATTTTGCAACAACATCACAAAAATTCAAATTTCTCTACATATTTTTTTTACAAACGGAATTTCGTTCTTCACACAATTTGGATAAAGAACTTCACATATTTAAAAATCAGACTAATTGTAACTAGCTACATATTTTGATTTAAACATTAATGCAAATGTGGAAAAAGCAGCAATAAATTTAGGCCTACCGTAGTACCATTTAATTTTCTTTAAGATTATTTGTAGTTTTATTTTTCTTTTATTTTTTTGTCACTCTCTTTTGGTAACTTTTTAAAAAACCGTGTTTTCGACATGGGACATATAAAATTTAGAGAAACACAGACTGAAAGGATTTTCCATAATTACTTCATTAGTTTGTGTGTAAATATTCCGTTATGGAAGGGGACATTGGTGGTTCAAGCAGTCATTTCCGAGAAGTTTCAAAATATCATGAATGAAAATCTGAAATCAATTAAAAGTACTTGAAAAAAAAGAAAGAAAAGGGTGTAACCTGAATGAAAATATGAAATAAATAAAAAAAATTGAAAGAAAGTAAAAAGAAAGATAAAAGAAACGTGAATGAAAGTAAGAAATGATGGAAATTATACATGAAAGAAAAAAAAAGAAGTATGAATGAAATTATAAAAATAAATAAAAAACATTGAAAAGAAAGAAGCCTACTGAATGAGAATGTGAAATAAATGATTTTTTTTTTAATCATTTCACCCCAAGCAAGGCAGAAACGCCACTGATGTGCAGGGGGCTACATAACTGTAAAAAGATTAATGAGAAAAGAGTGAGGAGTACAAACTAGTTAGAAAGGAGCAATATTAGGTTTGATAGATGCTGGGTAGAACTGAATTATGTTTATATACAGAGTTAATGACTCCATCAATGGTTTCAGCAACAGGGACATTAGTAAATAAATGTTCAACGTCGGGTGACGCGAGTGTACCTTGGTTTAGTTTGGTAGATTTAAGGATTAGTAAAAAATCCTAAGTTGACTTAATGCTATAATTATGTTACTAAACTCATAATGTCTAACAATGCCGTTGTAGGATCCATAAAAATTAACAAAATTATTAATGATTGTCAATCAGTATACCTATATGGCCATATTAAAATACACAAACCACGATAACCATGACGACCCATCATTTCTCAGATACCAACCCCGATATATCAATTGTCGAAATTCCTGAATTATCAAGCAACTATATCCCACATTTTTACAGTGAAACCAATAAAATGTAGCCCCAACTTCTACTCTACCAGCTTCTTTTCTCGCACTTCCCGCCTGTGGAATTCCCTTCCGTATACTTGCTTCCCCGACAACTACAATCTCCAAGAATTTAAATGTAAGGTCAAAAGTCATCTCCTCTCTCTCTCTCTCTCTCTCTCTCTCTCTCTCTGACTTGCATCCTTTTCCTCAAGCTCTTTTCTCCGTCCACTCCACCCCCATCACATCAGTATTCTCATCCTTCTCTTACCCACTTCCTGACACCCCCTATAACCTGTCCCTCTTTCTCATCACTTTCCTCCTATGTAACCCCCTGCACACCAGTGGCAGAAAAACTGCCTTGCTTGGGGGGAAATGATTAAAAAATTAAAATTACGAATTGTAGGAGTTAACGAGTGGCTGTTGAGAAGTTCTCAGCCTAACCAGGAAGAATTTGAAGAACAAATTTTAATTTGTGATGATTGAGACAAATTTTGGAAAGTGATTCTGGATTTTCAGTAAATTTTAGATAGATAGTTAGATAGATATGAATAGACTGAGATAGATAGATAGATAGATAGATAGATAGATAGATAGATAGATAGATAGATGAACAGACTGAGATAGATAGATAGATAGATAGATAGATAGATAGATAGATAGATAGATAGATATGAATAGACTGAGATAGATAGATAGATAGATATAAATAGACTGAGATAGATAGATAGATAGATAGATATGAACAGACATAGATAGATAGATAGATAGATAGATAGATAGATAGATAGATAGATATGAACAGACTGAGATAGATAGATAGATAGATATGAACAGACTGAGATAGATAGATAGATAGATAGATAGATAGATAGATAGAACAGACTGAGATAGATAGATAGATAGATAGATAGATAGATAGATAGATAGATAGATAGATGTAGGTACACTACCTGGCTATAATTATTAGGCGACCGAGTGCTTTAAAAAAAAGTATGTATTTCATACTATTTTTCAGTATTTATTGCCAAGTGAATAATTGTAAATGAAAATAGAATGGTTCTTTTGTTAATACTGCACAATAACATGTGCATCAAATGAATTTATAAATATTTAATAATTACTGATATTGCAGTTTCATCAATGAAGGAAATTTAGGGCGATGTAAAATATTGTAAAGTAATAATAACAAAAGAACCATTCTATTTTCATTTAAAATTATCCACTTGGCAATAAATACTGAAAATAGTATGAAATACATCATCTCTTTTACATACACTGGGGTGGCCTAATAATTATGGCCGGTAGTGTATATATATATATATATATATATATATATATATATATATATATAGAGAGAGAGAGAGAGAGAGAGAGAGAGCAAATCTACAAGGTGCGATGGTTAAATTGTCGCTACTTGCCTTGTAAAATTTTGTAAAGTAATAATAACAAAAGAACCATTCTATTTTCATTTAAAATTATCCACTTGGCAATAAATACTAAAAATAATATGAAATAAATCATCTCTTTTAAATACAATGGGGTGGCCTAATACTTACGGCCGGTATTGTACATCCAAAGATTCACTACAAAATGAGAATACATGATGAAAAAAAGCGCCAAACATAATAAGAACGAAATTTCGTCATCAAAAATTTTGTGAATATTAAGAGGAAATACGAAAGGATATTTTGATTAAATTATATTTTTGATCCTTTTTCGAACGTTCGAAATTTATTTAAAGTCTGTTTTTATTTGTGTCATCTGGGGAGTGAGAAATCAAATATTAGTTTCGCGAAAATTCTTGGAAAAAGATAATTGTCGGATTTAAATAATTCTTTCAGGACTTCTTTGAAAATGAATGACATTATTTTAAAAGAAATATTTTTGTAGATACTCTTGGTAAAAAATATTTTTTTTTTTGTTTTTATTTTGTTGTTGGTTTTTTATATATCTGTTACGCCCACCGCAAATATTTCAAGAAATTAAAATTTATCCTGCTTGATATTTATAACCAATGTTAAACGTTAAAAGCGTAAATCCTTGAAGAATTTAAATCTATTTTGTAAAACAGGACCAAAATTTACATAAAATAATCTGTAAATAGTAAATAAGAAATGCAATAAAATTAGACACGAACAGACAGAAATATATGTAAGTCTATATTTACATTACTATGTACACAATATATACACACCTCGAGTCCTGGGTTTGACGATAAACTGCATCCGGCAGCAAGGATTCTAATTGGGAAATTTTGAGGAGCATGGAACCACCTCTACTTTGTTGTTGTTACCAGGTTCCCCAGACCCGGGTTGGTAGCATCTGTTAGGGTACACAGCTATGGCCAAATAGTTAACTGCCCCCAAATTCGGGTCAAAACACTATGAAAGTATAAAAAAATAGATTTTTAGTGAAAATTCCAGCAATACTGTCTTGGAAAAGAAAATATTTCCAGCAATATATTTTTGAATGAAAAAATATTAACAGCGATACATTTTGAACAGGCATAGATAGATAGATAGATAGATAGATAGATAGATAGATAGATAGATAGATGTGAAAAGTTTGAGATAGATAGATAGATAGATGTGAAAAGTTTGAGATAGATAGATAGATAGATGTGAAAAGTTTGAGATAGATAGATAGATAGATGGAAAAGTTTGAGATAGATAGATAGATAGATAGATAGATAGATAGATATGGACAGACTGTGATAGATAGATAGATAGATAGATAGATAGATGGATAAGAACAAACTGAGATAGATAGATAGATAGATAGATAGATAGATAGATAGATAGATAAATGAACAAACTAGATAGATAGATAGATAGATAGATAGATAGATAGATAGATAGATAGATAGATAGATAGATAATGAACAAACTAGATAGATGTGAAAAGTTTGAGATAGATAGATAGATAGATAGATAGATAGATAGATAGATAGATAGATAGATAGATAGATATGGACAGACTGTGATAGATAGATAGATAGATAGATAGATAGATAGATAGATAGATAGATAGATAGATAGATAGATAAATGAACAAACTGAGATAGATAGATAGATAGATAGATAGATAATGAACAAACTGAGATAGATAGATAGATAGATAGATAATGAACAAACTGAGATAGATAGATAGATAGATAGATAGATAGATAGATAGATAGATAGATAGATATGGACAGACTGAGATAGATAGATAGATAGATAGATAGATAGATAGATTCCTATGCAAGAATAGATAGGCTCAGGCAAACACACACGCGACCTCAGTGTATCTCCGCCTTTTTGATTCGTGCGCGTCGGCCATTTTGTTTCGTGTGTCATTGCCGGCTGTTGGCGTATTATGCATGGTAGGCACACGCAGGGGGGCGCCAGGTCCTCTTTGCCCCGCCTCGACACCGCCAGAAGATGGCATTGTCTGCCGGCGATGCTGTCTTACGCAGATGTTTACGACGTGCTTACCTTCAAATCAAGTAACACAATTCTCCCAATCTCGCCGGCTTCACTTTTTCGCCTCGAATCATTTCCACATTGCTTTTCGATAAGGAAAGAAAGTATGTTTAGATCTAACTGCCAATTCTAATTTGTGTTTAATCAATTATCTATCTATCTATCTATCTATCTATCTGAACACACACACACACACACACACACACACACACACACACACATATATATATATATATATATATATAGCATTCTGTTCATATCTATCTATCTATCTATCTATCTATCTATTTGAACATATATATATATATATATATATATATATATATATATGTACACATATATATATATATGTTTATATCTATATCTATCAATATAGCATTCTGTTAATATCTATCTATCTATCTATCTATCTCAGTCTGTTCAAATCTATCTATTTATAGCATTCTTTTAATATCTATCTATCTATCTATCTATCTATCTATCTATCTATCTCAGCCTGTTCAAATCTATCTATATATAGCATTCCTCATGTTTAATCATGAGCCGTTCTAAACATCGTATTTTGGTTTTAATTTCAGGTGAAAATAAAGAGAAAATTTCTCCAACATTTGGATAGTTTTTTATTTATGTTGGTTCTAAGCTTTCCGCTCACATGTACCATCTTCAGAGAGGTTACAAGGACGTTAACATAACGTTAACATAAAATCATCCACCATTGTGTTGACATTAAACTTTGCTAAGTAACGATAACAGGTACCAAAAATAGCAAACGCAGTTCGTAAATTTGTAACGCGGTTCTATGACGTCACACCACGTGAGAGCTCGAAATGATAACAGAACCATATATTCAAATGCAATGTAATGTGTTGTGACCAGATTTAAACGTCATTTTATTAACTGTGGGTTGTTTTGATTTAATGTAGATGACCTCTAATATCTGAAGGTTCTTTTTACTGTGTGTATGAGTGAGGATTATTGTATTGTTGACTAAAATCATGTGGGCTGAAAGCTTAGAACCAACTTAATAAAAAATTATCCAAATGTTGGAGAATTTTTGTCTTTATTTTCACCAAAAATTAAAGCTAAAATACGATGTTTAGAACGGCCCATGATTAAACATAATAGACATTCATTGTTTCTTATATTTAACAGTATATTCTTAGAAAATTATCTGCTGCTTCGATACACTATATATATATTTTTTTTTTAAACATATGCTGTTAAATATAAGAGACAATGAATGTCTATTATGTTTAATCATGAGCTGTTCTAAACATTATATCTTGGCTTTAATTTCAGTTGAAAATAAAGACAAAAATTCTCCAACATTTGGATAATTTTTTATTAATTTGGTTCTAAGCATTCGGCTCACTTGAGCCATCTTCAGAGAGGTTATTAAGACGGTAACAAAATAACATCCATCATCATCGACGATGAAGATGACTCAAGTGAGCCGAAAGTTTAGAATCAAATAAATAAAAATTATCCAAATGTTAGAGAATTTTTGTCTTTATTTTCACTTGAAATTAAAGCCAAGATACGATGTTTAGAACGGCTCATGATTAAACATAATAGACTCGATACATTATATATATATATATATATATATATATATTAGTCATCCACATATATATATATATATATATAATCTGGATATATATATATATATATATATATATATATATATTTAATATAAGATATAATATTATATATTATAAAAAGTTTAAAACAATTGACCTCATAGTCTATAATAACCCAACAAGCACTAAACTAAATTCTCTACAAAAAACCAATGTAGTGTACCAATTGACATGCCCATTCAGAGATTGCATCTCTGATACTAATCAAAAACCTAGTAAATATATTGGTTTTACTATAACCACGCTCTCCCGTAGATTTACATGTCCTCTTTCTGATCAGAGTACTATTAAACAACATTTCTCTGAAAAACATAAACATATAGGTAATATCAGACAGATTTTGGTCAACAATACGGTGATCCTTACTCATACACACAGTAAGAGGAACCTGTAGATATTGGAGGCCATGTACATCAAATCGAAACAACCAACACTCAATAAAATCAACTTTAAAACAGGAAATAACATATTACATTGCATTTGACTACATGGTTTTGTTGTCATTTCGCGCTATCCCGCGGTGTGACGTCATAAAACCGCATCGCAAACTTAAGAACTGCGTTTATTATTTTTGGTAACTATTGCCGTTGCCAACGGAGTTTTATGTCAACACAAAATAAAATCGTCTGTGATGGTGGATATTATAATATTTCAGTTTAAACTACCTCTCTGAAGATGGCTCATGTGAGCCGAAAGCTTAGAAGAAAACCAATAAATAATTATCCAAATGTTGGAGAATATTTGTCTTTATTTTCAACTGAAATTAAAGCCAAGATATAATGTTTAGAACAGCTCATGATTAAACATAATAGACATTCATTGTCTCTTATATTTAACAGCATAGCGGGATAGCGCGAAATGACAACAAAACCATCTAGTCAAATGCAATGTAATATGTTATTTCCTGTTTTAAAGTTGATTTTATTGAGTGTTGGTTGTTTTGATTTGATGTACATGGCCACCAATATCTGCAGGTTCCTCTTACTGTGTGTATGAGTAAGGATCACCGTATTGTTGACCAAAATCTGTCTGATATTACCTACATGTTTATGTTTTTCAGAGAAATGTTGTTTAATAGTACTCTGATCAGAAAGATGACATGTAAGTCTACGGAAGAGCGTGGTTGTGGTAAAACCAATATATGTACTAGGTTTTTGATTAGTATCAGAGATGCAATCTCTGAATGGGCATGTAAATTGGTACACTACATTGGTTTTTTGTAAAGAATTTAGTTTAGTTTTATAATATATAATGAGATTAATTTGATTATTACTTTCGACTGGTTTAACATTTCTACGTATTATGTTTTTGGGAGTTTTTTCATCTTGTTTATAATTATTATGTATTTGGTTGCAATAGTATAAGTTAATAGTGTTATTTTTATTTTGATGTAAACCATTATTATTAATATTATCATTATTGTTAGAGCTATTGTTAAGTTTGTTGAGATACATTTTAATTTGTTGATCAATAACGGAGTTAGGAAATCCATTATTGACTAGTGTTTGCTTAATGTTGTGTAATTCTTTATAAAATATAGATTTGGAAGAAGATATCATTTGTGTGCGTTGAAGTAAGTTTTTTTTATAACAGCTAACTTATATCGTTGGGGACATTCACTATTATAATTAAGAAGACACGAATTTATGCTAGTTGGTTTCCTATATAGAGAAGTAGTAAATTTATGTGTGCTAGAATCAATGAATACATCAAGGAATGGGAGTTTGTTATTAATATTAAGTTCTAATGTAAATTTGAGGACGGAGTGACTTTCAAATTTGTTTTTAAGATATTTAATTTGATCGATATTCTTAGCTAAAACAAAGATGTCATCTATATATCTTACATATATAGAGGGTTTATTGTTGTCATTAATTATTTTATTTTCTAGATTTGCCATATAATAATTAGAAAAGAGGGGACCTAAAGGAGATCCCATCGCAATGCCATCTATTTGTGTATAAATATTGCCTAAGGGATCGTGAAAGGGTACTTGTGTGGTGCATGCTAATAATAGTTTTTTTAATATAGTGGGTCTAATATTGATTGATGGGAGAGTAGCATGGTTGTATACATCACGGATAATGATGTCTATTGTTTCATGGACGGGAACATTTGTGAATAAGTTTTGGACATCCAAAGATGCAATCATTTGATTATTAGGTTTTACGGAATGGAGAATCTGTAAAAATTCATCCGTGGAATTAATACTATATTTACCAGGAAGATAGGGAGTAATTAGTTTGTTAAGTGTTTTGGAAAGGTTATATATTGGCGTGGGTATTTGAGAAATGATAGGTCGGAGGGGATGATCTTTTTTATGGATTTTTACATTTCCATAAAGGTAGCCGGGCTGATAATCACCTATAATCTTTTGAAGTTTATAGGATCCTATTTCAGCATTATTTGCAGTAATAAGTTTATTAATATGTTTTTAAGTTGGGTTGTGGTATTACTAGTTAATTTTTTAAATTTATTGTGATTGTCGAGAATGGCCTGTAATTTGGAGTGATATTCCTGTCTGTTTAAAATAATATATATATATATATATATATATATATATATATATATATATATATATATAATCTGGAAATAGCTTTAGATTCCGTTTCAGTAATCATGACCTAAGCATACGCCAAAACAACCCGTATTCACCCATAGCAGAACACTTCAATCAACCGGGACACACATTAGAAAACTGCAAATGTTTACTGATAGATTCTGATTTTAGTTCTACATACTCATGCAGAAAGAAAGAAAAATACTGGATTTTAAAATTAAATACACACAGGCTAGGGTTAAATAGCGACTTAGGTGTTTTGAATCTTTATAAGTTAAACATTTTTTAGACACACTTAAAAAATTTTTCTTTAAAACAACATTTATAAGTATTATTAAAGATAGGTTT
The DNA here is from genome assembly GCA_037127315.1 of Ascarosepion bandense. Classification (NCBI taxonomy): domain Eukaryota; kingdom Metazoa; phylum Mollusca; class Cephalopoda; order Sepiida; family Sepiidae; genus Ascarosepion; species Ascarosepion bandense. The sequence continues at coordinate 628,932 of JBBBDQ010001034.1, read as the reverse complement.
ACGTTTACAAATATTTTAAAAAATCTGTCGCTTTCTGCGTCACGTGATGTAAACAATCTCTCGGACGAACGCTCATCGCGAAAACGTTTCTAATTTAAATTTTAAAATCATTTGTTTCTGATGAAGGACCGAGGCCGGTCTGAAATATCAAATATAATAATAGAAATAAATAAATACTGTCAAAAAATACATTTTTAAACTTACAACTTTTTAGTAGTTTTTCCTCTACATTAAGACAGTATACGTGGATCATCACTATATATATATATATATATATATATATATATATATATATATATATATATATATATATACAATCAATATACTCTTGTCTTACAATTGAGCACTTTCATCGCAAGAGACTTTACAGATTTTACCAAACGCACGGGAAAAAACAAGCTAACAAACAAACTGTGTTTTAACGGAAAAGATACACATTTTACTGAAGGCATGAAACGAAACAAAAATAAAACAACAGTGCAGGAATTAAAAAATATCACACTCACTAAAAAATATACCTATACCTAACCGGAAAGAATCTATTAAAAAAAAATTTAACAGTTCCTTACCAGGATAAGATGGAAAACATTCTACTTCTTCTATGTGCCCTGTCCCTTCAGGACGTAGGCGATCATGGTTCTCCACGTCTCCCTATCCCTGGTGGCTCTTAGTATGTTTTCTTCTATTACACCTCGCAACCCTCGTTCCGTCATCCACTTGATCAGGCCCTGCAAATATGTTATCCGCTGCCTTCCTCTGTCTCTTTTTCCTTCTACCTGGCCAGTCAGTATCAGGTTCTCTAAGCCCTCCTTCCTCATTGCATGTCCCAAGAACTTCAGTTGTCTCTTCCTGATGCTCAGTATTAATTTTCTTTTTGTTGCCATTCTTTTCAACACCTCATCGTTGCTTGCATGTTCAGTTCGCGATATCCTCAGCATCCTTCTGTAGAACCACATTTCCGCTGCTTCAAGTTTTGTCCTCATTTTCGATGATATTATCCAGCATTCACTGCCATATTGAAGAACTGACATCACGTAGCAATGTAGCATTCTTTTCTTTTTTTTCTAGTTAAATTTCCCTGCGTCTTCCAAAAAAAATACGCAAGAGAAAAAAAAAAAAAAAAAAAAGACGTAATTCAAATTTCAATTTTAAAACAACGAGTTATCCCCCTTTGATTAAAGAATTAATTAAATTCGAAAAAGATATGATTTTCATATTAGACCAAATAAAATTGTAAAAAATAAACAACTTCCAAAAATTATTAAAAACTGAAGTACAAAAAATAAAAAAATCACAACATAACCTTATTAAAGGAGATAAATCCAACAACATTCATAAAATAAACCCAAAGGAATACGAAAAAAAAAGATGAGTGAAGATATCATATAATTTTATAAAAAAGTGACGGATTCCTATATTAAAACATTAACAAGGAAGCTAAAATTATTGCAGACAAACTAAATTTAAGCCAAAAAAACAATTTTTAACCGGCAGACAAGCGTTCTTAATAAGCGTTGTCATATATATATATATATATATATATATATATATATATATATATATATATATATATATATGACAAGGAGGCTAAAATTATTAGACAAACTAAATTTAAGCCAAAAAATACAAATTTTAACAGACAGACAAGCGTTCTTAATAAGCGTTGTCATATATATATATATATATATATATATATATATATATATATATATATATATATATGACAAGGAGGCTAAAATTATTACAAACTAAATTTAAGCCAAAAAATACAATTTTTAACAGACAGACAAGCTTTCTTAACAATCAAAGACTATAAAGAAGCCATCAAATATTAAAAAATATTTGTGACTTGCTAAGAACAGCCACTCAAGCTAACCAGTAGAAGAACACAAGTGAGCATTTCAGTTAAGTGCCATACGTGATACACACTTGGGCGATCAGGTCTCGAAAGAGACATGACTGACTGGGCATAAAATTATCCCGCAGTAGGTTGCCATTGCTTTCTGCGGTAGACTGGTTGCCGACCAAGGCTATAGAACCTAATCTGTCCTGTTATTTAACCCATAACTGGAAGGAAGAGACGGATTAATACGTTTCCCAAGGGTATTTGCGCGTAAGTGAATACAATGGATTCAACTGGAATTCGAACTCGGCTCCCCGGTTTCTCGTTCCGAGCCGATATCCACTGTACCACAACGCACATCCGGGATTGCATTTACTGGTTCCAAAAAATCCATTGCAAAAATAAATATACATTCTTTAAATATGACATAAAAACTTTTACCCATCAATTTCTGAAAATTCTGAAAAATGTTTGACGAAAGCGTTTAATTTTGATAAAAGGTACACAAAAATACTATCTGAACATATTGATATAATCCTACATTGCCACAAATCAATACTTTCCACAAAAGTAAAGCATGGATTAAAAAAATTCAAACAACGGCACATTTGATGTACCACAAGGACCGTATGACGGAGCAGAAATTTCAGAATTAATGGGCATATACATTTTAAATAAAATCAATAAAATAATCCATATAGACAACCACGGATTATACAGAGATGACGGATTATACAGAGATGACGGATTAGTGATAGCACTGGACAACAAAAGAGACAATAATAAAATAAGGAAAGAACTTTTCTAGCTATTCAAAGAACTAGATTTTCAGATAATAGTAGAAACAAATAGAAAAATAGTTCAATATTTAGATGTGGAATTTAATTTACAAACTGGCAATGTCTCTCTATACATGAAAACAAACACTAAGTTAAAGTAAATAAATACAAGATCCAACCATCCCAAAAGTATAATTAGGCACATTCACAAAGGAATAGAACACAGGCTATGAAAAAATTCGTCAAACAAATCAATATTTGATGAAAAAAAAAAAAAGAAAACTATGAAGATGCACTAAGAAAATTTAGAACATTTTAGAATACAATTCCCAACCAAACAGACAAATAAAAAACGATGATAGAAAACGAAACGTTATCTGGTTCAAGCCACCATTTAACTTAGAGGTAAAAACTGTTAGGGCACCGCTCCTATTTGACTACAAATGGACTGTTCCCATTGCTATATATAGCAATGGTGGATTCTCTACAGGGGAGTCGTAGACAGTCACTAGACTGACGACTCTACGACACTGCCAGTTCTCTGCCTTCGGGTAGAGGGCGCTCTCTGCTTCCGAGCAGAGAGCAATAACCCAATCGTGGTTCCGCCGAAGGGTAGAACCACGACTGGGGAAAAATAGACAGACATTTTTTGGCCCGGCTATATGGCCGGGAATACCCACTATAAAATGACCATGTGTCACATCCAGCCTACGTGGGAAGGCTAGTAAATACAGTCGTAGACAGTCACTAGACTGACGACTCTACGACACTGTCAGCTCTCTGCCTTCGGGCGGGGGGCGCTCTCTCCTTCAGAGAGCAATAACCCAGTCGTGGTTCCGCCGAAGGGTAGAACCACGACTGGGGAAAAATAGACAGACATTTTTTGGCCCGGCTATATGGCCAGGAATACCCACTATAAAATGACCATGTGTCACATCCAGCCTACGTGGGAAGGCTAGTAAATACAGTCGCAGAGAGTCACTTGAGAGTCTCTAATGAGTTACTGAAGAGTCAGTGCGAGTCAGTGAAGAGTTAGTCACACTTCCGGTGGCGTACCGGAAGTAATCACATATACATGTGTCTTACGACGGATTGGACTCTTATATCTTTCTATTGTAAATATTACTAATCACTTCTGTACATACTAACCGTCTTTCCGCGGAATACAACTTATATTCTGATTCTGTTGTTGAGTTATTCATTTATACTTGGCGACATAACAAAAACCAAAATAGGACAAATATCTTTTAAACTGATAGATAAACACTTTCCAAAAATCTCAGAACTAAACAAAATTTTCAATAGGAATACAATCAAACTAAGTTATAGCTGTACTAGTAATTTAGAAAGTTTCATAAAGAAACAAAACGCCAGAAATCTAAATAGCATTGTACAAAACAAGACCACTAATAAAGAATGCAACAGCAGGGACAAAAATAAATGCCTACTTCAAAAACTTTGTAATATAAAAGAAGTCATTTACAAAGCAAAAGTACATGACTTAAATGGTCAAAACAAAATATATTTGGAATCAACCAAAGATACTTTTAAGACCAGATGGTTCAATCACAAGTCTACATTTAAAATAGAAAACTTAAAAAACTGTACAGAATTGGCTAGCCACATGTGGAAATTAAAATCAAAATATGGAAAAGACCCAGACATAACGTGGAGTACAGTGAAAACAGCCAAGACTTACATCGGTGACAAAATATATTGACCGTGCCAGGAAGAAAAATTATCAATTATGTTATTCCCAAACAAAAATGAATTACTACATGAAAGAACAGAAATTATGACTAATTGTAGCAATACCATAAAATACCTATTAGGTTCATACAACCATGGATGAAAACTTTGTAATATCTTATAATTTTAAAAGAGCGCGTTCAAAATTTCCCCGTTACGTGAGCGTTCATAAAAATTACTATTACGTGAACGTTCTTGAAAAACGGTAAACGATAAAATCAGTTATTGCAAATCGCCTGAAGACACAACTCATGGTAGAAACCTGGGTCGCGTAATAACTCGTTTACAAATGAATAATATTCAAAAGTTCTACAATATAATTGTATTGAACACTTCTTAATACAACTATGTACTGGTTTAATTTTATTATGACCAAAACCTAAGTAATCAATCAATCAATCAATCAATCAATCAATATATATATATATATATATATATATATATATATATAAATGAGTTGCGGTATCTTTGGGGTCTGAGGAGCAGCTTTCTTAAAGTTGTGGAATAAGTATTACCCATGAAATTGTAGAATATCTAAAAAAATTTCCAATATATATATATATATATATATATATATATATATATATATATATATATATATGTTATATTTAGCAATATATATATATATATATTGCTAAATATAACAGACAATGAATGTCTACTATATTTAATCATGAGCCGTTCTAAACATTGTATTTTGCCTTTAATTTCTGGTGAAAATTAAGAGAAAAAATGGTTCAACATTTGGATTTTTTTTTTCGCTGGTTCTAAGGAGACCATCTACATTAAATCAAAGAACCGCATTACAAATTTACGAACTGCGTCTGCTATTCGGTGACAGTTATCGTCGCATAGCAAAGTTTTATGTCAACACAAGATAAAATCATTTTTGATGGTGAATGTCTTTATGTTAACGTCCCTGTAACCACTCTGAAGATGGCTCATGTGAGCCGAAAGGTTAGAACTAGAATAAAAAATATCCAAATCTTGCACAGTTTTTGTCTTTATTTTCACCTGAAATTAAAGCCAAAATACGATGTTTAGAATGGGTCACAATTAAACATAATAGGCATTCATTGTCTGTTAAATTTTACAATGTGTTTAGATAATTAACTACTGTCTTAATACAATACATATATATATATATATATATATATATATATATATATATATATATAGTGTATCGAGGCAGCAAATAATTTTCTAAACATATACTGTTAAATATAAGAGACAATGAATGTCTATTATGTTTCATCATGAGCCGTTCTAAACGTCGTATTTTGGCTTTAATTTCAGTTGAAAATAAAGACAGAAATTCTCCAACATTTGGATAATTTTTATTAATTTGGTTCTAAGCTTTCCAAAATACGACGTTTAAAACGCCTCATGATTAGACATAATTAACATTCATTGTCTCTTATATTTAACAGTATATGTTTAGAAAAAAAAAATATATATATAGTAATGTTATTATCATAACCTTATAATGAAAACAGTTTTACTGCAACATGAGAGCAGCTTCTGCTATTCTTAATATATATAGAGAGAGACAGAGACAGAGACAGAGAGACAGAGACAGAGAGAGGACAAAGAGAAAGAGAGATATGAATTCGGATCAAATATAGATTAAAACCCAACAGAATGATAAGGAACAAATAGGAAACGTTTATAAACATAAAAATAATTTCATTCATTTGTGAATAATTCTTGAAAATTCCAACAATTTTCTGGTTTTTGCACGAATTTCAAAATGAATGTGACTTTTCACCAGAAAAAGAGGATAAAATTCTCAGTACAAAATAATGGTCTTCCGTTGATGTTAGAAAAACAAATGATATAACCAAAATTTGCAATATATATATATATATATATATATATATATATATATATATATATATATATATACTACCAGCCATAATTATTAGGCCACCACAGTGTTCTAAAAAATGATGTATTTTTTAGTATTGTAAATGAAAATAGAATGATTCTTTTGTTAATATTGCACAATAACATGTGTATCAACAAGTGTATCAGCTCATTTCTGTTTTGATTTTATTCAAA
>JBBBDQ010001034.1:540000-617500 GCA_037127315.1 Ascarosepion bandense | reverse complement strand
TCGTCTTGTACAACCCACCGAGAACGAACTCGGAGGGGAAAGAAGGGGAAGTAAAAAAAAGAAACAAACGAAGTACATGAACAAAAAAGTGAAGTACCCGTAAGAAAGAAAAAAAACCAAGACGAAAACCCTAAGACTAAAGCGCTCAATACGAAAGTAGAGCAAACAAAGACAGAAAATCTAAGCAAGAGCCAACAACCTACCACGGTTTCGCCCAGCGGCTCGTCAGGGAAATTATATATATATACACACAGAAACATAATACCATAAATAGGTATACACATATAAAATGATCACAAAAGGGAAAGAGAATAAAATAAAATAAAATAAATAAATAAATAAAACAAAATAATTATAAAATATATATACATATATACAAAATAAAATAAAATACAAGAAGTATACGCACATAAACACGCACACATGACACAGTCACGGACACGCACACACCACGAGATGAAGCAGATAGATAAAACAACAGTCATAAAACAAACCCTCTTCAACTTTGGCAAAAGTCAAACTAACGGTCAGGTCACACATACTTAGATAAACCACATATTAAAGCAGACTGATGTCATCAGACTAGAAAAAGATCCTAAATAATCGCACATATATATATACCATAAACACACACACACATATACATGCTCTAACACACACGCACACACACACGCACACACACACACACACACACACACACACACACACACACACACATATATATATATATATATATATATATATAGTCATCCGCACGGTTAGACATCCGATTGTTTTTACCCAGAATTGAAACCCGACCGAAGTGGCGTCAGTCGGCGATTCTACCTCTGAGCTATGGGCGCTCGGTAGAAGGAGGCATTATGATGTATCATACTCCTGTAGTTAGAGTGCTCTAATTCATTACTGAATGAGCGATGATATATAACCACTACGTACAACGTGATGGGGTTTCCATGGGCTCAGTCTTGGACCAACGTTTAGTGACTTCACGTGGCTAACCTTGAAAATAAAATATTTAATCCCTATAAAAAAAACCCGACATTTACCTAAGATGTGTAGATGGCATTCTTATCCTTAGTTAAAAACATGAATGAAATAAACGAGCTACAAGAACATTTTTTTTAAATTCTGTTCTTAACTTCATGTATGAACTTAACAAAAACAATGAAATTCCTTCCCTTGGTGTATTGATAGCCACTACTGCTAATAATACATTTACTCCCTCCTCATCTAAAAAAAAAACAACTAACACAAACGTAAGTCTCACTTTTGACTGTGTAATATTGACACACCTACAATTAGAGACGAGGAAAACAGATATTACGCTTTGATCTTATCCTATTGGCCAGAGAGTGAACATGTAGCCATAGGGAAATGGGTAATATTCATTGATTCGGCTTTGTGTCATATATAACCGAACTCCTTACAGCTTACAAGATTTATCCAGAATTATCATCAGAATTGTCATCAGAATTATCACCAGAATTATCAGAATTGTCATCAGAATTATCATCGGAATTATCATCAGAATTATCATTGGAATTATCATCGGAATTGTCATCAGAATTATCATCAGAATTATCAGAATTATCATTAGAATTATCATCAGAATTATCATCAGAATTATCATCAGAATTATCATTGGAATTATCATCAGAATTGTCATCAGAATTATCATCAGAATTGTCATCAGAATTATCATTAGAATTATCATTAGAATTATCAGAATTATCATTGGAATTATCATCAGAATTGTCATCAGAATTATCACCAGAATTATCATCAGAATTATCATCAGAATTATCATCAGAATTATCAGAATTATCATTAGAATTATCATCAGAATTGTCATCAGAATTTTCAGATTTATCATCAGAATTATCGTCAGAATTATCAGAATTATCATCAGAATTATCATCAGAATTGTCATCAGAATTATCATCGGAATTATCATCAGAATTATCATTGGAATTATCATCGGAATTATCATCAGAATTATCATCAGAATTATCAGAATTATCATTAGAATTATCATCAGAATTATCACCAGAATTATCATCAGAATTGTCATCAGAATTATCATTAGAATTATCATTAGAATTATCAGAATTATCATCAGAATTGTCATCAGAATCATCAGAATTATCATTAGAATTATCATCAGAATTGTCATCAGAATTTTCAGATTTATCATCAGAATTATCATTGGAATTATCAGAATTATCATCAGAATTGTCATCAGAATTATCATTGGAATTATCATTGGAATTATCAGAATTATCATCGGAATTATCATCGGAATTATCATCAGAATTATCATCAGAATTATCAAATTATCATTAGAATTATCATCAGAATTGTCATCAGAATTTTCAGATTTATCATCAGAATTATCATCAGAATTATCAGAATTATCATCCAAATTATCAAATTATCTAATAAATTATCATTACAATTATCCATTAGAATTATCATCAAATTATCCATCAAGAATTATCAGAATTATCATTAAATTATCATCAGAATTATCATCAGAATTGTCATCCAAATTGTCATCAGAATTGTCATCAAATTATCCATCAGAATTATCATCAAATTATCAGAATTATCATCAAGAATTATCATCAAATTATCAGAATTATCATTAGAATTATCATCAGAATTATCATCAGAATTGTCATCAGAATTATCATCAAATTGTCTCGAATTATCATTAGAATTATCAGAATTATCATCAGAATTGTCATCAGAATTATCATCAGAATTATCATCAAATTATCAGAATTATCATCAGAATTATCATCAGAATTATCAGAATTATCATTAGAATTATCATCAGAATTATCATCAGAATTGTCATCAGATATCATCAAATTATCAAATTATCATTAAATTATCATCAGAATTATCATCAAGAATTATCTCATCAGAATTGTCATCAGAATTATCATCTGAATTATATCAATTATCAAATTATAATCCAAATTATCATCAGAGATTATCAGAATTATCATTAGAATTATCATCAAATTATCATCCAGAATTGTCTATAAATTATCATCAAATTGTCCTCAATTATGCTCTATTGAAGACAAATACATCAGAATTATCATCAAAATTATGTCAGAATTATCATCAGAATTATCATCAGAATTATCAGAATTATCATTAGAATTATCATCAGAATTATCATCAGAATTATCATCAAATTATCACCAGAATTATCATGAAGAATTATCGCTCAAAATTATAAATAAAATTCTCAAATTATCATTAGAATTATCATCAGAATTGTCATCAGAATTTTCAGATTTATCATCAGAATTATCATCGAAATTATCAAAATTATCAGAATTATCCAAGAATTATCATCAAGATTATCACCAAATTATCATCAGAATTATCAGAATTATCACAAGAATTATCACCAGAATTGTCATCAGAATTATCAGAATTATCATCAAAATTATCGAAATTATCATCAAATTATATCTCAATTATCTCAGAATTATCAGAATTATCATCAGAAGGTATCATCAAATTGTCATCAGAATTATCATCAGAATTGTCATCAGAATTATCATTAGAATTATCATTAGAATTATCAGAATTATCACCAGAATTATCACCAGAATTATCTATAATTATGTCAATTATCATTGAATTATCATTAGAATTATCAGAATTATCATCAGAATTGTCATCAGAATTATCATCAAGAATTATCATCAGAATTATCATTAGAATTATCATTAGAATTATCAGAATTATCATCAGAATTATCATCAGAATTATCATCAAATTGTCATCGAAATTATCATCAGAATTGTCATCAGAATTATCATTAGAATTATCAGAATTATCACCAGAATTATCACCAGAATTATCATCAGAATTATCATCGAATTATCAGAATTATCATTAGAATTATCATCAGAATTGTCATCAGAATTTTCAGATTTATCATCAAATTATCATCAAGAATTATCAGAATTATCACCTGAATTATCACCAGAATTATCATCAGAATTATCATCAGAATTATCATCAGAATTATCAGAATTATCATTAGAATTATCATCGGAATTATCAGAATTATCTGTCAAATTATCATCAGAATTATCAGAATTATCATCAGAATTATCAGAATTATCGTTAGAATTATCATCGGAATTATCATCAGAATTATCACCAGAATTATCATCAGAATTATCACAGAATTATCATCAGAATTATCAGAATTATCATTAGAATTATCATCGGAATTGTCATCAGAATTATCTTCAGAATTATCATCAGAATTATCAGAATTATCATCAGAATTATCATCAGAATTATCATCAGAATTATCAAGGGTATCATCAGAATTATCATCAGAATTGTCATCAAATTTATCGACCCGATTATCATTAAATTATCAGAATTATCATCAGAAATGTCATCAAGAATTATCATCAGAATTATCATCAGAATTATCAGAATTATCATTAGAATTATCATCAGAATTATCATCAGAATTGTCATCAGAATTATCATCAGAATTGTCATCAGAATTATCATTAGAATTATCATTAGAATTATCAGAATTATCATCAGAATTGTCATCAGAATTATCATCAGAATTATCATCAGAATTATCAGAATTATCGTGGAATTATCATCAGAATTATCATCAGAATTGTCATCAGAATTATCATCAGAATTGTCATCAGAATTATCATTAGAATTATCATTAGAATTATCAGCATTATCATCCAAATTGTCATCAGAATTATCATCAGAATTATCATCAGAATTGTCATCAGAATTATCATCGGAGTTATCATCAGAATTATCATTGGAATTATCATTAGAATTATCAAATTATCATCAGAATTGTCAGAATTATCATCAGAATTATCATCAGAATTATCAAAAGAATTATCATTAGAATTATCATCAGAATTATCATCAGAATTGTCATCAAAATTATCGTAGAATTGTCATCAGAATTATCATTAGAATTATCATTAGAATTATCAGAATTATCATCAGAATTGTCATCAGAATTATCATCGGAATTATCATCAGAATTATCAGAATTATCATCAGAATTATCAGAATTATCATTAGAATTATCATCGATTATCATCAGAATTATCACCAGAATTATCATCAGAATTATCGCAGAATTATCATCAGAATTATCAGAATTATCATTAAATTTATCATCGGAATTGTCATCAAGGAATTATCATCAGAATTATCATCAAATTATCAGAATTATCATCAGAATTGTCATCAGAATTATCATCAGAATTATCGAATTATCATCAGAATTATCATCAGAATTGTCATCAGAATTATCATTAGAATTATCATTAGAATTATCAGAATTATCTCATCAAATGTCATCAGAATTATCGTAGAATTATCATCAGAATTATCAGAATTATCATTAGAATTATCATCAGAATTATCATCAGAATTGTCATCAGAATTATCATCAGAATTGTCATCAGAATTATCATTAGAATTATCATTAGAATTATCAGAATTATCATCAGAATTGTCATCAGAATTATCATCAGAATTATCATCAGAATTATCAGAATTATCATTAAATTATCATCAAGAATTATCATCAGAATTGTCATCAGAATTATCATGCAGAATTGTCATCAGGTATGTTAAATTATCATTAGAATTATCAGAATTATCATCAGAATTATCATCAAGAGAATTATCATCAAAATTATCATCAGAATTGTCATCAGAATTATCGTCGGAATTATCATCAGAATTATCATGATTATCATTAGAATTATCAGAATTATCATCAATACGTAGGTATCATCGAAGTTATCATCAGAATTATCAGAATTATCATTAGAATTATCATCAGAATTATCATCAGAATTGTCATCAGAATTATCATCAGAATTGTCATCAAAAGATTATCATTAGAATTATCATTAGAATTATCAGAATTATCATCAGAATTGTCATCAGAATTATCATCAGAATTATCATCAGAATTATCAAATTATCATTAGAATTATCATCAGAATTATCATCAAGAATTTGTCATCAGAATTATCATCAGAATTGTCATCAGAATTATCATTAGGTATCGTTAGAATTATCAAGTGTATCATCAGAATTGTCGTAGAATTATCATCAGAATTATCATCAGAATTATCAGAATTATCATTAGAATTATCATCAGAATTATCATCAGAATTGTCATCAGAATTATCATCAGAATTATCATCAGAATTATCATCAGAATTATCAGAATTATCATCAAAATTATCGTCAGAATTGTCATCAGAATTATCATCGGAATTATCATCAGAATTATCATTGGAATTATCATCGGAATTATCATCAGAATTATCATCAAAATTATCATCAAGAATTATCAGAATTATCATTAGAATTATCATCAGAATTGTCATCAGAATTTTCAGATTTATCATCAGAATTATCATTGGAATTATCAGAATTATCATCAGAATTATCACCAGAATTATCATCAGAATTATCAGAATTATCACCAGAATTATCACCAGAATTATCATCAGAATTATCACCAGAATTATCATCAGAATTATCAGAATTATCATCGGAATTATCATCAGAATTATCATTGGAATTATCATCGGAATTATCAGAATTATCATTAGAATTATCATCAGAATTATCATCAGAATTTTCAGATTTATCATCAGAATTATCATCAGAATTATCATCAGAATTATCATCAGAATTATCAGAATTATCATTAGAATTATCATCAGAATTGTCATCAGAATTTTCAGATTTATCATCAGAATTATCATCAGAATTATCAGAATTATCATTAGAATTATCATCAGAATTATCATCAGAATTATCATCAGAATTATCATCAGAATTATCAGAATTATCATTAGAATTATCATCAGAATTGTCATCAGAATTTTCAGATTTATCATCAGAATTATCACCAGAATTATCATCAGAATTATCAGAATTATCATCGGAATTATCATCAGAATTATCATTGGAATTATCAGAATTATCATTAGAATTATCACCAGAATTGTCATCAGAATTATCAGAATTATCATTAGAATTATCACCAGAATTATCATCAGAATTATCAGAATTATCATCAGAATTATCACCAGAATTATCATCAGAATTATCAGAATTATCATCGGAATTATCATCAGAATTATCATTGGAATTATCATCGGAATTATCATCAGAATTATCACCAGAATTATCATCAGAATTATCAGAATTATCATTAGAATTATCATCAGAATTGTCATCAGAATTATCATTAGAATTATCATTAGAATTATCAGAATTATCATCAGAATTATCACCAGAATTATCATCAGAATTATCACCAGAATTATCACCAGAATTATCATCAGAATTATCATCAGAATTATCATCAGAATTATCAGAATTATCATTAGAATTATCATCAGAATTGTCATCAGAATTTTCAGATTTATCATCAGAATTATCATTGGAATTATCAGAATTATCATCAGAATTGTCATCAGAATTATCATTGGAATTATCATTGGAATTATCAGAATTATCATCGGAATTATCATCGGAATTATCATCAGAATTATCATCAGAATTATCAGAATTATCATTAGAATTATCATCAGAATTGTCATCAGAATTTTCAGATTTATCATCAGAATTATCATTGGAATTATCAGAATTATCATCAGAATTATCACCAGAATTATCATCAGAATTGTCATCAGAATTATCATTAGAATTATCATCAGAATTATCAGAATTATCATTAGAATTATCATCAGAATTGTCATCAGAATTATCACCAGAATTATCACCAGAATTATCCTCGGAATTATCATTAGAATTATCATTAGAATTATCATTAGAATTATCAGAATTATCAGAATTCATCAGAATGTTGTGAGCAGGTTGGAAAGTGTGGATTAGTGGAATAGTGTAAGAATAAAATATACATTTTTCATGTTAAAATAAAAAATGATGAAAAGAAAGGAATAATAAGAATTGGTAGAAATTAATGTTCAATGAGAAAGTTGACGATATCAAGCGTTGAAGAAATGCTCTTGTGTTAGTAATTAGTTGAAAACGTTTATGCGTACCTCCGTACGTATCTGTGTATGAGCGTTTGTTTCGTATGAATGTCTTTGGATGGAGAAGAAGTAAAAGAAATCAGCACATGAGAAAGAAGGAGAAGGAGGACAATGTCCGGATCGTAATTGAAGTTTCTCCCGTTACATTTTAGTAGTTTCGTCTCACTGCTCCCATCTGACTCTGACCGACTGGCGCTGATCGATGTCATGTATAGTCATTCAGATTTTCGCAATTGATCACTAAGTCTTTTCAAGTCTTGCAACTCGCTTCCATTGGTCAGAGAATCAATTTAACATCTACTTGCGAAATCCGGTTTCAGTTTTTTGCTGTAAGCACATGGTCAATCCTTTTTTACTTGAGAAAAACCAGGATTTCCACGTCATTTTGAAATTTTAAAAAAGTAAAGAAGGTTGATTTTAATTCTTAATTTTCTATCCCACAATTCATATGTGTAACTCCGTTAACACTGGCTGCTCGGTCAATGAATTACCAAATGTTTCCTTATAAGGAAACGTCAATATAATAAAGTTTCCATTATCAATACGGTATTGAATGGAAAATAATACCGGGTAATCGTTACAGATGACGAAGCGTGTTGTAATAATAGAAATATTACGTATACAGAGTGTCCATAGAGTTCGTGTGCACTATAAAAAATTTATAACTTTATTTGTATTTGCGATAGAAATAATTTGTAAAAAGGATTAGAAAGAAGTGAAACTATATTATATATATATATATATATATATATATATATATATAGAGAGAGAGAGAGAGAGAGAGAGAGAGAGAGAGACGTGCTCATAAATTTCGTTTGCACTTTAAAAAATTTATAACTTTATTTGTATTTGCGATAGAAATAATCTGTAAAAAGGATTAGAAAGAAGTAAAACTATATATATATATATATAGGGTGTCCATAAAGGTTGTCTACACTTTTAAAAAATTTAAATCTTTATTTGTATTTTTGATAGAAATAATAATGTAAAAATGTTATAAATCAACCAGACAGAACTCCTTGTCAGTTTGCTCTGCGTGTCAGACAATCTCTAAATCAGAAATTTCCTAACAGATGGATCGGAAGAGGGGGACCATTTTATTGGCCTCCACGTTCGCCAAATTTGGCTCCATTAGGTTTTTTTATGGCTACATGTGAAAACAATTGTTTATCCATCTAAATCTAGTTCATTAGAAGTTTTAAATGCAACCAAACCCAGTTCATTAGAAGATTTCAAAGCTAAAATAACTAATGTGATTTCAGGAATTACTGTAAATCAGTTGGCAAATGTTTTCCGTGAACTTCAAAATCGTATTACCCTTTGTATTGCTAATGATGGAGGACATGTGGAAACTTAAATAAAATTTCAATAAAACATTAAAAAAATATAGATTTACTTCATTCTAATCCTTTTTACAAATTATTTCTATCGCAAATACAAATAAAGTTAAAGTTTTCTTAAAGTGCACACGAACTTTATGGACACCCTGTATAGAATTCTAAGAGCATCATGAACAGAACATGGGAGAAATTTTACGAAATAATAGGAACTCCAAGGAAACTGCAGCAAGCAATAAGAAAAGGCAAAAATTTGTGGTACTCATAATGAGGAAAGAATGCTTGGAGAATTGAAAACTTACAAGAAATGTAAAAGCAAGAAAAGCAGTGAGAAATATCGAGTAACCTCCGTGTTTGGGTGAATTAATGGGATAACGAGAACAAAGACGTATGCTAGGTGGTCAAATGTTAGAGAAACAAAAAAGGAAGTTGTGAAGAGCCGTAATCGAAAGAAAAGATTATGGTATTACGGGTGAAGAATGTTCAATATTGAGAATAAAACGCTTGTAGGTCTCAAAAATAAGACATGATCACCCTCGTCCTAAGAGAATATAGCATATGATAGAAGACAATGAAAAAGATGAAGAAGGAAATTAGAAAAATTAGAAGAGGAAAAATAATAATAAGAAGAAGTGGATTAAGAAGAAGAAAAAGAAGAAAAAGAAGATAAAAAAGAAGAAGAAGAAGAAGAAGACGATAAAGAAAAAGAAGAAAAAGAAGATAAAAAAGAAGAAGAAGAAGAAGACGATAAAGAAAAAGAAGATAAAAAAGAAGAAGAAGACGATAAAGAAAAAGAAGAAAAAGAAGATAAAAAAGAAGAAGAAGAAGAAGACGATAAAGAAAAAGAAGAAAAAGAAGATAAAAAAGAAGAAGAAGAAGACGATAAAGAAAAAGAAGAAAAAGAAGATAAAAAAGAAGAAGAAGACGATAAAGAAAAAGAAGAAAAAGAAGATAAAAAAGAAGAAGAAGACGATAAAGAAAAAGAAGAAAAAGAAGATAAAAAAGAAGAAGAAGAAGAAGAAGAAGACGATAAAGAAAAAGAAGAAAAAGAAGATAAAAAAGAAGAAGAAGAAGACGATAAAGAAAAAGAAGAAAAAGAAGATAAAAAAGAAGAAGAAGAAGACGATAAAGAAAAAGAAGAAAAAGAAGATAAAAAAGAAGAAGAAGAAGAAGAAGAAGAAGACGATAAAGAAAAAGAAGAAAAAGAAGATAAAAAAGAAGAAGACGATAAAGAAAAAGAAGAAAAAGGAGCAGATTAAGAAGAAGAAAAAGAAGAAAAAGAAGATAATGAAAAAGAAGAAAAAAGAAAAAGTAGATTAGGAAGAAAAAGAAAAAGAAGAAAAAGTAGAAGAATAAAAAGAAGAAGAATAAAAAAGAAGATAAAGATAAAGAAGAAAAAAGAAGAAAAAAGAACATAAAGAAGACGAAAAAGAAGAAGAAAAAGAAGATAAAGAAGAAAAAGAAAAAGTAGATTACAAAAAATAAAATTGAAGGTACGAATGAAAAAGAAGAATATGAAGAAGAAGAAGAAGTAGATGAAAATTAAGAAAAAATAATGAAAAAAGATAAAGAAAAAGTAGAAAGAAGCAGAAGAAAACAGATGAGGAAAAAGAATATGAAGAAAAATATGAAGAAAACATGAAAAAAGAAAAATGAAAAATGAAGAAGAATAAAAAGAAGATAAAGAAGAAAAAGTAGATGAAGAAGAAGAAGAAAAGAAGGTGAAGAAGAATATGAAAAAGAAGAATAAGATTAAGAAGAATAAGAAAAAGAAAAAGAATACAACGCAGAAGAAGAAAAAGAAGATCGCAAGAAAAGGACACAACCACTTCACAATGC
This sequence comes from Ascarosepion bandense, assembly GCA_037127315.1. NCBI lineage: Eukaryota > Metazoa > Mollusca > Cephalopoda > Sepiida > Sepiidae > Ascarosepion > Ascarosepion bandense. The sequence continues at coordinate 606,201 of JBBBDQ010001034.1, read as the reverse complement.
CTCATACTCCAAGGGCACGCCAACACTTAGATTTTTAATATGACGTTTATGCTTGCAAGTTTATTGAATTTCATTTTAGGTCAAATATTTATTAACCCTTTTTATTACCATCACTTGTGTAGTTCGAAGGATGTGCGTTGTGGCGCATTGGATATCGACTCGGAACGAGAAATCGGGGAGCCGAGTTCGAATTCCAGTTGAATTCCTTGCATTCACTTACGCGCAAATACCCTTGGGAAAGGTATTAATCCGTCTCTTCCCTCCAGTTATGGGTTAAATAATAGGACAGATTGGGTTCTATAGCCTTGGTCGGCAACCAGTCTACCGCAGAAAGCAATGGCAACCCACTGCGGGATAATATTCTGCCCAGTCAGTCATGTCTCTTTCGAGACATGATCGCCCAAGCGTGTATCACGTATGGCACTTCACTGACTGACTGTGTAGTACGTGTGTTAAACAAATGGTGGTTATTGCCAAAAAGTTTTAACAATGACAAGATGGAATGAAACAAAAGTCTTGAAACAATTACTGAGATTAAACCACATGTACAACTAAAGTTTTTTTTCATAATCATATCGTCCCAAGGCATTTTACTGCCACTTGTGCGCATGGGGTTACATAGGAGGAAAGTTATGAGAAAGAGTGACAGGTTATAGGGGTGTCAGGAAGTAGGTAAGAGAAGGATGAATGTAGCCATAAAGTTTATATTGATTGTAATGTAGAATTGATCCCCCAATTTATATCCACATTATAATAATATCTATCTTTTTTTTTAATAATCATATCGCCCTAAGCAAGGCATTTTACTGCCACAGTTTTGCAGGGGGTTACATAGGAGGAAATTTATGAGAAAGAGTGATAGGTTATAGCAAGTGTCAGGAAATGGTTGAGAGAAGGATGAATGCGGTCATAAAGTGAGGGATCAGTTTATATATTGATTGTAATGTAAAATTGATCCCCCACTGTATATCCGCATTATAATAATATCTATCTATCTATCTATCTTCTTTTTATAATCATATCGCCCTAAGCAAGGCATTTTACTGCCACTTGTGCGCAGGGGGTTACATAGGAAGGAAGTTATGAGAAAGAGTGACATGTTATAGGGGGTGTCAGGAAGTGGTTGAGAGAAGGATGACTGTGGCCATAAATGAGGGATCAGATTATATATTGATTGTAATGTAGAATTGATCCCCCACTTTATATCCACATTATAATATCTATCTATTCTTTTTTTATAATCATATCGGCTCAAGCAAGGCATTTTACTGCCACTGGTGCGCAGGGGGTTACATAGGAGGAAAGTTATGAGAAAGAGTGACAGGTTATAGGGGTGTCAGGAAGTGGTTGCGAGTAGGATGAATGTGGCCATCAAGTTTATATTGATTGTAATGTAGAATTGATCCCCCAATTTATATCCACATTATAATAATATCTATCTTTTTTTTAAATAATCATATCGCCCCAAGCAAGGCATTTTACGGCCACTGTTTTGCAGGGGGTTACATAGGAGGAAATTTATGAGAAAGAGTGATAGGTTATAGGGAGTGTCAGGAAGTGGGTAAAAGAAGGATGAGGATACTGATGAAAGTGGAGTGGACGAAGGAATGAGCATGAGAGAGAGGATGCAGTTTAGTGGGATAGGAGATGACTATTGACTTTGCATTTAAATTGGGCTAACAGCCTATCACGTTGAATACACCGGTTCTCGCTCGATCACTGCAGTTAAGCATCGTTGAGCCTGGTCAGTACTTAGATGGGTGACCGCTTGGGAATACCAGGTGCTGTAAGCGTTTAGTGACGGATGTGCGTTGTGGTGCATTGGATATCAGCTCGGAAAGAGAAATCGGTGAGCCGAGTTCGAATTCCAGTTGAATACCCTGCATTCACTTAAGCACTGGTACCCTTGGGAAAGGTATTAATCCGACCCTTCCCTCCAGTTATGGGTTAAATAACAGAGTATGACTTGGGGACCCTGCCCTTAAAAACAAATCCCAATGAATCTTGATACTCGAAAAGAAAAAAGTATTACTAGACACAAAAACTTATACATATAAAAAACAACAATAAATTGTTGAAAGAAAAAGGTATTACCAGCAATAAATAAATTAAAATTTAGTTGACAATAAATGACCCGCCGAGGTTGATATGCCATAAAAACAAAACAACCAACCAACGTTAAAATTCTTGGAGATTGTAGCTGTCGAGGAAGCAAGTAAATGGAAGGGAATTCCACAGGCGGGAAGTGCGAGAAAAGAAACTGATGGAGTAGAATTTGCAATTAGAATTAGACTTTGTATTCACCCATGAAGGCTGACTTTGCTCAACTTAGGTAATCGAACGAGTGTGGTGCAGTGGATATCGACTCGAAACGCCAAATCGAGGAGCCGAGATCGAATGTCAGTTCAATTCCTTGCATTCACTTGCGCAAAAATAACCTTGGGAAAGGCATTAATCCGTCTCTTCCCTCTAGTCATGGGTTAAATAATAAGACAGATTGGGTTCTATAGCCTTGGCTGGCAACCAGTATACCACAGAAAGTAATGGCAACCTACTGCGGGATAATCTTCTGCCCAGTCAGTCATGTCTCTTTCGAGATATGATCGCCTAAGCGTGTATCACGTATGGCACTTAACTGACTGACTGAATATAATAGTTGCAAACATGGTTAAGGCTTCTACTGTGCATAAAGTGGGGGATCAGTTTTATATTGTTATGAAATAATAAACTGATCCCCCATTTATTACTACTTATTAATAAAATACATTTCTTTCCCCTCTAGCTATGAGTCAAATAACAGGACAGATTGGGTTCTATAGCCATGGCTTGGCAACCAATCTAACGCTAGTAATCTTCTGTCCAGTCAGTCATGTCTCTTTCGTGTTTTACTTAACTGACTAACCTGTGTTTCAGTGGGATACGGCCGTGAGTCTCGTATTAGTCTTGCTCAATAGTTAATCCTTCGGTATAGTTGCAGAACATTGGTGCGCAGGAGGTTACATAGGAGGAAAGTTATGAGAAAGAGTGACAGGTTATAGGGGGTGTCAGGAAGTGGTTGGGAGAAGGATGAATGTGGCCATAAAGTTTATATTGATTGTAATTTAGAATTGATCCCCCACTTTATATCCACATTATAATAATATCTATCTATCTTTTTTTTTAATAATCATATCGCCCCAAGCAAGGCATTTTACTGCCACTGTTGTGCAGGGAGTTACATAAGAGGAAAGTTATGAAAAAGAGTGACAAGCTATAGCAAGTGTCAGGAAATGGTTGAGAGAAGGATGAATGTGGTCACAAAGTGAGGGATCAGTTTATATATTGATTGTAATGTAAAATTGATCCCTCACTTTATATCCACATTATAATAATATCTATCTATCTTTTTTTATAATCATATCGCCCTAAGCAAGGCATTTTACTGCCACTTGTGCGCATGGGGTTACATAGGAGGAAAGTTATGAGAAAGAGTGACAGGTTATAGGGGGTGTCAGGAAGTGGTTGAGAGAAGGATGAATGTGGTCATAAAGTGAGGGATCAGTTTATATATTGATTGCAATGTAGAATTGATCCCCCACTTTATATCCACATTATAATAATATCTATCTATCTTTTTTTTTAAATAATCATATCGCCCCAAGCAAGGCATTTTACTGCCACTGTTTTACAAGATATTACATAGGAGGATGTTACAGAGGAGGATGTTACAGAGGAGGATGTTACATGTGTTGCAGAACATTGGCTCTGTAGGAACAAGAATGTGACTGAGCCAGTGTCTGCAATAAAGATTAGCCACCCACTCTTGCTGACAAATGTATTCAAAAACGTGCAGTTTGTTAGATCGTCATAATTCAAAAGACTTTTTTTGTTTTAATTTTTTCTTCAAGTTTCTTGTCATCATAATTTTGACATAAGCTTGTAACCGAAACGTAACGATGAGGAAAAAAGAAATTCGCCATCTTGTATTGAGAAAGTCTGACTGGATCGAGTCGAGGTGTGAAAGAGAAATTATTCAGAATCTTCTCAACGACTTCCTAAAGTATTTCCAATTGTCGGCCATTGTTGATTTTCTCATTCATAGGTGACCATCAGACAACCGGAAGCAGCAGAAGATCGCGCACGCTCACTCCTGCAAAACTGTTACGCCATTATAGTCTTTTGCTGATTTTACACATTGTCTCACGGTCTCTTCGTAATTGTTTTTGGGGTTTTTTTCCCGCTCTTCACAGGAAATACGGAAAATGTTTTTAAAAAAACAAAAACTCAAGTACAATTGAACTACTCAGGAGAAGTGCTGTCCCGAATGTTTAAATAAATAATGATCTCAAATGTGGAAACCTTGTGTGTCTCTTTCTAAGCGCGCGTGTGTATATTTACGCTCTTATGTTTGCAGTGGGCAATATTTAATCGATCGCAGAATCTCACTGACACACAGTAGGGAACGTGTGCGAAGATAAACATTCAAACAAAAAATATATTTACACACACTTATCGTCGCGAGACATAGTGGACCCCACTTAAAACATCAACAAAGAAAACAGGTTTTCTCAGGCGTAAAAAGCTGCCTTAGACGCATGCGAACGTTTATATAAAGTTTATCAAAATACATATTTTGTTCCCAGAATACCGTGCCCAGATTTCTTCTTCTTTTTCATCTTCTTCTTTTTCATCTTCTTCTTTTTCTTACTTCCTTTTCTTTTTCTTTTTCTTCTTTTTTTCTCTTTTTCCTTTCTTCTTCTTCTTCTTTTTACTTACTTCCTTTTCTTCCCACTTCTTCTTCTTCTTTTCTTTTTTCCTTACCTTTTCTTCTTCTTCTTCTTTTTCTTCTTCTTCTTCTTTTCTTCTTCTTCTCCGTCTTCTTTCCTTACTTCCTTTTCTTCCCACTTCTTCCTCTTCTTTTTCTTTTTCTTCTTCTTTTTCCTTTTCCTTACATCCTTTTCTTCCCACTTTTTCTTCTTTTTCCTTCTTCTTCTTCTTCTTCTTCTTCTTCTTCTTCTTCTTCTTCTTCTTTTTTCCTTACTTCCTTTTCTTCCCACTTCCCTTCTTCTTCTTCTTCTATTCTTTTTTCGTTACCTTTCTTCTTCTTCTTCTTCTTCTTCTTCTTCTTCTTCTTCTTCTTCTTCTTCTTCTTCTTCTTCGTCTTCTTTCCTTACTTCCTTTTCTATCCACTTTTTCTTCTTTTACCGTCTTCTTCTTCTTCTTCTTCTTCTTCTTTTTCTTCTTCTTCTCTTTTTCCTTACACCCTTTTCTTTCCACTTCTTCTTCCTTTTCTACTTCTTCTTCTTCTTCTTCTTTTTTCTTTTTTCCTTACCTCCTTTTCTTCTCACTTTTCCCCACTTCTTCCTGTGCCGTGTCCTTTCAGACCGTAGACTATCATGGACTTCTACTTACACCAATCCCTTGTCGCTTGCAACACTTTTTCCCTTAGTATCTCTACCAAGAATGTGCGTTGTAGTGCAATGGATATCGACTCGGAACGACAAATCGGGGTGCCGAGTTCGAATTCTACTTGAAACCCTTGCATTCACTTACGCGCAAATACTGTTGAAAAAGGTATTAATCCGTCTCTTCCTTCCAGTTATGGGTTAAATATTAGGAGAGATTGGGTTCTATAGCCTTGGCTGGCAATCAGTCTACTGAAGAAAGCAATGGCAACCTACTGCGGGATAATCTTCTGCCCAGTCAGCCATGTCTTTTTCGAGACATGATCGTCCAAAGCGTGTATCATGTATGGCACTTGACTGAATATAATAGTTGGAAACATGATTAAGGCTTCTACTAGACATAAGATGAGGGATCAATTTTATATTGTTATGAAGCAATAAAGTGATCCCCAACTAATTACTACTTATTAATATAACACAACTCTTCCCCCTCTAGCTATTAGTCAAATAACAGGACAGATTGAGTTCTATAGCCTTGGCTGGCAACCAGTTTACCGCAGAAAGCAATGGCAACCTACTGCAGGATAATCTTCTGCTCAGTCAGACATGTCTCTTTCTAGACATGATCACCCAAAGCGTTTATCGCGTATGGCACTTGACTGATCTTTACCAAACCCCATTTTGCCATCCACTTTCTCAAACCCATCAAGTATGTCCCACATTGCTTTCCCCTGTCTCTCTTTCCTTCTGTCAGTCCTGTGCGTATTAGATTCTCCAAAATTCCTTCTTCATTACGTGTCCCTTCAGTTTCTTTTTCGTTTGCATTCTCTCCAAAATCTTACTGTTGCTCACATGTTTGATCCATGGTATCCTCAGCATCCTTCTGTAGAACCACTTTCGTTTCTTCAAGTCTCTCCTTCATCTTTGAGGAGGTTGTCCAACATTCACTGTCATAGAGGAGGACAAATATCACATAACAGACCAGTACTCTTTTCTTTGTTTCAAATGAAATTTTGCTGTCTCTCGGGACTCTGGTTAGCTTTTAAAAGGCGTCCTTATCCATGCCAATGATACTTCGGATCTCAGTATCACACTTTCCGTCCTCAATCAGAACACATCCCAGGTATTTAAATTTCTGCACGAGCTGGTATAGAAGATCAATTAACATTAAGTACAGCCCACGCACTAAGGATAACTTTCCCTATGTAACGCTAGGGATGTTATGGGAGATAGAATAACAAATGAAATGGAGCCATAACAACACACCATGTCCTGCCTTAGGTCCGTCCGCAGACTTGGTAGGTAGTGTGACCATAGCAGTAATCGAATTATGAAAATGAAATAATAATAATAATAATAATAATAATAATAATAAAGATTCATCTTCTCTGATTTTTAGGATGAAAACCAAAAATAATGAGCGAATAAAACTAATAATTCGAACAATAGCAATAATGAAGAATGTGTAGACCCAGAGTGTTGTGATAAAAAGCAAAAATAATAAAATGGAGTAAATCTACTTCCGGCAAACGTTTACATCATGTTGAAATGTGGGTTCTCGTATGATCACCAAAGTTAAGCAACGGCGAACCTGGTCAGTACCTCGATGCGTAACTCCTTGAATCCTGTGCGGGTGGTATAATGGTTAATGGCGGGGAATTTTTATTGGAAGTGCAAAGTTCCTTTTCCGGTTAGGTTCGTTATATTTACTTACGCGCAAATATGCTTAGAAAAGGTATGAATTCACCTCTTCTCCCCACCAGCTATGGGTTAATTAATAAGACTTGTACTACTAAACTGTGCGTTGTGGCGCAGTGGATATCGACTCGGAACGCGAAATAGGTAGAGCCGAGTTTGAATTCCAGTTGAATTCATTGCATTCACTTACGCGCAAATACCCTTGGGAAAGGTATTAATCCGTCTATTCCTTCCAGTTATGGGTTAAATAACAGGACAGATTGGGTTCTATAGCCTTGGTCGGCAACCAGTCTACCGCAGAAAGCAATGGCAACCTACTGCGAGATAATGTTCTGCCCAGTCAGTCATGTCTCTTTCGAGACATGATCGCCCAAGCGTGTTTCGCGTATGGCACTTAACTGACTGACTGACTACTATTATTATCTAAAAACAAAACAAAACAAAAAAGAATTTTTAAAATCCAAAACTGTTTTCTGGCTTTAAGATTTCTGCAAAGAGTTGAGTTGTCGTGAAATAAACGTATCATTAAAAAACTACAAATAATAATAATAATAATAATAATCACTCTTTTCCTTATTTTTTTTTTTTCAATTGGAGTAGATAGACTAAACTATCGCCCGGGTCACACTCCACCCACATCTATTGAACAGGTGAAGAGGCTCATCCCTTGTTTCCTGCTTAGGATGCGGTTTCCGGTTTTCTCTTTTCCAATCTTTTCACTCTTTTCCTTATTTTTTTTTTTTTCAATTGGAGTAGATAGACTAAACTATCGCCCGGTTCACACTCCACCCACATCTATTGAACAGGTGAAGAGGCTCATCCCTTGTTTCCTGTTTAGGATGTGGTTTCCGGCTTTCTCTTTTCCATTCTTTTTACCCTTACGTAGCCCCCTGCGCGTCAGTGGCGTTACCGCCTTGCTCGGGGTGATATGATTAAAAAAAAAAAAATACTAGAGAAAAAGAAAAAAACATGAAATGCAGCCATAACAACACGCCACGACTTGCCTTAGGTCTTCCCGCAGACTTGGTAGGTAGTGCGACCAAGGCAGAAATCGAAATATGATGAAAAATGACATAATAATAATAATAATAACAGTGAAGAATATATCGGCCCAGAGTGTCGTGATAAAAAGCAAAAATAATGTTTCAATAAACTAATATTAAAATAATAGTAATAATGAAGAGAGGGGCAAACACAATTAAATTATTATTATTATTATTATTATTATTATTATAATTATTATTATTATTGTTGTTGTTGTTGTTGTTGTTGTTGTTGCTGCTGCTGCTGCTGTGTCGCATAACCCCAGAATTCCTTGATAAAAAGCAACAATAATAAAATTGATTATATTTTACAAAATTTGCGACTCGTGAAAGGAAAATAACTGGAAATTCTTCTTTAAAATTTACTTAGGTTTATATGACCACTATATACAAATCGATGTGTCACAATATTATTATGTTCAGAATTTCTATGCAATTGAGTTCCTTCCTCCAGTGCGCATGCTTAGATTACGAGTCGTTATCATTAACAACAAAACAGTGCAGTAGCAACTTGGGCAAGAGAGACAGCTGCGTCTCCTTCTCGCCAGCTAAAGATCTCGCGAGAATCTCGAACGAGTCACTCAGCACCTCCGGCCACAATTGGCGTTTAAATTCACCGGAAGCGACTGAATAGCGCGTTTGGAGATCTTTCTCGTCTCCCCCCGGAAGCATTTCGATATCCTGCTGGTCTCTTTCGGCAAAATAAAAATAAATAAATAAATAAAAAGACGAGGAAAAAGAAAAAGGAAAAAAAATGAAGAAAGTGAGGCGCCAGTTTAAAGACAAAACTTATTCTTTTATTCCAACATTCGTTTTTTTTTTCTTTTTGTTATCTCTAATCATAAATATGCAAAAAAAAAAAAAAAAATTAATGAATGAAAAAAGAAAAAAAAGAAGAAAACGGAATCGTGTTTAATATAAAGGCCATAGTTCTGGTGTATAAAAAAGAAAATTTATTTAGATTATTTAATTAAATTAACAAATAAATCCTTTTGTATTTTTCGGCTCGCCGCCCGGATATGTAATCAAAAATATGTTAATGAATGATTTTTTTTTTAAATATACAAACATACTTACAAATAATTTTAAAATATGAAAGTGTAAAATATATTTTCAAAGGCGTTCGGTTCGTAACAATTCCCAAATATCATATGTCTAAATGGTCCCTCCGAAAAAGTTAAATCAAAAATCAAATGTTCACTTCGTCGAATGGTTTATAGCGGATTATCCATTCTTTTCCGGATTATAGTGGAGAGTCCGTTCTAGTGAAGGTTAGTTGTATATTGTTGAAGATTAACGGAATTTGGCCTCGTTGTAGATAGCCCACTATAAGTCATAAAATAATTACAAATCAAGAAAAGAAAACTGAGTTGAAAAATAACATTTTATATATACAGATATCAATTAAGGTTTTTTCAATTACCAGTAATACTTGAAGTATAGGTCCAACGGACGTTAAAATGTTCATGGCAATAAAATGCTGAAAAGAGAATTAATACTTAGGAATGTGGGAGCGTTGTAAGTAAGGAATGTCTTTGATGTATTTGCTCCTTAGGTCAGTAAGTAGTTTTGAGACAGGGAAGAAAGATAAGAGGGGTAAGGGAGGCGAAGATAGTAAGCCGCTTGACTTGAGTCAAGGGGGCTAGTAATTACAGTCATCTCTCTCGAGTCTGGGTCTGTCTGTCTGTCTGTCGATGCTTTCTGTATCGGCTTTTTATTTCGACTTTTTGGATCGCAGCAGATCATTTGGGAATTCATATCCGTATTTGATTCTGGGCTTCCCATTGGCCGATAAATAAAATTCGCGTAGGCTCGCGAACTGGAAACTTAAGATTTAATTAATTTTTATTTTTCAACCTGAACATCTGCGCGAACCCGGATGCGCACCGACGACTTTTGGTCATTTGCTTTTTGTTCGTGAAAGTGCGAACATCCGGTCCCTCGTTTTACTCGATCGGTATCACTACAGGTTCACTTCACCGAGAGATTCAAAGAGAAATAACTTTTATATCTGAATGGTACTTTTTTAAATTATGGTATTTTTCTAATTGTAGCTTAGATGTGACACAAATATGGAGCACCCAGTGAGAATCGAACTCACTATTCAGTCGTAACTGATCCAGCGAGACAAGCTTTCTAACTATTAGAATGCGACGAAGTACCCTAAAATCGTGATTTCTTAAGCATGATTTAGATATGGTACAAGGACGAAAGTATGGTGTATTGAGTCCACTACTCGGTAGTAAATGAAAAAAGTAAAAACACATTATTAATTCTTTATTTAATACATCACTCAATAAGTCCCGGGCCAGACATATAGATGACGCCACTGATAAAAAAGATTCATGTGGTTTTTATGAAGTACTAACCTTCAAATGGCACGTGACAAAATTTGGGCTCAATCGGATTATTAGTTTACAAATTACAGTTATTTAAGTGAAGCAACTGTTGCAAAATGTCAAAACAATAGAAAAATCTGAATATCGTGCATTGCTTTCAGATGAGAAAATACTGTTCAATTAAATCAATAGCTTGATAAGTGTTATTCAGACTTTGCTCCGGCGGAAACAACGGTTAAGAGGTGGTATGCTGACTTTAAACGCGGTCGTACAGATACAAACGATGCTGAACGCTCAGGTTGCCTAAAATCGGCAGTTATCCCGGAAAACACCAAAAAAAAAAAAAAAAAAGACCACAAACTCATTTTGGCCGATCGTAGATTGAAGTTGCCTGAGATAGCAGAGGAGTTGCACATATCAGAAGGCAGTGTATTCACCATTTTGCATGAACATTTGTCAATGAGAAAACTGTGTTCAAAGTTTGCTTTACTAAGCATGACTTTGGTGTGGCACGAGGAGGAAAGCATGATGTATCGAGAAAAACAATCAACGCTACGGGAGGCACGCTAAAGAAGCTTATCTGTAGCGTTAAGGTTAGCCAAAGGTATCTTAAGAATTTAGCCCTACCAGGTAGGTTATTGTCACCGAAAAGGCATAAATTTTAAGCCATTTCAGAAATAAATTTTCCTGTGTATGAGCAACCATACACTGAAAATGCATGATTTTAAATTCTTAATTATACTCGTGTATGGACGATTGGCTACTCGAATTCGAACATGCCCATCTACTAGGGTGGCTAGCTAATCCCTGTTGCAGCCGCCTGCTCAGGCAAATTTATGTTTGTCCAACAAATTTATAATAAAACTATGCTGGGCGGAGATTACATTTACAAATCATCGTGACCGAGGGTCTGAGTGGGTTAGCCTTATTCAGACTGTTGATCACGCTAGAAAACACGTTTTCTCCCAGAATTTGTCCCTCGAGTATATACGGTATTTAAATAGGTTTGTTATTCGACATTTTGTATCTGTTTATTCCAAGGATAAAATCGAAATATTATTATAGGAATGAAGACCTCAATGCAATTTACAAGTTAACCAATTTGTTGACCACTTATTGACCAAGATATGTCGCACCCCAAAAATCTAAAAGATATTTTCCGGCCCCACGGACGGATGTAACCAGGATTAAAGTTTTATTTAATTTTGACATTTAGTATTAATCCGTCTATTCCTTCCAGTTATGGGTTAAATAACAGGACAGATTGGGTTCTATAGCCTTGGTCGGCAACCAGTCTACCGCAGAAAGCAATGGCAACCTACTGCGGGATAATCTTCTGCCCAGTCAGTCATGTCTCGTTCGAGACATGATCGCCCAAACGTGTATCAAGTATGACAAAGGAGTTTCACAAGCGAAAAGTGCGAGAAAAAAAAACTTTTACCCCCAGCGGGCCACATCTGGCCCTCGAGTGAATCTTGTCCGGCCCGCGGGCCACATCCGGTCCTTGAGTGAATCTCGTCCGGCCCGCGGGCCACATCCGGTCCTTGAGTGAATCTCGTCCGGCCCGCGGGCCACATCCGGTCCTTGAGTGAATCTTGTCCGTCCCATGGGCCACATCCGGTTCTCGAGTGAATCTTGTCCGGCCCGCGGGCCACATCCGGTCCTTGAGTGAATCTTTTCCGTCCCATGGGCCACATCCGGTTCTCGAGTGAATCTCATCCGGCCGGCGGGCCACATCCGGTCCTTGAGTGAATCTTGTCAGGTCCGCGGGCCACATCCCGTCCTTGAGTGAATCTTGTCCGTCCCATGGGCCACATCCGGTTCTCGAGTGAATCTCGTCCGGCCCGCGGGCTACATCCAGTCCTTGAGTGAATCTTGTCCGTCCCATGGGCCACATCCGGTTCTCGAGTGAATCTCGTCCGGCCCGCGGGCCACATCCGGTCCTTGAGTGAATCTTGTCCGTCCCATGGGCCACATCCGGTTCTCGAGTGAATCTCGTCCGGCCCGCGGGCCACATCCGGTCCTTCAGTGAATCTTGTCCGTCCCATGGGCCACATCCGGTTCTCGAGTGAATCTCGTCCGGCCCGCGGGCTACATCCGGTCCTTCAGTGAATCTTGTCCGTCCCATGGGCCACATCCGGTTCTCGAGTGAATCTCGTCCGGACCGCGGGCTACATCCGGTCCTTCAGTGAATCTTGTCCGTCCCATGGGCCACATCCGGTTCTCGAGTGAATCTCGTCCGGCCCGCGGGCCACATCTGGTCCTTGAGTGAATCTTGTCCGTCCCATGGGCCACATCCGGTTCTCGAGTGAATCTCGTCCGGCCCGCGGGCCACATCCGGTCCTTGAGTGAATCTTGCCCGTCCCATGGGCCACATCCGGTTCTCGGGTGAATCTCGTCCGGCCCGCGGGCCACATCCGGTCCTTCAGTGAATCTTGTCCGTCCCATGGGCCACATCCGGTTCTCGAGTGAATCTCGTCCGGCCCGCGGGCTACATCCGGTCCTTCAGTGAATCTTGTCCGTCCCATGGGCCACATCCGGTTCTCGAGTGAATCTCGTCCGGCCCGCGGGCTACATCCGGTCCTTCAGTGAATCTTGTCCGTCCCATGGGCCACATCCGGTTCTCGAGTGAATCTTGTCCGGCCCGCGGGCCACATCTGGTCCTTGAGTGAATCTTGTCCGTCCCATGGGCCACATCCGGTTCTCGAGTGAATCTTGTCCGGCCCGCGGGCTACATCCGGCCCTCAAATTAATCTTGTTCGGCCCGCTACCTTACTCTGGACACGATATTAATATAGATAAACCAAACCAAAGTGACAGTTGATAGTCTGAATATATTGCGTCGAAATTTAAAAAATTATTTCTTTTTACCTGGAGTTGTTTTACTTTTATTTTTTATTTGTAGGGATCGCCAAAATTAGCGGACAGCCTCACTTTCACTTTTTCTGTGAAATTGCTTTCGTGAGTGGGCACTTTTAAATGAATAGAAAATAGTGTTTTCATATGATTTTAATGAATTTTTTTTTTCAGTACTGATTTATGAAACATTTATTTTTAAGATGTAATTTTTTTAACAAAATTCCCGTCAGATATTAAATTATACTCAATCCTTGCTTTCTTCAAACAAAGAAAATTTATTCACATATTTAATAACATGGTTTGGCCCTCCTCCATGACTCTACATAGATTTTTGGCCCTCACTCTCCAAAAGGTTGCAGACCCCTGGCATAGAACTTACGATTACCTCCAGCCAGCTCAACTGTAAATTGGTGAGGATTCGACGCTATTCTAGTCTTCTTCTTCATGTGCCTTCAAGACATAGGTGATCATGGACTTCCACTTGTCCCTGTTCCTTGTCGCTCTCAATATTTTTCCTCTTGGTATCTATCCCAAAGCCTGCTCCACCATCCATTTGCTCAGGACTATCAAATATGTCTCATGCTTTATTTGTCTTGCCTTCTATTCGTCCTGTGAGTATTAAATTCTCCATGCCCTTTTTCCTCATTACGAACCTTAACTCTCTCTTCCTGATGTTAAATATGAGTTTTCTTCTAGTTTGCGTCCTCTCCAACACCTCCTCGTTGCTCAAGTGCTCAGTCCCTGGTATTCTCAGCATCCTTCTGTAGACCCACATTTCTTCTGCCTGAAGCCTCTCCTTCATCCTTGATGAGATCGTCTAATATTCACTGCTATACAGAAGGCAAGATATCACATAGCAATCCAGCACTCTTTTCTTTGTTTTCAATGAGATTTTCCTGTCTCTCAGTACTCTGGTTCGCTTTTGAAATGCTTCCCTGCCAAATGCCAGTGCGTCTTCGGATCGCGATGTCAAACTTTCCATGAATTCATAAAGTTTATAAACTAAGAGCCCATTCAAACAATTACCATGAAAGTATTTATAGAAAAGGCACAGAGAGGCAACCTTATATCGGTGGGAAGGTGAGTGAAGCTGAGCAGCCAGATCAGGACCAATAATATTGCTGATCAAAGAGCTCAGGGTAAATAGCAGGGGCAACGGACCATATGTAGCAGCAATATTCTAATCATGGACGAATCGTAGAGAATTAGAGAATTACCTCTAAAATAACTCAATTTTTGTTTTTTTGCGACATTTTATTATAATATATCTATCTACAGTAGGAGCAGCATCAATGAAATCTTCTGAACTGGCAAAAAGAGGCTCCCCCCCCCCCCACCCCCGGCATGGGATAAGTTCAAATATGTGAAACGCTTTGTCATGTAAATACAGGGATAAGAAAGAAAGAAAGAAAGAAAGAAAGAAAGAAAGAAAGAAAGAAAGAATCGCTTGAAAGAAAAATCGCTTGAAGGAAGAAAATAAAGATGGAAAGGAAAAAATTTGCTTGGAAGAAAAAGAAAGAAAGAAAAACGAAAGAGAGACAGAGAATGGCTTAAACGAAAGAAAAAAAAGAAAGAATATTAATGGCTTGAAACTAAAGAAAGAAAGAAAGAAAGAAAGAAAGACTTAAACGAAAGAAAAAAAAGAGAAAGAATATTAATGGTGGCTTGAAAGAAAGAAAGAAAGAAAGAAAGAAAGAAAGGCTTAAACGAAAGAAAAAAGAAAGAAAGAATATTAATGGCTTGAAAGAAAGAAAGAAAGAAAGAAAGAAAGAATGGCTTAAAATAAAGAAAAAAGAAAAAAATATTAATGGCTTGAAGGAAAAAAGAAAGAAAAAAGAAAGAAAGAAAAAAGTAACAATCGCATGAAAAAAAGAATCACTTGAAAGAAAGAAAGAAAGAAAGAAAGAAAGAATGGCTTAAAAGAAAGAAAAAAGAAAGAATATTAATGGCTTGAAAATGAATGAAAGAAAGAAAGAAAGAAAGAATCTCATGAAAGAAAAAGAATCATTTGAAAGAAAGAAAGAAAGAAAGAAAGAAAGAAAGACTGAAAGAATGAAAGAAAGAAAGAATGGCTTAAAATAAAGAAAAAAGAAAAATATTAATGGCTTGAAAGAAAAAAGAAAGAAAAAAGAAAGAAAGAAAAAAGTAAGAATCGCATGAAAAAAAGAATCACTTGAAAGAAAGAAAGAAAGAAAGAAAGAAAGAAAGAATGGCTTAAAAGAAAGAAAAAAGAAAGAAAGAATATTAATGACTTGAAAATGAATGAAAGAAAGAATGGCTTAAAAGAAAGAAAAAGACAGAAAGAATATTAATGGCTTGAAAGAAAGAAAGAAAGAAAGAATGAAAGAAAGAAAGAAAGAAAGAATAACAATGGCTTTGAAAAAGAAAAAAAAAAGAAACTATAAAAAAAAAAGATTCTCGTTCAATGTCAAGTGACGGAAAAAAATAAAACAAATTTTGTCTTTATTTTTTCTTGCCTCTTCCCCAGCGAGTTTCATTGAACCCCGACAACAAAAGTTGTTGAATTCAACAAAAAAAAAAAAGAAAAAAGGCGCTAACGAAGGGGGTGGAGTGTGAACTGGGGAGTGGGGTGGGGTAGCGTGACGGAACACAACACAGCACCCCAACGAATTGTCTGGGTGGAGCGAGAGAAAGAGAAAAATCAATGTTGACTTGGAGACAGGGACAGCCGTGAAAGGGCCCCTCACGTGCAAATCCTCAACAATAAAAAGAGTGACGAGACGATGTACCCGTGCGGAGAGTCGAATTAATGAAAAGGAAGAACATTTCCGCCAGGAAGTCACGTGTGGTAATTATCTGATCTCGCAAGCCATTCCTTACAGGTTTGTTTCTAACTGGGTGTCCCACTGT
This sequence comes from Ascarosepion bandense, assembly GCA_037127315.1. Taxonomy (NCBI): domain Eukaryota; kingdom Metazoa; phylum Mollusca; class Cephalopoda; order Sepiida; family Sepiidae; genus Ascarosepion; species Ascarosepion bandense. The sequence goes on along the minus strand of JBBBDQ010001034.1, from coordinate 590,007 downwards.
TTGGTGTTTTCTACCAGGCTGTATTTATTTATACTATCGAATACAGCCTGATAGAATGTATACTTGAAAAATTCATTTCCAGAAAGGGCGTCACATTCTTGGAGACTATTACAGAATTGTGCTAAACAATATCTCGCAGGACATTCTGAATTAGTTCTTTTGCCACTTATTTTAGGATGAGCTTTATAAAAAAATCCTTTGAACAGTAAGAGAGGTTTATCTCTTGTTTCTTGTTTAGCATTTGATTTCCATATCTTTTTTTTTTTTTAATTATCTTTCATTCTCAGAAGACCCTTGCGTCTTAGTGGCATTATCGCCTTGATGGGGGAGAATTGATTTTAAAAGAGACATTGTTGTTGAGTGACCTCTTTTAGCCCTGCGTTAGCAACATGGAGGGTTTCAGTCAGCCATACGTGATACACGCTTGGGCATGACTGACTGAGCAGATTATCCCTCAGTAGGCTGCCATTATTTTCTGCGATAGACTGGTTGCCAGCTAAGGCTATAAAACCCAATTTATTCTGTTATTTAACCCATAACTGGAGGGAAGAGACGGTTTAATACCTTTCCCAAAGGTATTTGCGCGTAAGTGAATGCAACGAATTCAACTGGAATTCGAACTCGGCTCCCCAATTTCACGTTCCGAGCCGATATCCACTGCAGCACAATGTACATGGAGGGTTTAGTTAACCCCAAATGTTTAAAGTACTCGTAATTCCTATTCGGCAACTTGTTTCTGTTGCTCCCTCCAACTACTCTCCTGATTCAAAGAGGGTGTGTAGCTCAGTCTTAATTATAGTTAGAAAGAAAGAGAGAAAACATTCACTTGAAAGAAAAGGGAATCGTTTGGAAAAAAGGAAAAAAGAAAGGAAGAATGAAGCGAAAAAATAAAAAAGAAAGAAATTTTTGAAAGAAAGAATTGTTTGAAAGAAAGAAAGAAAGAAAGAATCATTTAAAACAAAAAGAGAAAGAAAGAAACGCTTGAAAGAAAGAAAGAATTGTTTGAAAGAAAGAAAGAAAGAAAGAAAGAAAGAAAGAAAGATCATTTGAAAAAGAAAAATATAGAACTAATCGCTTGAAAGAAAGAAATAAAGAAAGAATCATTTGAAAGAAAAAGAGAAAGAAAGAAATAATCACTTGAAAGAAAGACAGAAAGAAAGAACGTAAGAAAGAAAGAAAAAATCATTTGAAAGAAAAAGAGAAAGACAGAAATAAATAATCGCTTGAAAGAAAGAAAGAAAAATTATTTGAAAAAAAGAAAAAGATAAAACTAATCGCTTGAAAGAAAGAAAGAAAGAAAGAAAGAAAAAAGAGAAAGAAAGAAAGAATCGCTTAGCAGAAAGAAAAAAAGAAAGAAAGAAAGAAAGAAAAAATCATTTGAAAGAAAAAAGAAAGAAAGTAAGAACGAAAAATTATTTGAAAGAAAAAGAGAAAGAAAGAAAGAAAGAATTGCTTGAAAGAAAGAAAGAAAGAAAGAAAGAAAGAAAATCATTTGAAAGAAAAAGAGAAAGATAGAAATAATTGCTTGAAAGAAAGAAAGAAAGAAAGAAAGAAAGAAAGAAAGAAAAAGAGAAAGAAAGAAAGAATCGCTTAACAGAATGAAAGAAAGAAAGAAAGAAAGAATCATTTGAAAGAAAAAAGAAAGAAAGTAAGAACGAAAAATTATTTGAAAGAAAAAGAGAAAGAAAGAAAGAATTGCTTGAAAGAAAGAAAGAAAGAAAAAAAGAAAGAAAGAAGAAAAGAAAGAAAGAAAATCATTTGAAAGAAAAAGAGAAAGAAATACTTGCTTGAAAGAAAGAAAGAAAGAATCATGAGAAAGAGAGAGAGAAACAAAGAAACAATGTGGTATGACGTGCGGTGGGGTGGGTTTGCGTAGCGTGACGGTACTCAACGCGACGCCCCTATCGAATTGTCTCGTAGGAACGAATCCATTTTCGGCAATCCGAGGGGACTAAGGTAGTGTTAATGACATGGCCCCTCAGAATACTGCACCCACTGACTGGAGGGCTTCCATGACTGAAGTTAACAGCCAAGGCGGTGGGTTATCCCGATCGAATCACCGGTAATTACAACCCTGTGACCCTGCAGACTATTTTTCTTCGAATTTCCATGACATCTTGGGAAAGAGGAGCGGGGGTGGTTTCACGTTGCTTTCCCCTAGACTGGCTGCCACTCAAGGCTATTCATTTGATCTATTCAACCCAGGGAAAGATATGGATTTTTTGTCTTTTCTCAAGTGAAATTAGTGCGAAAGTGAACGCGGCAGACGAGGCCGAAATTCGAACTTGGTTCGTAGATTCTGCTTGCTGCTCCGATAGTACTTACACCCCCCCACACACACACCTCGGACTCCCTGCTTCGGAGTAATAGCCAACCAGATCAGCCTCGTTAATTATTACCCCATTACGAGGCGCCTCGTTGCCCATTCGCCCGCGCTCGGGCTCCCCCACATTAAACCCTTACTTTGTATCACATCCACCTCTTGGTGGGTAGACGAGGTGAATATCTATTAGGATTGGATTATGATCCTCACTAGGTGCCTCATCACAGTTTTGTATCAGATTAACCTAAAGACATAAATTACTTGTTTTTAAAATATTGATAATGAATTTGAATTTCATTTATTGCTCCATCTAGTCAAAACACCAGTTAAGCAACATCGAGCCTGGTCAGTAACTAGATGGGTGACCACTTGAGAATACCAAGCGCTGTTAGCTTAAATGCGCAGCTAGTATAAAATCCTTACAGTCATATAATATTGCAACACCAGTTCTCATACGATTACCGAAGTTAAGCAACATCAAGCCTGGTCAGTACCTAGATGGGTGACCACTTAAGAATACCAAATGCTGTAAGCTTAGATGTGCAGGTGGCCTAAAGGCCTTACAGTCATATAATATTGCAACACCAGTTCTCGTACGATTACCGAAGTTAAGCAACATCAAGCCTGGTCAGTACCTAGATGGGTGACCACTTAAGAATACCAAATGCTGTAAGCTTAGATGTGCAGGTGGCCTAAAGGCCTTACAGTCATATAATATTGCAACACCAGTTCTCGTACGATTACCGAAGTTAAGCAACATCAAGCCTGGTCAGTACCTAGATGGGTGACCACTTGAGAATACCAAATGCTGTAAGCTTAGATGTGCAGGTGGCCTAAAGGCCTTACAGTCATATAATATTGCAACACCAGTTCTCGTACGATTACCGAAGTTAAGCAACATCAGGCCTGGTCAGTACCTAGATGGGTGACCACTTAAGAATACCAAATGCTGTAAGCTTAGATGTGCAGGTGGCCTAAAGGCCTTACAGTCATATAATATTGCAACACCAGTTCTCGTACGATTACCGAAGTTAAGCAACATCAAGCCTGGTCAGTACCTAGATGGGTGACCACTTAAGAATACCAAATGCTGTAAGCTTAGATGTGCAGGTGGCCTAAAGGCCTTACAGTCATATAATATTGCAACACCAGTTCTCGTACGATTACCGAAGTTAAGCAACATCAAGCCTGGTCAGTACCTAGATGGGTGACCACTTAAGAATACCAAATGCTGTAAGCTTAGATGTGCAGGTGGCCTAAAGGCCTTACAGTCATATAATATTGCAACACCAGTTCTCATACGATTACCGAAGTTAAGCAACATCAAGCCTGGTCAGTACCTAGATGAGTGACGTGCAAATGGTGAAATGGATGATGACTCGAAATTATTAACCAGGAAGCCGAATTCTAATTTCCGTTGGGTTTGTTATATCAATATTAAATACCCTTTGGGAAAGGTATGCATCCACTTCTTACCCTCCAAGTTATGGGTTAATTAGTAAAACGTTTATTACTAAACCATTATTGTATCCACAAAAAGGAAATTCTTACAATCTAGAAATATTTTCTGGCTTTTTCAAAGATTTGATAAGCCGTAGAAAATGAACCAATCATTTATTAATCCATTCTTTGTCCTTGTGCCAGACTTTGCTACTTTATAGTGCCTGATAAGTGCAGCTGTTTATTTTATTTATATTTTTGTTCAAGAAAATTTTCCAGCACCTCCGAGCTTATTCGGACCACCCTGCTTATTAACTCTTTGATATTTTAAATGATTTTCAGAGAAACATTTTAAGAAAAAACCCCACTTTATTGGATACCGAGAAAAAATTCCGATCCCTAATTATGAAGACCCGTGCCTTGTGTTAGCCACCGAAGAGTATATTTGGTAAATAGCTACTCGGCCTGGCGAGCGCAGTTATCGTAAAGAGAAAGCGGTCTGGAGACGTGGAACTGGAAAAGATGGCGTCAGTTATCTCGCCGCCGATGTGCTCGGGCGTTTCTCGCCTTTTCTCGGTTTTTCTCGGCGTCTCTTTCTGGGTAGTATTAGTGGAACGTCAGCTGCAAAAGACAACGAGCCAGGGATTGTGAAGTTTCGGATAAAAGATTATAATGCGAACGATTTCCGACAAGACAGTAGTGTCACAATACTACCACTCACTTCTTCTTTGTGCCATGTCCCTTCAGGACGTGGGAGATAATGGTTCCTTGTAGATTTTAATTTGTATTTTTTGGTAATCACTCTTAACTCTTGTTCTAAAAATCATTTACACAAGACTCTTCTTCTTTTCTTCTTCTTCTTTTCTTTTTCTTCTTTTTCATCTTCTTTTTCTTCTATTTCTCCTTCTTTTTCTTCCTTTTCTTCTTCTTCTTCCTTTTCTTCTTCCTTTTTTCTTCTTTTCTTCTTCTTCCTTTTTTCTTCTTTTCTTCTTCTTCCTCTTCTTCTTCCTTTTCTTCTTCCTTTTTCTTCTTTTCTTCTTCTTCCTTCTTCGTCTTCTTTCTTTTCTTCTTCTTCTTCCTCTTCGTCTTCTTTCTTTTCTTCTTCTTCTTCCTCTTCGTCTTCTTTCTTTTCTTCTTCTTCTTCCTCTTCGTCTTCTTTCTTTTCTTCTTCTTCCTTTTCTTCTGTATCCTTTTCTTCTTTTTCTTCTTCTTCCTTTTCCTCTTTCTTTTCTTCCTCTTTTTCTTCTTTTCATCTTTCTTTTCTTCTTCTTCTTCTTTCTCCTCCTCTTCTTTTTCTTTCTCCTCCTCTTCTTCTTCTTCTTCTTCTTCTTTCTACCAAGTCTTTTCAGGACGTGGGTGATCATGTCTGCTTGTAACTCTTAATTTGTCTTTTTGTCATCTCTCTTAATCCCTGTATTACCAAACCTTTACACAATAAATTTGGTCCTGGGCATAACGGTAAACTGCATCCGGCAGCAAGGCCCCGGATTAGGAGGCTGTGAGGAGCATGGAATCACCTCTTAATTGCTGTTGTTCTCAGTCCACCTTGACTCGGTGTGGTAGCACCTGTTAGGGTCCCAGCTATGGGCAAATAGTTAACTCCCAAACCGAGATAAAAATGCTATGAAAGTATTTACCAACGAAACTTTTTTCAGTGAAAAGTGTTTTCAATAAAAAATACGTTTTTGAAAGAAAAATGTTACCAACAAAAATACATTTTTGAAGGAAAAATGTTACCAACAAAAATACGTTTTTGAAAGAAAAATGTTACCAACAAAAATACATTTTGAAGGAAAAATGTTACCAACAAAAATATATTTTTGAAGGAAAAATGTTACCAACAAAAATACATTTTTGAAGGAAAAATGTTACCAACAAAAATACGTTTTTGAAAGAAAAATGTTACCAACAAAAATACATTTTTGAAGGAAAAATGTTACCAACAAAAATACGTTTTTGAAAGAAAAATGTTACCAACAAAAATACGTTTTTGAAAGAAAAATGTTACCAACAAAAATACATTTTTGAAGGAAAAATGTTACCAACAAAAATATATTTTTGAAGGAAAAATGTTAACAACAAAAATACATTTTTGAAGGAAAAATGTTACCAACAAAAATACATTTTTGAAGGAAAAATGTTACCAACAAAAATACATTTTTGAAGGAAAAATGTTACCAACAAAAATACGTTTTTGAAAGAAAAATGTTACCAACAAAAATACATTTTTGAAGGAAAAATGTTACCAACAAAAATACATTTTTGAAAGAAAAATGTTACCAACAAAAATACATTTTTGAAGGAAAAATGTTACCAACAAAAATATATTTTTGAAGGAAAAATGTTAACAAAAAAATACATTTTTGAAGGAAAAATGTTACCAACAAAAATACATTTTTGAAGGAAAAATGTTACCAACAAAAATATATTTTTGAAGGAAAAATGTTAACAACAAAAATACATTTTTGAAGGAAAAATGTTACCAACAAAAATACATTTTTGAAGGAAAAATGTTACCAACAAAAATACGTTTTTGAAAGAAAAATGTTACCAACAAAAATACATTTTTGAAGGAAAAATGTTACCAACAAAAATATATTTTTGAAGGAAAAAATGTTACCAACAAAAATACGTTTTTGAAGGAAAAATGTTAACAACAAAAATACATTTTTGAAGGAAAAATGTTACCAACAAAAATACATTTTTGAAGGAAAAATGTTACCAACAAATATACATTTTTGAGGGAAAAATGTTACTAACAAAAATACGTGAAGAAAAAATATTACCAGCAATACATCTGACTCTCAACGAAGCCCACTTTACAAAGAAAGTATATTCTATTCATGCAAATCTATTGTAAAAATTTCGTCTGCATTAACTAACCCATTGAGGTTGATATGCCGTAAAACAAAATAAACCGAACCTTAAATTATGTTTACAAATTACATATATTTAATATAAACTGGATTTGGCATCAAATAACCCATAGTTGTTGATATGCCATAAAACTCCAACAACCAACCAACACAATATATTTAGAAATCTATTGATAAAATCCAAATAATAATCTGCAATATTATTGACCCTGACTTGGCATCTCGCCTTCAGTCACTTTCTCTTTTCCGCCGTAACGTTGCTTCGTTCTGCCTTTTCTATAAATATCTGCATTGCAATTATTTTGATTAACTTTCATCTAAGGTACCTAGACTTTACGAATTTAAACGCAGTACCAGATTGGCGGTAAGGTCTCATCGAAATACAGTTGGGATGATGAGATGTAACTGCAAGTTGTTTGCTAACAATACCGCTGAACAAACTTAACTTCCTAATAAGGGATTCGTGGATGTAAGGGTTTCATGGGTTCTTACCAAATCTATGATACGGGTAACCGACTATATGATCCGCCCCTACCTAACTTATAATACGGGCCCCAATCTCAATTTTCTTAAATACACATTAAAGACCTGTCATGATAGATCATTCCATTTTTAATAAACCAACAATGCTTTACGGCAATGTTTAACCTCAGCTTGAGATCTTCTTGTTAAAATATTGAACAAGACATTAAACAACATTTTATATCGTGTTTTGATCCTGGGTATGACGGTAAACTGCATCTGGCAGCAAGGCCATTGATTGGGAGGTTGTGAGGAGCATGGGAACACCTCTTAATTGCTGTTGTTCCCAGGTCCACCCTGACCCGGAGTGGTAGCACCTGTTAGGGTCCCAGATATGGGCAAATAGTTAACCCCGCAAACTGGGGTCGAAACAATATGAAAGCATAAAAGTACACTTTTATAGAAATATATCCATAAAAATAGACTTTTATAGAAAAATATACATTTTTGAAGGAAAAATTTTAGCAACACTATATTTTTGAAGAAAACTTGTTACCATAACACATTTTTGAAGGAAGAAATACTCAGCCAAACATTTTTGAATACAAAACTAAAAGACATTTTCAGTTTTCTAAAATAAAAAAGAACAAAAATTTTTTTTTATTAAGATCTGACTAAATCAACCTACTCGCTATGACTGAACATTTAAAAAAACTTAAAGCCCCACTTTTTTGGTAAAAAAAACCAAAAAAAAACCACAGAGTTTGATATGCCGTTAAACAATACTCAAACTCAAATCCATTTACACAAAATAGACTTTTATGGAAATATATACATAAAAATAAATTTTTATGGAAAAAATATACATTTTTGAAGGAAAAATATTACCAACAATACATTTTTGAAGGAAAAAATGGAAAAATTATTGCCATAATGAATTTTAGAAAGAAAAAATATTATCAGCATTACACTTTTGAATACGAAACTAGAAGACATTTTTCATTAAAATCTGACTAAATTAACCTTCTTGCTTCAGTCAGTTAAGTGCCATACGTGATAAACGCTTTGAGCGATCATGTCTCGAAAGACATGACTGACTGGGCAAAAGATTATCCCGCAGTAGGTTGCCATTGCTTTCTGCGGTACACTGGTTGCCGACCAAGGCTATAGAACCCAGTCTGTCCTGCTATTTAACACATAACTAGAAGGAAGAGACGGATTAATACCTTTCCCAAGGGTATCTGCGCGTAAGTGAATACAATGGATTCAACTGGAATTCGAACTCGGCTCCCCGGTTTCTCGTTCCAAGCCGATATCCACTGTACCACAACGCACATCCTTCTTACTTACCGAACATTAAAAAATACTTTAAACCCCCACTTTTTTGGCATTAAATAACCCATAGAAGTTGATATGCGGTTAAACAAAGCGAAAAACAAATCGTGTTTTTTCGAGGCTGAGTATCAGGAAAATAAATTCACGGATTTGGCCCTAAAAGACCCCAAAATGACGTGAAGATCCGTGAAAATCTTTTACCCTTTAATAGTCAGTTGTACTTAGTTTAATTAGTAACCAATATATGAATGTAGGTAGAAAAAAGCAAATGATGATAAATAGTGAGGGTCACAAAGCACTGGGTGGGACCCCTAATCAGGTTTGTCTTTACTCTCGCTCAGGGGTGTACAGGAAAGGAAAAGAACAAGATACACATGAAGACAAAGACGACCCAGCTACAGTGGGTGTCAGAGAAAGGGCAAGAGAAGGATGTGAACACAGGAGTGAAGACAGTTGCGAAGGTAGAGAGAAAGGAAAAGAACTAGATACACATGAAGACAAAGGCGAACCAGTTACAGTGGGTGTCAGAGAAAGGGCAAGAGAAGGATGTGAACACAGGAGTGAAGACAGTTGCGAAGGTAGAGAGAAAGGAAAAGAACTAGATACACATGAAGACAAAGACGACCCAGCTACAGTGGGTGTCAGAGAAAGGGCAAGAGAAGGATGTGAACACAGGAGTGAAGACAGTTGCGAAGGTAGAGAGAAAGGAAAAGAACTAGATACACATGAAGACAAAGGCGAACCAGTTACAGTGGGTGTCAGAGAAAGGGCAAGAGAAGGATGTGAACACAGGAGTGAAGACAGTTACGAAGGTAGAGAGAAAGGAAAAGAACAAGATACACATGAAGACAAAGACGAACCAGTTACAGTGGGTGTCAGAGAAAGGGCAAGAGAAGGATGTGAACACAGGAGTGAAGACAGTTGCGAAGGTAGAGAGAAAGGAAAAGAACTAGATACACATGAAGACAAAGACGAACCAGTTACAGTGGGTGTCAGAGAAAGGGCAAGAGAAGGATGTGAACACAGGAGTGAAGACAGTTGCGAAGGTAGAGAGAAAGGAAAAGAACTAGATACACATGAAGACAAAGACGAACCAGTTACAGTGGGTGTCAGAGAAAGGGCAAGAGAAGGATGTGAACACAGGAGTGAAGACAGTTGCGAAGGTAGAGAGAAAGGAAAAGAACAAGATACACATGAAGACAAAGACGAACCAGTTACAGTGGGTGTCAGAGAAAGGGCAAGAGAAGGATGTGAACACAGGAGTGAAGACAGTTGCGAAGGTAGAGAGAAAGGAAAAGAACTAGATACACATGAAGACAAAGACGAACCAGCTACAGTGGGTGTCAGAGAAAGAGCAAGAGAAGGATGTGAACACAGGAGTGAAGACAGTTGCGAAGGTAGAGAGAAAGCAAAAGAACTAGATACACATGAAGACAAAGACAAACCAGTTACAGTGGGTGTCAGAGAAAGGGCAAGAGAAGGATGTGAACACAGGAGTAAAGACAGTTGCGAAGGTAGAGAGAAAGGAAAAGAACTAGATACACATGAAGACAAAGACGACCCAGCTACAATGTGTGTCAGAGAAAGGGCAAGAGAAGGATGTGAACACAGGAGTGAAGACAGTTGCGAAGGTAGAGAGAAAGGAAAAGAACTAGATACACATGAAGACAAAGACGACCCAGCTACAGTGGGTGTCAGAGAAAGGGCAAGAGAAGGATGTGAACACAGGAGTGAAGACTGTTGCGACGGTAGAGAGAACGGAAAAGAACTAGAAACACATGAAGACAAAGACGAACCAGTTATAGTGGGTGTCAGAGAAAGGGCAAGAGAAGGATAGGAATACAGGTGTGGTGACAGTTGCGAAGGTAGAGAGAAAAGAAAAGAACCAGATACACGGGGTGATGTACAAAGGACAAGAGAAGGACTGGAGTCAAGTGGATAAGAGATGGGTATCGATATTGCATTTAAATTCCTGGAGGTTGTAGCTGCCACGAAAGAAAGTATAAGGAAAGAGTTCCACAGGCGGGAAGTGCGAGAAAAGAAGCTATTAGAGTAGAATTGTTGGCTGCATTTGGTTGATCTAACTGTAAATGGGTGGGAATTTGTTGCCAGTCTGGTTGCACGAGTAAATTCTTGTGGTTGTGGCACTAGTGACTGAAGTTCGTCGAAGCAGAAGCCATGAAAATAGTTGTAGAATAGACAGAGGGAAGCCATATCCCGCCGGTGAGAAAGTGGCTGGAGTCGAGCTGCCAAGTCGGAACCTATCACGTTACAGATTTTCTTTTGGAGCCTGTCGAAAACACTGAGATGAACAGCAGGGGCGTCTGATCATATATGACAGCAGTATTCTAAACCGAGTGTTTGAATTCCCATAAATGCATTAGTCTAAAACAGTCAGTTAAGTGCCATAAGTGATACACGCTTTGGGATGTTTCGAAAGAGACATGACTGACTGGGCAGAGGTTTATCCTGCAGTCGGTTGCCATTGCTTTCTACGGTAGACTAGTTGCCAGCCAAGGCTATAGAATCCAATCAGTCCTGTTATTTAGCTCATAGCTGGAGGGAGAAAATACAGATTATATTACATTATTATATTAAGTATAATTAGTGAGGGATCAGTTTATTACTTCATAACAATATAAAACAGATTCCCCAATTTATGACCAGTAGCCTTAATCATGTTTCCAACTATTATATTCAGTCAGTCAGTTAAGTGCCATACGTGATACATGCTTTGGGCGATCATGTCTCCACCCACGTCTATTGAACAGGTTAAGAGGTTCATCCCTTGTTCCCTGTTTAGGATGTGGTTTCCGGCTTTCTCTTTTCCATTCTTTTCACTATTACGTAGCCCCTTGCACATCAGTGGCGTTACCGCCTTGCTTGGGATGATGCGATTAAAAAAAAAAAAAAAAATGACTGACTGGGCAAAAGTTTATCCCGCAGTCGGTTGCCATTGATTTTTGAATTCGAACTCGGCATTATAAATGAAAACTTTTGAGTTCGTATACTTTGGTACAATTTGTATATGATTTTGTACATTTTTGTATTTTTATGTACTTGTGTGTGTTTTTGTAGATGTGTAAGTTTGCGTACTAAGGTACATTTGGTACTTTAGTGATAGCTTGGGCACTTTTCTACTTTTATTTAATTGTGTACCTTTCTCTATTTTGATGTACTTTTTCGTTTATATACTAGTGTACGGAAATTAACAAGATTAACGAAATGGTTATTTCACACTCCACCCATGTCTATCGAACAAATTAAGAGGTCCATCCCTTGTTCCCTGTTTAGGATATGGTTTCCGGCTTTCTCTTTTCCGATCTATTCACTATTACGTAGCCCCCTGCACATCAGCAGTGGCATTACCGCCTTGCTCGGGGTGATACGATTAAAAAAAAAAAAAAAAACCGACAATTTGAAATTATTTGTTCGAATCCTGGCGACTGACACACATTTTCGTAATAAAAATTTATCGTAAATAATCAGGCCGGTAGAAATAAATATATAATACTGTTTGATTATAAACAGAATATCTACTTAAATACGAGTATCGATCAAAAATGAATGTTCAAACAAATCATTTCAAATTGTCGGTTGTTTAAAGACCATTTCGTTAATCTTCGTTAATTTCCGTAACTTGATGATTATCGTAAATAATCAGGCCGGTAGAAATGAATATATAATACTGTTTGATTATAAACAGAATATCTACTTAAATACGAGTATCGATCAAAAATGAATGTTCAAACAAATCATTTCAAATTGTCGGTTGTTTAAAGGCCATTTCGTTAATTTTCGTTAATTTCCGTGACATGATGATTATCGTAAATAATCAGGCCGGTAGAAATGAATATATAATACTGTTTGATTATAAACAGAATAGCTACTTAAATACGAGTATCGATCAAAAATAATGTTCAAACAAAACATTTCAAATTGTCGGTTTGTTTATAGCCATTTCGTTAATCTCCGCTAATTTCCGTAACATGTTTACATTTGTTGACATTACGACACATTTCAGAGCAAATATGGTTGTTGCGATGAATCGAAAATTGTGTTATATAGGCTTGATTTATCTTGGTTTAGACAGTTGGTCATTCGTGGTCGAGAGGTCTTAGACGCGCCAGACCAATTTGGGGCTTCCCTATATGGATAGGGGTCGCAGGTTCGAATCCTGCCGAATGACACACATTTTCATCACAATAATTCATCGTAAATTATCAGGCCGGATAACTTTAAATATATAATACTGTTTGGTTATAAACATAATATCTACTTAAACACGAGTATCGAACAAAAATAATGTTCAAACAAATCATTTCAAATTGTCGGTTGTTTAAAGACCATTTCGTTAATCTTCGTTAATTTCCGTAACATGATGATTATCGTAAATAATCAGGCCGGTAGAAATGAAAATATAATACTGTTTGATTATAACCAGAATATCGACTTAAATACGAGTATCGATCAAAAATAATGTTCAAACAAATAATTTCATAATAGTGTAAGTTTATGTCCTAATGTAAATTTGTGTACTTTTATGTATTATACTGTTAAATATAAGAGACAATGAATGGCTATTTTTTTTAATCATGAGCCGTTCTAAACGTATTTTGGCTTTAATTTCAGTTGAAAATAAAGACAAAAATTCTCAAACATTTGGATAATTTTTTATTAATTTGGTTCTAAGCTTTCGGCTCACACAAGCCATCTTCAAAGAGGTTATTAAGACGGTAATACAATAACGTCCACCATCACCGACGATTTTATTTTGTGTTGACATAAAACTCCACTAGGCAATGGCAATAGTTACCAAAAATAACAAACGCAGTTCGCAAATTTGCAATGCGGTTCTATGACGTCACACCGCGTGATAGCGCGAAATGACAACAGAACCATGTCAACACAAAATAAAATCGTCGGTGATGGTGGATGTTTTTGTGTTACCGTCTTAATAACCTCTTTGAAGATGGCTCATATGGGCCGAAAGCTTAGAACCAAAATAATAAAAAAAATATCCAAATGTTGGAGAATTTTTGTTTTTATTTTCAACTGAAATTAAAGCCAAAATACGACGTTTAGAACGGCTCATGATTAAACATAATAGACATTCATTGTCTCTTATATTTAACAGTGTATGTTTAGAAAATTATTTGCTGCCTCGATACACTAAATTTTATGTATTAGTGTAGGCTCGTGTACTTTTTATATACTTGTGTACGTTTGTGTACTTGTGCTCGTTTATGTACTCTTGTGTACTTAATATGCAGATAACACGGTGCTGATAGCAGACACGGAAAAGAAAAAGCAAGACCCCCTACGGAAGATGGCGAGAAAAGGCGAGAAGAAAGTACTTAGCATAAACTTCAAGAAAACCGAATGTATGGCCATCAGCAAAATGACCCCAAAATGTCAATTACAAGTCGAAGAAACTAAAATAAAACAAGCAAAGAAATTTAAAAACCTGGGAAGCGTTCTGACAGAGGATGGAAAGTGCGACACTGAGATCCGAAGACGCATTGGCATTTCCAAGGACGCATTTCAAAAGCTAAACAGTGTATTGAAAGACAGGAAAATCTCATTGGAAACAAAGAAGAGAGTGCTGGATTGCTATGTGATATCTGTCCTTCTGTATGTAAATGAATGTTGGACAATCTCATCAAGGATGAAGGAGAGACTTGAGGCAGTAGAAATGTGGTTTTACAGAAGGATGCTGAGGATACCGTGGACTGAGCATGCGAGCAACGATGAGATGTTGGAGAGGATGCAAACGAGAAGAAAACTCATACTTAACATCAAGAAGAGACAGAAAAGGTTCCTGGGGCATGTAATGAGGAAGGAAGGCCTGGAGATTTGAATACTCACAGATCGGATAGAAGGAAAGAGAGACAAGGGAAACCAGCGTGAGACATACTTGATAAGCCTGAGCAAATAGATGATGAAGCGGGGTTTTGGAGAGATAATAAGAGGAAAAATATTGAGAGCGACAAGAGACAGTGCCAAGTGGTACTCCATGATCACCTACGTCCTGAAGGGACACGGCACATGAAGAAGAAGAATATACTTCTGAACTTTGTGTATTTTATATTTTTTAATATTTCTGTACACGTTTGTGTACTTGTGTAATTTTGTGTACCTTTGTGTACTTCTTTATGTTTGCGTACATGGTGTACTTATAAAACTTGTAAAATCTATGATATCCCTTAGATATAAATGACTGCGTGACACCACTAAAGAGCGTTAGCATTTGCTGTTATATCTTAGTATTAAGATAAGTATTAGGTTGTCCCAAAAGTTCGTAAACACTTGCGAAATGGGTCTATCTGATCCAGCACAATCGAGACAAGCGATGGGTTCAGAAAGGGCAAGAGACACCGTCGGTTCCAAAACAAGATCGATTCGGCAATAAAGTCATGTTGTGCGTTTGGTGGAACTTTGAAGGAATCATGCATTTTGAGTTGGTTCTGAATGGTTGTGCCATCAGTGCCGAACTTTACAGTCAGCAACTTGAGTGGGTCTACGAAAAGTTGAAGCAAAAGTACCCGGCTCTGATCCTCCGAAAGCGCGCTTTGATGCAGCAGGACAATGCCAAGCCACACACCGCCAGGAAGACCAAAGACAAGTTTGAAGAGCTGGACGGCGTTGAGGTTCTGCCACATCCAGCCTACAGTCCTGACTGTGCTCCATCAGATAACGGCCTTTTTCGCTCAATGCAACACTTTCTGAAGGGCCACCGATTCGATTCGTTTGATGAAGTTAAGGAAGCGTGTCAAGAATTCTTTGATTCGAAGCCGGTTGAATGGTACTTTGACCCGATCCGAAAGCTTGCAGATCGATGGCAGAAATTCTTGGAAAATGAAGGTCTTTATTTTGAGCAATAATTTTTGTTGTTTTTGCGAGTAAAATTTCAATTTTTTGCAAGTGTTTTCTGGTAACCTTAGATTATTTGGCGAGTAAAATTTCAATTTTTTGCAAGTGTTTTCTGGTAACCTTAGATTACTTGGCGAGTAAAATTTCAATATTTTGCAAGTGTTTACGAAGTTTTGGGACGACCTAATATTATCTTAGTATTAAGATAAGTATATATTAGTATTAAGACGAGAAGACCGGTGTCCCAAATAAGAAGTATGACAGTCTCACTCCCGAGAAGATTACTTGCTCAATAGCCAAAGATATCTCGATGTTCAATAGTATCTGTGGTGTGAATACCTTACTGCCCTGAGGTTACCCAATGCGGGCTGACGTCCGGTTGCCATTGTCGGTCGGAAACCCGGTCGTGAGGAGAACAGCGTTGCCCGTTAACAGTTTTTGTGTCGTTGGAAAATGTTATTAGAGAAACGGACGGTCTGCGGCTAATAGGCAATAACGTTTCGCAGAAGATTCCTTTGGCGAGGAAGTTTTCAAGCTTTTGTTGTAAAGTCACCCTTTTCCTGTATTGGGGAGCATTTGACATTTAATTGCCACGCGGCCGGCTAATTGTCTAATTAAGCGGTAAAATGGGAGAGTAAGGTGAGGCTAAGAAAAATGAGAGAGGGAGGAGAGTCAGTTGAAGTATATGAAAGGGCAAAGAAGGAATGTCAATTGAGAAAGTAAGAAGAAGACGGTATATCTAAGAAAAGCAAGGGTAGAGGGAGAGTAGAAAGGAGAGTAGGGAGAATGAGGAGAGCAAGGATGGATATGTGAAGAGTAAAAACAGAACAGAGCAGAAATTGAAGTGAAAATAAAAATGGCAGAGGAACGAAAGAAAAGACAAATGTGTTGGGATCATAAAAAGTAAAAGAGTTAAAAGCGACGGGAAAATGAAGAAAAAAATAAGCGGGGAGAGCAAGTGGTGATTGAAGGAGAGTAAGGTAAGCAAAAGAGAGTAAGGATATAAAAAGGAGAATGAAACAAGTATCAAGGAGAGTAAGGAAGGGAAAGAGAGAGATGGATAGGAGAGTAAGGTGAACAGAGAATCTAGGAAACAAAAAAGAAGTGTATGTATAAAAAAGGAGAGTAAAGTAATCGTTAAGGATAGTAAGGAGAAATAGGAGAGTCAGGAAGAAAAAACGTAAAGAAGGTAAACAAAAGGAGGAATAAGGATTGAAAAGAAGATGGCGGCAAAAGGAGAGTCAGATAAACAAAGTGGAGGGTAAAAAAAATAAATAAATCCAGGTAAACAAAAAGGAGAGTAAGGAGAAAAGGAGAGTAATGTAGAACAGTGCAACTCAAAGTGTGGTACGCGAGCCATCGTCAGCCAGATTTTCCAGAAAAGAAAGAAACAATAGTAAAACTCTATGCCACGAGAGACTGCCAGGATATTTGACTCGTTTTCGTTTTTTTTTTGTTTTTTGTTTTTACATTTTCATTTTAGTTTAATATTATTATGGCTACATTCTTATTTTACTCATTCATGTTAAAAGTTATTGCTATCCAACTAACGAATGCGATAAAATGAACAGCAAAACAGTGAACTGATACGCATCAGACTTTGTTCTATTCATATATCCATGACTAGCAGTATAGCCCGGCGTTGCTCGGGTGTAATGAAAGCTTTAAACCTAATTCATGGTCCTGGAGCTCAGACTCTTTGGACGTTAGCACGAAAGAATAAAAACCAATAGTTGTTTCCAGTTAAAGCGAAACCGTAGACTGAAAGAAAAATGAATGGATGTAAGTCAAATTTTGATTTCTTGGTATCGATATCAAATAAGTTTTTTTCGTCGTAAACTGAATTTTGAAGTCTAAATAAGTCCTCTGAGTAAATGGTATCATGGCTGAGACTAAGAACTACAATTATACCTACTTAGAGCCAAACCCGAAGCAAAAACTAAAATAAAAGGGCTGAAAAAAATACAGACATACAAACAGATAAATACAGAAACATGTTGCCTTATATATATATATATATAATCGATTTTCTGCACTATATCGGTTCTTATGTCTTTGTCTATGAGTGTATCAAATTTGATTAAAATCGGACCACTCCTTCTATAACCCGATTTTTTCGATTATCGATTTTCGATATTTATCAGGCATACCTCGAAACATCGGGCGTACCTCGAGCGAATGTGCGTGGTGGTGCAGTGAATATCGGCTCGGAACGAAAAATCGAGAAGCCGAGTTCGAATTTCGGTTGAATGCCTTGCATTCACTTACGTGCAAATACCCTTGGGAAAAATATTAATCCGTCTCTTCCCTCCAGTTATAGGTTAAATAATAGAACAGATTGGGTTCTGTAGCCTTGGTCGGCAGCCAGTCTACCGTAGAAAGCAATGGTAACCTACTGCGGGATAATCCTCTGCTCAGTCAGTCAGGTTTCTTTCGAGACATGATCGCCCAAGCGTGTATCACGTGTGGCACTTAACTGACTGACATCGACACAAAACCTAGCTAAGAACACTCGCAGACGCTTATAGTACAACTGTGTAAATTTTCAAGAAAATCTGTTCAGCCGTTTCAGAGTCTATAGGTAATGGACACACACACACACACACACACACACACACACACACACACACACACACACACACAAAGTTCCATTTATAAATGAGTTTAGATTTAGATTTTCTCACTTACCTATTTGTTACTTTTCTTGCTAATCAACCATTTTGTACAAATCTTATTCCTTTTTCACCTTTCAATCTCTGGTCTTCCCATTTTCTTTCCCTAATTCCCCTTCTTTGTTCCTCCTCCCCTTCTTATTCTCGCTGGTCTTCCCATTTTCTTTCCCTAATTCCCCTTCCTTGTTCCTCCTCCCCTTCTTATTCTCGCTGGTCTTCCCATTTTCTTTCCCTAATTCCCCTTCCTTGTTCCTCCTCCCCTTCTTATTCTCGCTGGTCTTCCCATTTTCTTTCCTTAATTCCCCTTCTTTGTTCCTCCTCCCCTTCTTATTCTCGCTGGTCTTCCCATTTTCTTTCCCTAATTCCCCTTCCTTGTTCCTCCTCCCCTTCTTATTCTCGCTGGTCTTCCCATTTTCTTTCCCTAATTCCCCTTCTTTGTTCCTCCTCCCCTTCTTATTCTCGCTAGTCTTCCCATTTTCTTTCCCTAATTCCCCTTCTTTGTTACTCCTCCCCTTCTTATTCTCGCTGGTCTTCCCATTTTCTTTCCCTAATTCCCCTTCCTTGTTCCTCCTCCCCTTCTTATTCTCGCTGGTCTTCCCATTTTCTTTCCCTAATTCCCCTTCCTTGTTCCTCCTCCCCTTCTTATTCTCGCTGGTCTTCCCATTTTCTTTCCATAATTCCCCTTCTTTGTTCCTCCTCCCCTTCTTATTCTCGCTGGTCTTCCCATTTTTTTCCCTAATTCCCCTTCTTTGTTCCTCCTCCCCTTCTTATTCTCGCTGGTCTTCCCATTTTCTTTCCTTAATTCCCCTTCTTTGTTTCTCCTTCCCTTCTTATTCTCTCTGGTCTTTTTCCTTAATTCCCCTTCTTTGTTCCTCCTCCCCTTCTTATTCTCGCTGATCTTCCAATTTTCTTTCCTTAATTCCCCTTCCTTGTTCCTCCTCCCCTTCTTATTCTCGCTGGTCTTCCCATTTTCTTTCCTTAATTCCCTTTCTTTGTTCCTCCTCCCCTTCTTATTCTCGCTGGTCTTCCCATTTTCTTTCCTTAATTCCCCTTCTTTGTTCCTCCTCCCCTTCTTATTCTCGCTGGTCTTCCCATTTTCTTTCCTTAATTCCCCTTCCTTGTTCCTCCTCCCCTTCTTATTCTCGCTGGTCTTCCCATTTTCTTTCCCTAATTCCCCTTCTTTGTTCCTCCTCCCCTTCTTATTCTCTCTGGTCTTCCCATTTTCTTTCCTTAATTCCCCTTCTTTGTTCCTCCTCCCCTTCTTATTCTCGCTGGTCTTCCCATTTTCTTTCCTTAATTCCCCTTCTTTGTTCCTCCTCCCCTTCTTATTCTCGCTGGTCTTCCCATTTTCTTTCCTTAATTCCCCTTCTTTGTTTCTCCTTCCCTTCTTATTCTCTCTGGTCTTTTTCCTTAATTCCCCTTCTTTGTTCCTCCTCCCCTTCTTATTCTCGCTGATCTTCCAATTTTCTTTCCTTAATTCCTCTTCCTTGTTCCTCCTCCCCTTCTTATTCTCGCTGGTCTTCCCATTTTCTTTCCTTAATTCCCCTTCTTTGTTTCTCCTTCCCTTCTTATTCTCGCTGATCTTCCCATTTTCTTTCCCTAATTCCCCTTCTTTGTTCCTCCTCCCCTTCTTATTCTCGCTGGTCTTCCCATTTTCTTTCCTTAATTCCCCTTCTTTGTTTCTCCTTCCCTTCTTATTCTCTCTGGTCTTCCCATTTTCTTTCCTTAATTCCCCTTCTTTGTTCCTCCTCCCCTTCTTATTCTCGCTGATCTTCCCATTTTCTTTCCCTAATTCCCCTTCTTTGTTCCTCCTCCCCTTCTTATTCTCGCTGGTCTTCCCATTTTCTTTCCTTAATTCCCCTTCTTTGTTTCTCCTTCCCTTCTTATTCTCTCTGGTCTTTTTCCTTAATTCCCCTTCTTTGTTCCTCCTCCCCTTCTTATTCTCGCTGATCTTCCAATTTTCTTTCCTTAATTCCCCTTCCTTGTTCCTCCTCCCCTTCTTATTCTCGCTGGTCTTCCCATTTTCTTTCCTTAATTCCCCTTCTTTGTTCCTCCTCCCCTTCTTATTCTCGCTGGTCTTCCCATTTTCTTTCCTTAATTCCCCTTCTTTGTTCCTCCACCCCTTCTTATTCTCGCTGGTCTTCCCATTTTCTTTCCTTAATTCCCCTTCTTTGTTTCTCCTTCCCTTCTTATTCTCTCTGGTCTTTTTCCTTAATTCCCCTTCTTTGTTCCTCCTCCCCTTCTTATTCTCGCTGATCTTCCAATTTTCTTTCCTTAATTCCCCTTCCTTGTTCCTCCTCCCCTTCTTATTCTCGCTGGTCTTCCCATTTTCTTTCCTTAATTCCCCTTCTTTGTTCCTCCTCCCCTTCTTATTCTCGCTGGTCTTCCCATTTTCTTTCCTTAATTCCCCTTCTTTGTTCCTCCACCCCTTCTTATTCTCGCTGGTCTTCCCATTTTCTTTCCTTAATTCCCCTTCTTTGTTCCTCCTCCCCTTCTTATTCTCTCTGGTCTTCCCATTTTCTTTCCTTAATTCCCCTTCTTTGTTCCTCCTCCCCTTCTTATTCTCGCTGGTCTTCCCATTTTCTTTCCATAATTCCCCTTCTTTGTTCCTCCTCCCCTTCTTATTCTCGCTGGTCTTCCCATTTTCTTTCCTTAATTCCCCTTCCTTGTTCCTCCTCCCCTTCTTATTCTCGCTGGTCTTCCCATTTTTTTTCCTTAATTCCCCTTCTTTGTTCCTCCTCCCCTTCTTATTCTCGCTGGTCTTCCCATTTTCTTTCCTTAATTCCCCTTCCTTGTTCCTCCTCCCCTTCTTATTCTCGCTGGTCTTCCCATTTTCTTTCCCTAATTCCCCTTCCTTGTTCCTCCTCCCCTTCTTATTCTCGCTGGTCTTCCCATTTTCTTTCCCTAATTCCCCTTCCTTGTTCCTCCTCCCCTTCTTATTCTCGCTGGTCTTCCCATTTTCTTTCCCTAATTCCCCTTCCTTGTTCCTCCTCCCCTTCTTATTCTCGCTGGTCTTCCCATTTTCTTTCCCTAATTCCCCTTCCTTGTTCCTCCTCCCCTTCTTATTCTCGCTGGTCTTCCCATTTTCTTTCCTTAATTCCCCTTCCTTGTTCCTCCTCCCCTTCTTATTCTCGCTGGTCTTCCCATTTTCTTTCCCTAATTCCCCTTCCTTGTTCCTCCTCCCCTTCTTATTCTCGATGGTCTTCCCATTTTCTTTCCTTAATTCCCCTTCCTTGTTCCTCCTCCTTCCCCTTATTCTCGCTGGTCTTCCCATTTTCTTTCCCTAATTCCCCTTCCTTGTTCCTCCTCCCCTTCTTATTCTCGATGGTCTTCCCATTTTCTTTCCTTAATTCCCCTT
Source organism: Ascarosepion bandense (assembly GCA_037127315.1). Classification (NCBI taxonomy): domain Eukaryota; kingdom Metazoa; phylum Mollusca; class Cephalopoda; order Sepiida; family Sepiidae; genus Ascarosepion; species Ascarosepion bandense. Next base: position 568,668 of record JBBBDQ010001034.1, on the reverse strand, counting down.
CCTTGTTCCTCCTCCCCTTCTTATTCTCGCTGGTCTTCCCATTTTCTTTCCTTAATTCCCCTTCTTTGTTCCTCCTCCCCTTCTTATTCTCGCTGGTCTTCCCATTTTCTTTCCTTAATTCCCCTTCCTTGTTCCTCCTCCCCTTCTTATTCTCGCTGGTCTTCCCATTTTCTTTCCCTAATTCCCCTTCCTTGTTCCTCCTCCCCTTCTTATTCTCGCTGGTCTTCCCATTTTCTTTCCCTAATTCCCCTTCCTTGTTCCTCCTCCCCTTCTTATTCTCGCTGGTCTTCCCATTTTCTTTCCCTAATTCCCCTTCCTTGTTCCTCCTCCCCTTCTTATTCTCGCTGGTCTTCCCATTTTCTTTCCTTAATTCCCCTTCCTTGTTCCTCCTCCCCTTCTTATTCTCGATGGTCTTCCCATTTTCTTTCCTTAATTCCCCTTCCTTGTTCCTCCTCCCCTTCTTATTCTCGCTGGTCTTCCCATTTTCTTTCCCTAATTCCCCTTCCTTGTTCCTCCTCCCCTTCTTATTCTCGATGGTCTTCCCATTTTCTTTCCCTAATTCCCCTTCCTTGTTCCTCCTCCCCTTCTTATTCTCGCTGGTCTTCCCATTTTCTTTCCCTAATTCCCCTTCCTTGTTCCTCCTCCCCTTCTTATTCTCGATGGTCTTCCCATTTTCTTTCCTTAATTCCCCTTCCTTGTTCCTCCTCCCCTTCTTATTCTCGCTGGTCTTCCCATTTTCTTTCCTTAATTCCCCTTCTTTGTTCCTCCTCCCCTTCTTATTCTCGCTGGTCTTCCCATTTTCTTTCCTTAATTCCCGTTCCTTGTTCCTCCTCCCCTTCTTATTCTCGCTGGTCTTCCCATTTTCTTTCCCTAATTCCCCTTCCTTGTTCCTCCTCCCCTTCTTATTCTCGCTGGTCTTCCCATTTTCTTTCCCTAATTCCCCTTCCTTGTTCCTCCTCCCCTTCTTATTCTCGCTGGTCTTCCCGTTTTCTTTCCCTAATTCCCCTTCCTTGTTCCTCCTCCCCTTCTTATTCTCGCTGGTCTTCCCATTTTCTTTCCTTAATTCCCCTTCCTTGTTCCTCCTCCCCTTCTTATTCTCGCTGGTCTTCCCATTTTCTTTCCTTAATTCCCCTTCCTTGTTCCTCCTCCCCTTCTTATTCTCGCTGGTCTTCCCATTTTCTTTCCTTAATTCCCCTTCCTTGTTCCTCCTCCCCTTCTTATTCTCGTTGGTCTTCCCATTTTCTTTCCTTAATTCCCCTTCCTTGTTCCTCCTCCCCTTCTTATTCTCCTGGTCTTCATTTTTCTTTCCCTAATTCCCCTTCCTTGTTCCTCCTCCTTCTTATTCTCCTTTCATTCTTCCTTTTTCTTTCCCTAATTCCCCTTCTTGTTCCTCCTCCCCTTCTTATTCTCGCTGGTCTTCCCATTTTCTTTCCTTAATTCCCCTTCCTTGTTCCTCCTCCCCTTCTTATTCTCGCTGGTCTTCCCATTTTCTTCCCTAATTCCCCTTCCTTGTTCCTCCTCCCCTTCTTATTCTCACTTTAGTCTTCCCATTTTCTTTCCTTAATTCCCCTTCCTTGTTCCTCCTCCCCCTTCTTATTCTCGCTGGTCTTCTTATTTCTTTCCTAATTCCTTCCTTGTTCCTCTCCCTTCTTATTCTCGCTGGTCTTCCATTTCTTTCCCTAATTCCCCTTCCTTGTTCCTCCTCCCTTCTTATTCTCCTTGGTCTTCCCCATTTCTTTCATCTCATTCTGCCTTCCTTGTTCCTCCCTCCCCTTCTTATTCTCCTTTGGTCTTCGCATTTTCTTTCCCTGATTTCCCCTTCCTTGTTCCTCCTCCCCTTCTTATTCTCGCTGGTCTTCCCATTTTCTTTCCCTAATTCCCCTTCCTTGTTCTCCTCCCCCTTCTTATTCTCGCTGGTCTTCCCATTTTCTTTCCCTAATTCCCCTTCCTTGTTCCTCCTCCCTTCTTATTCTCGCTGAGTCTTCCCATTTTCTTTCCCTAATTCCCCTTCCTTGTTCCTCCTCCCCTTCTTATTCTCGCTGGTCTTCCCATTTTCTTTCCTTAATTCCCACATTACTGTTCCTCCTCCCTTCTGTTCCTCGCTGGTCTCTTCCCCATTTTCTTTCCCTAATTCACCTTCTTGTTCCTCCTCCTTCTTATTCTCGATGGTCTTCCCACTTTCCATCCTAATTTCCTTCTCTGTTCCTCCTCCTTATTCTCGATGGTCTTCCCACTTTCCTTCCCTAATTCCCCTTCCTTGTTCCTCCTCTTCCTTCTTATTCTCGATGGTCTTCCCACTTTCCTTCCTAATTCCCCTTCCTTGTTCCTCCTCCTTCTTGTCCTCGATGGTCTTCCCATTTTCTTTTCCTTAATTCCCCCTTCCTTGTTCTCCTCCCCTTCTTATTTATAGTGGGTCTTCCCATTTTCTTTCCTTAATTCCCCTTCCTTGTTCCTCCTCCCCTTCTCCATTCTCGATGGTCTTCCACTTTCCTTCCCTAATTCCCCTTGCTTGTTCCTCCTCCCCCTTCTTCTTCCTCGATGATCACCACTTTCCTTCCTAGTTCCCCTTCTCCTTGTTCCTCCTCTTTCCCCATTCTCAGTGGTCTTCCCATTTTCTTCCTTAATTCCCCTTCCTTGTTCCTCCTCCCCGCTGCTTATTCTCGATGGTCTTCCCATTTTCTTTCCTTAATTCCCCTTCCTTGTTCCCTCCTCCCCTTCTTCATTCTCTTGATGAGTCCTTCCCACTTTCCTTCCCTAATTCCCCTTCCTTGTTCCTCCTCCCCTTCTTATTCTCGATGGTCTTCATTTCTTTCCTTAATTCATGTATTCCTCCTCCTTCTTATTCTCAAGTACCAATATTTGTTTTCTTTTATAATTCCCCACCTTGTTCCTCCTCCCTTCTTATTCTCAGTATGGTCTTCCCCTTTCACCCTAATTCCCCTTCCTTGTTCCTACTCTCCATTTTTTCTCGTTAGTCTTCTCCTTTTCTTTCTCTCATTTTCTCTCTTTCCTTTCTCCGTCTTCCCTTCTTAATCTCGTTGGTCTTTTTTCTTTCTCTAATTTTCTCCCCTTCCTTGTTTCTTCTCACCTTCATACCTCTGCTGGTCTTCCCCTTTCTTTCTCTCATTTCCTCTTTTTCCTTTTTCCTCTTCGCCTTCTTACTCTCGCCGGTTTTCACCTTTTCTCTGTCGAATTTTCTCTTCTTCCTTCTTCCTCTTTCCCTTCTTATTGGTCTTCTTCTTTTCTTTCCCTAATTCCCCTTCTTTGTTCCTACTCCCCTTTTCTTTCTCTCATTTCCTCTTTTTCCTTTTTGTGCCTTCCCTTCTTACTCTCGTTGGTCTTTTCCTTTTCTTTCTTTCATTTTCTCCACTTCCTTGTTCCTCCTTCCCTCCTTATTCTCGTTAGCCTTCTCCTTCTCTATCCCTAATTTTCTCTACTTCTTTGTTCCTCCTCCCCTTCTTACTCTTCTTGGTTTTCTCCTTTTTTCTCTCAGTGCCTCTTTACTTGTTACTCCCCCCTTCATAATCTCGCTCTTCTTCTTTTCTTTTTCTAATTTTCTCCCCTTCCTTGTTCCTCTTCCCCTTCATACTCTCGCAAATCTTCACCTTTTATTTTTCTAATTTTCTCACCTTCACTGTTCCTCCTCCCCTTCATACTCTCGCTGTTCTTCCTCTTTTCTTTCTCTAATTTTTCCCCATTCCTTATTCCTCCTCCCCTTCATACTCTCGCTGGTCTTCCCGTTTTCTTTCTCTAATTTTCTCCCCTTTTTCTTTCTTTTCCCCTTCATACTCTCGCTGGTTTTCCTCTTTTTTTTCTCTAATTTTCTCCCCTTTTTCTTTCTTTTCCCCTTCATACTCTCGCTGATTTTCCTCTTTTCTTTCTCTAATTTTCTCCCCCTCCTTGTTCCTCCCCTCTTCATACTCTCGCTGGTCTTTCTCTTTTCTTTCTCTAATTTTCTCCCCCTCCTTGTTCCTCCCCTCTTCATACTCTCGCTGGTCTTTCTCTTTTCTTTCTCTAATTTTCTCTTCTCACTTCTTATTCTTCCTCTTCTTACGTTCGCTGTTCTTCTTTCCTTTCTTCTTCTTTTTTGATCCTCCTCTCCTTCTTACTTTCGTTGGTCTTCTTTTTTTCTCATTTCCTCTCTTTCCTTAATCCTATTCCCCCTCCTTACTCTCACTCGTCTTTCCCTTCCAACCGTTACTCTTTTATCCCATTTCCCAGTGTTTTCAAATGCCTCGCCCTATTTATTTCTTTTAATCTATCTTTTGCCATTTGCTTCTCTTCTCGTCTGTCCATACGGCCCCCTCCGATCACTTTTCCCCTCCAATCACTTTTCCCCTCCAATCACGTTTCCCCTCCGATCACTTTTCCCCTCCGATCACTTTTCCCCTCCGATCACTTTTCCCCTCCGATCACGTTTCCCCTCCGATCACTTTTCCCCTCCGATCACTTTTCCCCTCCGATCACGTTTCCCCTCCGATCACTTTTCCCCTCCGATCACTTTTCCCCTCCAATCACTTTCCCCTCCAATCACTTTTCTCCTCCAATCACTTTCCCCTCCAATCACTTTCCCCTCCAATCACTTTTCTCCTCCAATCACTTTTCCCCTCCAATCACTTTCCCCTCCAATCACTTTTCTCCTCCAATCACTTTTCCCCTCCGATCACTTTTCCCCTCCGATCACTTTTCCCCTCCGATCACTTTTCCCCTCCAATCACTTTTCCCCTCCGATCACTTTTCCCCTCCGATCACTTTTCCCCTCCAATCACTTTTCTCCTCCAATCACTTTCCCCTCCAATCACTTTCTCCTCCAATCACTTTTCCCCTCCGATCACTTTTCCCCTCCGATCACTTTTCCCCTCCGATCACTTTTCCCCTTCAATCACTTTTCCCCTCCGATCACTTTTCCCCTCCAATCACTTTTCCCCTTCAATCACTTTTCCCCTCCGATCACTTTTCCCCTCCGATCACTTTTCCCCTCTAATCACTTTCCCCTCCGATCACTTTTCCCCTCCGATCACTTTTCCCCTCCGATAACTTTCCCCTCCAATCACTTTTCCCCTCCGATAACTTTTCCCCTCCAATCACTTTTCCCCTCCAATCACTTTTCCCCTCCAATCACTTTTCCCCTCCGATAACTTTCCCCTCCAATCACTTTTCCCCTCCAATCACTTTTCCCTCCAATCACTTTTCCCTCCAATCACTTTTCCCCTCCAATCACTTTTCCCTCCAATCACTTTTCCCCTCCAATCACTTTTCCCCTCCGATAACTTTCCCCTCCAATCACTTTCCCCTCCGATCACTTTTCCCCTCCAAATCACTTTTCCCCTCCAATCAGTTTTCCCCTCCAATCACTTTTCCCCTCCGATAACTTTTCCCCTCCGATAACTTTCCCCTCCAATCACTTTTCCCCTCCAATCACTTTTCCCTCCAATCACTTTTCCCCTCCAATCACTTTTCCCCTCCAATCACTTTTCCCCTCCGATCACTTTTCCCCTCCGATAACTTTCCCCTCCAATCACTTTTCCCCTCCAATCACTTTTCCCTCCAATCACTTTTCCCCTCCAATCACTTTTCCCCTCCAATCACTTTTCCCTCCAATCACTTTTCCCCTCCAATCACTTTTCCCCTCCGATAACTTTCCCCTCCAATCACTTTCCCCTCCGATCACTTTTCCCCTCCAAATCACTTTTCCCCTCCAATCAGTTTTCCCCTCCAATCAGTTTTCCCCTCCAATCACTTTTCCCCTCCAATCACTTTTCCCCTCCTCAATCACTTTCCCCTCTTTTTTTTTATTTCTTTCTCTCACTCTCTTTCCTACCATGATATTTGCTTCTTTCTTGCTGTCTTCTACATCAGTGCTTTTCAAACTATCTGATGCGGCGGACCGGTAGTATTTTTGATTATTTTTCAATGTGCCAGGGACCGGCAAGCAAAGCAAGCCAATCCATCTGAGTAAGAGAGTAGGAGACTGTGAACCCCGGAATTTTTTTTTTTTTTTTTTTTTTTTAGACATGTACTATTTCAGGGACATTTTGAGACTATCTGTAATAAACATGAGGACATGATATCTTGTTCATTCTAAAGGCAGGCATCATTGATGTAACAAGTCTTCCCAGTGTGCCATTGACCGGTACCATATTTGTGCTATATTTGTTATGGCCACTGATTTTGAGGGTATATATTTTTAAAAATCCAGAAAAATTTTTAAAGTTAATATCAATACTTCGTAAGCAATTTGAATTTTATAAAAGACATTAATCTTCTAAAAAATAGACAAACAGTAAAACAAAATATTAACTTTAATTAATTTAACACGTATTTAAAATATATATGTATATATCTAAATCTAAACTTATTTATAAAGGGAACTTTATCTGTGTGTTTGTGTGTATGTGTGTGTGTGTGTATGTGCGTTTATCCGTTACCTATAGACTCCGAAACGGCTGAACCGATTTTCTTGAAAATTTAAACAGTTGTACTATAAGCGTCTGCGAGTGTTCTTAGCTAGGTTTTGTGTCGAGGTACCCCCGATAAATATGGAAAATCGATAATCGAAAAAATCGGGTTATAGAAGGAGTGGTCCGATTTTAATCAAATTTGATACGCTCATAGACAAAGACATAAGATATCGATACCAAGAAATCAAAATTTGACTTACATCCACTCATTTTCTTTCAGTCTACGGTTTCGCTTTAGCTGGAAACAACTATTGCTTTTTAGTCTTTCGTGCCAACGTCCAAAGAGTCTGAGCTCCAGGACCATGGATTAGTTTTAAAGCTTTCATTACACCCGAGCAACGCCGGGCTATACTGCTAGTGTGTGTGTGTGTGTGTGTGTTTATGTGTGTGTATATATATATATATATTTAGGTGCGATTGGTAAATTGTCGCAATTTTATTATTTCAAATATCCTTTAGGCTGAGTCTGAGCTCCAGGACCATCGATTAGTTTTAAAGCTTTCATTACACCCGAGCAACGCCGGGCTATACTGCTAGTTAAAATACAGAATGAAGGAAGGAACGGAAAATGGAAGGAAATTCGAAAATGAATGAGAGAATGTAGAAATATTGAGAAGGAAGGAATGAAAAAGGAAGTAAATAAGAAAATGAAAGAGAGATTGAAGAAATAAAGAGAAGAAATTCAAAATGGAAGAAAATTAAAATTTGAAGAAGAGAATTAGGAGAAGAAAGGAATTAAAAAGAGAAGAAATTAGAAAATGAAGGAGAGAATGAAGAATTAGGTAGAAGGAATGAAAACCAGAAGGAAATTAAAAAATGAAAGTGAGAATGAAGAAATAGAGAGAAAGAAGGAATGAAAAAGGGATAGATATTAGAAAATGATAAAGAGAATGAAGAAACAAAAATAAATGAAAAACAAGTTAATAAAAACTGAAAGATAACGAACGAGAAAAATTAATGTCGGATAATGAAAAAGATAAGATCGAGAAAAATGAAAATAAAAAAAAAATTGTAACAAAAAACTGGAATTTATTATTATTATTATGTCATTTTTCATCATATTTCGATTTCTGCTTTGGTCTCACTACCAACCAAGTCTGCGGGGAGACCTAAGGCAGGTCGTGGCGTGTTGTTATGGCTCCATTTCATGTTTTTCTATCTTCCCTATCATCCCTAGCATTACATAGATAAAGTTTTCCTTAGTGTGTGAGCTGTACTTAATAAGACAATTTTTGTATATCTCTTAAGCTGGGGTTTCCAGGGATTCTTCCAATGTGTTGTTTTGTTCCATTTTTTATCATTCCAAGTGCACCTACTATCACTGGTACAACTCTTGTTTTCAATTTCCACATTTTTTCTATTTCAATTTCCAGGTCTTTATATTTTGACAGTTTTTCAAATTCCTTGGTTGCTACGTTACAATCCGCTGGACAAGCCATATCAATTAATAGACAAGTTTTCTCTTTCTGGTTTTTAACAATAATGTCTAGCCTGTTTGCTTCAATTTTTCTGTCTGTGTAGATGGTGTAATCCCATAGAATGGTTACATCTTCTATTTCTGTAACCGGTGCTGGGTGATGTTCATACCAATGTTTGTTTACAGAATTTCCATAATGTTTGCACATTGTCCAATGTAAATATTGCCCAACTCTATCGTGGCGATTTTTATATTCATTTGGGGCAAGCATAGAACAGCCTGAGATTAGGTGGTCTATTGTTTCTTGGTGTTTATCACAAAACCTGCATTTTGGATCCATATTATTATGCATAATATTTGCCTGAAAGTTTCTCGTGAAAAGACTTTGGTCTTGTGCTGCAAGAATAAAGCCTTCAGTTTCAGACTTTAATCCAGATGAACGTAACCATCGATGAGTATTAACTTTGTCAACATTGGATTTATTGGCACGTACTGGATATTGGCCATGCAGAGGTTTGTCTTGCCAGCGAGCGCTGTTTCATCTGTTCAAGAGCTTTATCTCTGGCTTTCATTTTCATATTTTTTGCCGCAATAGTTGGTTCTTGGCTTCTGTTTTGCTTTTCTACAGAATCTACTAACTGTAAATCTTGTTTGTATTTACTGCCTTCTTTTATTATTGAATATTTTTTCTTCCTTTCTTCATGTTGCCTTACTAATTGTATCATCCAATCCTTTGTTGTTTCTAATGCCTTACGATAATCTATCCAGGCAGTACTAAGATTTTTCTTTGTACTGTAGCAGTTTTCCAGGATCATTTTGTTAATAAGCAATTGGTTTTTACATCCATAACAGCCACGTTTGCACCCTTTTTGTTCAAGCGGTATAATGTCATTTCTTTCTAAGAATAAATATGTCTGTTTTGTTAAAATAGATGTTAATAGTTTATATGTTGTCGGAAGGCATGTAATTGGTCTGTAGTTTTTCGAGTTGTTTGTGTCACCATTCTTGGGTAAAAGAAATGTAATTCCTTTGTTCATCCATGCAGGAATTTTAGTGGGATCGTCAACCATTTCTTGAAGTTCTTTGGCTAGTTTTTTATGTGCTGTATTTAAATAATATAGCCAAAAGTTAGGAATTTTATCTATACCTGGGAATTTCCAATTGTGTGCTTTTTTTAGTGCAAATTTGACATCCTCTTCTGTAATTCCAGCCCATGTCTGTTCTGGTTTATTTTTGATTCGTTCTATCTCTTGTGCAATCCAATCTACTTTTTTGTTATGTTCTTTAGGGCAAGCCCATATCTTTTCCCAGAACTGTGTAACTTCTTCCATTTCGGGGTGGGGACTGTCACTTCAATTCTTTTTTTACCTATTTCACTGTAAAATTATTATTGTTATGACATTTTAATTCTTCTTAATTATATTATGCCATTTTTCATCATATTTCGATTTCTGCTATGGTCTGCGGGAAGACTTAAGGCAGGTCGTGGCGTGTTGTTATGGCCCCATTTCATGTTTTTTCTATCTCCCCTATCATCCCTAGCGTTACATAGATAAAGTTTTCCTTAGTGTGTGGGCTGTACTTAACAAGACAATTTTTTGTATATCTCTTAAGCTGAGGTTTCCAGGGATTCTTTCAATGTGTTGTTTTGTTCCATTTTTTATCATTCCAAGTGCACCTACTATCACTGGCACAACTCTTGTTTTCAATTTCCACATTTTTTCTATTTCAATTTCCAGGTCTTTATATTTTGACAGTTTTTCGAATTCCTTGGTTGCTACGTTACAATCCGCTGGACAAGCCATATCAATTAATAGACAAGTTTTCTCTTTCTGGTTTTTAACAATAATGTCTAGCCTGTTTGCTTCAATTTTTCTGTCTGTGTAGATGGTGTAATCCCATAGAATGGTGACATCTTCTATTTCTGTAACCGGTGCTGGGTGATGTTCATACCAATGTTTGTTTACAGAATTTCCATAATGTTTGCACATTGTCCAATGTAAATATTGCCCAACTCTATCGTGGCGATTTTTATATTCATTTGGGGCAAGCATAGAACAGCCTGAGATTAGGTGGTCTATTGTTTCTTGGTGTTTATCACAAAACCTGCATTTTGGATCCATATTATTATGCATAATATTTGCCTGAAAGTTTCTCGTGAAAAGACTTTGGTCTTGTGCTGCAAGAATAAAGCCTTCAGTTTCAGACTTTAATCCAGATGAACGTAACCATCGATGAGTATTAACTTTGTCAACATTGGATTTATTGGCACGTACTGGATATTGGCCATGCAGAGGTTTGTCTTGCCAGCGAGCGCTGTTTCATCTGTTCAAGAGCTTTATCTCTGGCTTTCATTTTCATATTTTTTGCCGCAATAGTTGGTTCTTGGCTTCTGTTTTGCTTTTCTACAGAATCTACTAACTGTAAATCTTGTTTGTATTTACTGCCGTCTTTTATTATTGAATATTTTTTCTTCCTTTCTTCATGTTGCCTTACTAATTGTATCATCCAATCCTTTGTTGTTTCTAATGCCTTACGATAATCTATCCAGGCAGTACTAAGATTTTTCTTTGTACTGTAGCAGTTTTCCAGGATCATTTTGTTAATAAGCAATTGGTTTTTACATCCATAACAGCCACGTTTGCACCCTTTTTGTTCAAGCGGTATAATGTCATTTCTTTCTAAGAATAAATATGTCTGTTTTGTTAAAATAGATGTTAATAGTTTATATGTTGTCGGAAGGCATGTAATTGGTCTGTAGTTTTTCGAGTTGTTTGTGTCACCATTCTTGGGTAAAAGAAATGTAATTCCTTTGTTCATCCATGCAGGAATTTTAGTGGGATCGTCAACCATTTCTTGAAGTTCTTTGGCTAGTTTTTTATGTGCTGTATTTAAATAATATAGCCAAAAGTTAGGAATTTTATCTATACCTGGGAATTTCCAATTGTGTGCTTTTTTTAGTGCAAATTTGACATCCTCTTCTGTAATTCCAGCCCATGTCTGTTCTGGTTTATTTTTGATTCGTTCTATCTCTTGTGCAATCCAATCTACTTTTTTGTTATGTTCTTTAGGGCAAGCCCATATCTTTTCCCAGAACTGTGTAACTTCTTCCATTTCGGGGTGGGGACTGTCACTTCAATTCTTTTTTTACCTATTTCACTGTAAAATTATTATTGTTATGACATTTTAATTCTTCTTAATTATATTATGCCATTTTTCATCATATTTCGATTTCTGCTATGGTCTGCGGGAAGACTTAAGGCAGGTCGTGGCGTGTTGTTATGGCCCCATTTCATGTTTTTTCTATCTCCCCTATCATCCCTAGCGTTACATAGATAAAGTTTTCCTTAGTGTGTGGGCTGTACTTAACAAGACAATTTTTTGTATATCTCTTAAGCTGAGGTTTCCAGGGATTCTTTCAATGTGTTGTTTTGTTCCATTTTTTATCATTCCAAGTGCACCTACTATCACTGGCACAACTCTTGTTTTCAATTTCCACATTTTTTCTATTTCAATTTCCAGGTCTTTATATTTTGACAGTTTTTCGAATTCCTTGGTTGCTACGTTACAATCCGCTGGACAAGCCATATCAATTAATAGACAAGTTTTCTCTTTCTGGTTTTTAACAATAATGTCTAGCCTGTTTGCTTCAATTTTTCTGTCTGTGTAGATGGTGTAATCCCATAGAATGGTGACATCTTCTATTTCTGTAACCGGTGCTGGGTGATGTTCATACCAATGTTTGTTTACAGAATTTCCATAATGTTTGCACATTGTCCAATGTAAATATTGCCCAACTCTATCGTGGCGATTTTTATATTCATTTGGGGCAAGCATAGAACAGCCTGAGATTAGGTGGTCTATTGTTTCTTGGTGTTTATCACAAAACCTGCATTTTGGATCCATATTATTATGCATAATATTTGCCTGAAAGTTTCTCGTGAAAAGACTTTGGTCTTGTGCTGCAAGAATAAAGCCTTCAGTTTCAGACTTTAATCCAGATGAACGTAACCATCGATGAGTATTAACTTTGTCAACATTGGATTTATTGGCACGTACTGGATATTGGCCATGCAGAGGTTTGTCTTGCCAGCGAGCGCTGTTTCATCTGTTCAAGAGCTTTATCTCTGGCTTTCATTTTCATATTTTTTGCCGCAATAGTTGGTTCTTGGCTTCTGTTTTGCTTTTCTACAGAATCTACTAACTGTAAATCTTGTTTGTATTTACTGCCGTCTTTTATTATTGAATATTTTTTCTTCCTTTCTTCATGTTGCCTTACTAATTGTATCATCCAATCCTTTGTTGTTTCTAATGCCTTACGATAATCTATCCAGGCAGTACTAAGATTTTTCTTTGTACTGTAGCAGTTTTCCAGGATCATTTTGTTAATAAGCAATTGGTTTTTACATCCATAACAGCCACGTTTGCACCCTTTTTGTTCAAGCGGTATAATGTCATTTCTTTCTAAGAATAAATATGTCTGTTTTGTTAAAATAGATGTTAATAGTTTATATGTTGTCGGAAGGCATGTAATTGGTCTGTAGTTTTTCGAGTTGTTTGTGTCACCATTCTTGGGTAAAAGAAATGTAATTCCTTTGTTCATCCATGCAGGAATTTTAGTGGGATCGTCAACCATTTCTTGAAGTTCTTTGGCTAGTTTTTTATGTGCTGTATTTAAATAATATAGCCAAAAGTTAGGAATTTTATCTATACCTGGGAATTTCCAATTGTGTGCTTTTTTTAGTGCAAATTTGACATCCTCTTCTGTAATTCCAGCCCATGTCTGTTCTGGTTTATTTTTGATTCGTTCTATCTCTTGTGCAATCCAATCTACTTTTTTGTTATGTTCTTTAGGGCAAGCCCATATCTTTTCCCAGAACTGTGTAACTTCTTCCATTTCGGGGTGGGGACTGTCACTTCAATTCTTTTTTTACCTATTTCACTGTAAAATTATTATTGTTATGACATTTTAATTCTTCTTAATTATATTATGCCATTTTTCATCATATTTCGATTTCTGCTATGGTCTGCGGGAAGACTTAAGGCAGGTCGTGGCGTGTTGTTATGGCCCCATTTCATGTTTTTTCTATCTCCCCTATCATCCCTAGCGTTACATAGATAAAGTTTTCCTTAGTGTGTGGGCTGTACTTAACAAGACAATTTTTTGTATATCTCTTAAGCTGAGGTTTCCAGGGATTCTTTCAATGTGTTGTTTTGTTCCATTTTTTATCATTCCAAGTGCACCTACTATCACTGGCACAACTCTTGTTTTCAATTTCCACATTTTTTTTCTATTTCAATTTCCAGGTCTTTATATTTTGACAGTTTTTCGAATTCCTTGGTTGCTATGTTACAATCCGCTGGATAAGCCATATCAATTGTCTGGCCTATTTGCTTCAATTTTTCTGTCTGTGTAGATGGTATTATTATTATTATTATTATTATTATTATTATTATTATTATTAATATTTTATGCTTTCTGTTCGATACAGTCCCAGGCTGTGTCCTTAATTTTGACATACCTTCTTCGAAGATACAAGGACCACCTTCTTCTTCTTCTTCTTCTTCTTCTTCTTATTATTATTATTATTATTATTATTATTTTGTGCTTTCTGTTCGGTACAGTCCCACGCCAAGTCATCGGAGGGGAAAAGTGATCGGAGGGGAAATGCATTTGTCCCTGCTCCAGTAACGTAGAATGTCTGAAGTCATAATCGTTCCAAAAGTTAATGAAACGTGTCTTCAACAAATGAAGACCTGACCACAAAAAGTCAAAGCATTGGACCGCTGATCATTAAACAGCGTCTTCGATGGTCAGGACATGTAGCAAGAATGGAAAATTCAAAGCTTCCACGTCACGGTATTAGACTTCGGTATTAATAACCCATACATGTGTTGATATGCAGCTAAACAACACTTTTTTAAAAAATTATTTTTATAATCGTGTCACCCCAAGCAAGGCATTTTACTGCCACTGTTGAGCAGGGGTCTACATAGGAGGAAAGTTATAAGAGCGACAGATTACGGGGGTGTCAGGAAGTGGATAAGAGAAGGATGAGAATACTGATGAGAGTGGGGGGGGCGAAGAAAGAAGCTTGAGAGAGAGAAGAAACAAGTTAGTGAGATAGTAGATGACTATTGACTTTACATTTGAATTCTTGGAGATTGTAGCTGTCAGGAAAGCAAGTAAACGGGAGGGAATTCCACGGGTGGGAATTGCGAGAAAAGAAGCTGATGAAGTAGAATTTACGTTTACAATTTATTGGTTTCCCAGTAAACGGGTGGGACCTAGTTGCTAATCTTGTGGCTCGAGTAAATTCATGTATAGGGGGGACGAGTGAGCTAAGTTCATCGGAGCAGAAGCCATGAAAGTATTTGTAGAAGAGACACAGGGAAGCCACATTGTGCCGGTGAGAAAGTGACTGCAGCCGAACTGCCAAGTAAAAAGAATGCGAAGAAAATAAAAGAATGAATAACAGAGGAACGTAAGGGAAGAAACTGATCAAAACCAGAAAAACCAGTAAAAGAAAAAATTGGGTAAGAATGAATGAAGATTCGACAAAAAGAAGGAAATGACAGAATTAAAAAAAATAAGCAAATGAAGAAAAAAATTAAGAATGAATAAACGAGAAAATTGAATGAAATAAAACTGAGAAAAAATTAAAAAAACGAAAAAAATAAAAAAGGCGGACAAACAATAAAGGAATGAAAAACGCGAAAATTAAGAAAAAGAAGAATGAAGAAACGAAAAAGTAAAAAAAGAGGAAAATAAATAAAAGCAGAAAAATGAATGAAGAGACGAAAAAATTAGAAAAATAAGAAGAAAGAAAGAGAAAGAAAAGAATGAAGAAAAGAGAAAAAAAAGAAAATAAGCGGAAAAAATTAAAAGGAAAAATATAGAAAATGAATGAAAAAAAGAACGAGGTTCCCAAAAATAACCAAATAAAGAAAAACGGCAATGAAAAAATGAGAGAATAAAAATTTGAAGAAAATAACATTAAACAACTTGAGAATGAATAAGAAACAGAAGATCGAGGGGGGGGGCGGTGAAAGATAAAAAAAGGACAAAATAAATAAAAAGAAAGGATTGAATAAAAAAGAGAAAATGAAGAAAATAAGTGAATAAAAAACGGAAGGAAAGAAACGAGAAAATGAAGGAAAAAGAGAGAATAAAAAATGGAAAATAAAAAAACGAGGAACTGCAAAAGAAAATGGGAGAATGAAATACGGAAGAATAAAAAACGGACAATAAGGAAAAATAACGAATGAAAAAGCGAAAGAAAATAAAGAACATCAGATATTAATGAAAGAGAAGATGAACGAGAAAATGAAAGAGAAAATGAACGAGAAAATGAACGAGGAAATGAAAGAGAACATGAAAGAGAAAATGAACAAGAAAATGAAAGAGAAAATGAACGAGAGAATGAAAGAGAAAAAGAAAGAGTAAATGAAAGAGAACATGAAAAAGAAAATAAACGAGAAAATGAAAGAGAAAATGAACGAGAAAATGAAAGAGATAATGAAAGAGAAAAGGAACGAGTAAATGAAAAAGAACATGAAAGAGAAAATGAACGAAAAAATGAAAGAGAAAATGAAAAAGAAAATGAATGAGAAAATGAAAGCGGAAATGAAAGAGAAAATGAATGAGAAAATGAACGAGAAAATTTTAAAAAAATAAAAGAAAATGAAAGAGAAAATGAAAGAGAAGTTAAATGAAAAGGGGAAAGAGAAAATGAACGAGAAAATGAAAGAGAAAATGAATGAGAAAATGAAAGAAAAGTATGAAGGAAACTAAGATTATGAGTCTAACGTTTCTCCCTGTATTGAACTTTGCTGCCACAACTGGTCTGGCGTTTCTGATATGTATTTAGAGATTCTGACAAAATTTAAAGAAGAAACTGCAATGTTATCGATCCTAACCTGACATCTCGGCTTTAATCAATTTTCTTCTGCTATAATATAGATTTTCTGTGCATGTTCCATTAACATATTCATGGTAAAACCTCCTTGGTAGGCCGATTTTTTGAAGTGCAGTACTAGATTGGCACCTAGGTCTTATCATTTTATAGTTGAAATGGCGAAATGTAAACGTAAGTTCTATTCTAACAGTTTCTTCTCTTGCTCTTTTTATATTTAAATCGAAAAGGCGATTTTTTTTTTGTTATATAAACAAAAATTTCTAAAATTTAAAAAAATTATTTATTTGAGAGTGGGTATTTGTCTATATTTCTGAGATGAAGTAGTATTTACAGTATTTACATTATTCGGACTATTATTATCTTTGTTGCCATTTGTACGACGTTTAATAATAGATCATTCTATTTGTCTATATTTCTGAGATGAGGTAGTATTTACAGTATTTACATTATTCGGACTGTGTCCTCATCTTGGTTGCCATTTGTACGACGTTGCTTAATAGATCATTCTATTTGTCTATATTTCTGAGATGAGGTAGTATTTACACTATTTACATTATTCGGACTATTGTCCTCATCTTGGTTGCCATTTGTACGACGTTTAATAATAGATCATTCTATTTGTCTATATTTCTGAGATGAGGTAGTATTTACACTATTTACATTATTCGGACTATTGTCCTCATCTTTGTTGCCATTTGTACGACGTTTAATAATAGATCATTCTATTTGTCTATATTTCTGAGATGAGGTAGTATTTACACTATTTACATTATTCGGACGATTGTTCTCATCTTGGTTGCCATTTGTACGACGTTTAATAATAGATCATTCTATTTGTCTATATTTCTGAGATGAGGTAGTATTTACACTATTTACATTATTCGGACTATTGTCCTCATCTTGGTTGCCATTTTGGCCACGACGTTTAATAATAGATCATTCTATTTGTCTATATTTCTGAGATGAGGTAGTATTTACACTATTTACATTATTCGGACTATTGTCCTCATCTTGGTTGCCATTTGTACGACGTTTAATAATAGATCATTCTATTTGTCTATATTTCTGAGATGAGGTAGTATTTACACTATTTACATTATTCGGACGATTGTTCTCATCTTGGTTGCCATTACCATACGACGTTTAATAATAGATCATTCTATTTGTCTATATTTCTGAGATGAGGTGATATTTACACTATTTACATTATTCGGACTATTGTCCTCATCTTAGTTGCCATTTGTACGACGTTTAATAATAGATCATTCCTATTTGTCTATATTTCTGAGATGAGGTAGTATTTACACTATTTACATTATTCGGACTATTGTCCTCATCTTGGTTGCCATTTGTACGACGTTTAATAATAGATCATTCTATTTGTCTATATTTCTGAGATGAGGTAGTATTTACACTATTTACATTATTCGGACGATTGTTCTCATCTTGGTTGCCATTTTATTTTTGACGATTTAATAATAGATCATTCTATTTGTCTATATTTCTGAGATGAGGTAGTATTTACCACTATTTACATTATTCGGACGGTATTTCTCATCTTGGTTGCCATTTGTACGACGTTTAATAATAGATCATTCTATTTGTCTATATTTCTGAGATGAGGTGGTATTTACACTATTTACATTATTCGGACTATTGTTCTCATCTTGGTTGCCATTTGTACAACGTTTAATAATAGATCATTCTATTTGTCTATATTTCTGAGATGAGGTAGTATTTACACTATTTACATTATTCGGACTATTGTCCTCATCTTGGTTGCCATTTGTACGACGTTTAATAATAGATCATTCTATTTGTCTATATTTCTGAGATGAGGTAGTATTTACACTATTTACATTATTTGGACTATTGTCCTCATCTTGGTTGCCATTTGTACGACATTTAATAATAGATCATTCTATTTGTCTATATTTCTGAGATGAGGTAGTATTTACACTATTTACATTATTCGGACTATTGTCCTCATCTTGGTTGCCATTTGTACGACATTTAATAATAGATCATTCTATTTGTCTATATTTCTGAGATGAAGTAGTATTTACACTATTTACATTATTCGGACTATTGTCCTCATCTTGGTTGCCATTTGTACGACGTTTAATAATAGATCATTCTATTTGTCTATATTTCTGAGATGAGGTAGTATTTACAGTATTTACATTATTCGGACTATTGTCCTCATCTTTGTACGACGTTTCGGTCGTTGTACGCTCTGGGCTTCTTCAGCTGCTAGAAGTTTCTAACCGAACCCTTTATTACAATCACTGGGGTATATGAACTTTTTACTTTGCCTCTTCTAAAAGTCATGAACTATCTCCGTCTAACGCTGTAAGTTACTTGTTCACCACTGCTGTAGCCTGGTATTGAACTCACAACTCTTTGGGTCAAGTCATAGGGACCAACTAACGTCTATATCCACAGGGCCATGTGTCCTTAAGGACGTTTATGCTTGCATAATTTAATAAAACGTTTTTTCTTTCAATTTGACGGGGAAAAATATACATATATATATATATATAATTAATTTTAAAATGAATTTGTAATTTTTCAGTACAACTTTGAAATTATTTTTTGTATGGAAGATCAAAAAGAAAATAATTCTCTGGATGAAGTCAATATCATTTTTTGATTCGGTTTTGACTTGCTCGGATATTCATGAGTCTATCACACAAACCATCACGGTCCTCAATCAAGGTTGGCAGGTCATTAGGGTGGCATTCTATGTGATCACTGGTTCAATGCTTTGATTGTTACTCTTTCTAAGACTTTGGTGTTGATCATATATTAATTCCATTTGATGTTCATGATTGAACGAAGCTTCTTTTTTTATGTATTTTTAGATATCGCAATGATATAGAAACCAGGTTTCTCAACCGTATAGCAAAGTTGAAATGGCAACATATTTATAGACAATCATTTTTGTTGTTAAGATCAGATCTTACCAAATGTTTCGTAAACAGCTTCAGTTCTTTGTGCCACGTCCTTTCTGGGGTACACTTATCGAAACTTATTTATAAATGGAACTTTGTTTGTGTGTACGTGTGTGTACGTATGTGTGTGTCCGTTACCTATAGACTCCGATACGGCTGAACCGATTTTCTTGAAAATTTACACAGTTGTACTATAAGCCTTTGCGAGTGTTCTTAGCTAGATTTTGTGTCGTGGTACCCCCGATAAATATCGAAAATCGATAATCGAAAAAATCGGGTTATAGAAGGAGTGGTCCGATTTAACTCAAATTTGATACACTCATAGACAAAGACATAAGAAACGATATTCAGAAGTTTCAAGGTTACAGTTCTTACAATAGTGCAAAAAATCGATAATATATATATATAAAAGGCAAGATGTTTGTGTGTGTGTCTGTTTATCTGCCTGTATGTCTGTATTTTTTCAGCCCTTTTATTTTAGTTTTTGCTTCAGGTTTGGCTCTAAGTAGGTATAATTGTAGTTCTTAGTCTCAGCCATGATACCATTTACTCAGAGAACTTATTTAGCCTTCAAAATTCAGTTTACGACGAAAAAACTTATTTGATATCGATACCAAGAAATCAAAATTTGACTTACATCCATTCATTTTTCTTTCAGTCTACGGTTTCGCTTTAACTGGAAACAACTATTGCTTTTTAGTCTTTCGTGCCAACGTCCAAAGAGTCTGAGCTCCAGGATAATGGATTAGTTTTAAAGCTTTCATTACACCCGAGCAACGCCGGGCTATACTGCTAGTTTCATTATAAATGTAAACTTTTAATATCTCAGCAATTAGATTTATTTCCACGCTTCCATATCGATAACAGAAAACCTTCGTTTATATAACGATTATTGAATACATATATTCAAACGCCTCCAAGTTGATTGATTTGTTTTTTAAAGGCCTTATTATTACCCTTATGGGCCATTTAATACCAAAGTTTAATTTTCTTTTGAGATTTTAAGTAATATAAATATGATGTATGTTATTCTGCTTTCACAATTGAATACATGGTAGAAAATACTCTGCTTTTGTACGTATACGTATTTGTGCAGAAATAATTACTAGAGACGATAAGTTGCTTTATTGAAGTTTTATTTTGGAATTCAATTTAATTTAAGAGACTGCGGGATATTGTGTGGACGAATGTCATAAAAGTCAATAGTCATCTTCTATCTCACTAACTTGCATCCTCTCTCTCTCTCTCTCTCTCTCTCTCTCTCTCTCTCTCTCTCTCTTGCTTCTTTCTTCGTCCACTCCACTCTCATCAGTATTCTCATCCTTCTCTTACCCACTTCCTGACACCCCCTATAACCTGTCACTCTTTCTCATAACTTACCTCCTAGGTAACCCCTTACAAAACAGTAGCAGTAAAATACCTTGCTTGGGGCGACAGGATTATAAAAAAAGTTGTTTAGCGGCATATCAACACATGTATGGGTTATTAATACCGAAGTCTTAATAAGACTTGACGTGGAAGCTTTGAATTTTCCATTCTTGCTACATGTCCTGACATTCGAAGACGCTGTTTAATGATCAGCTTTGACTTTTTGTGGTCAGGTCTTCATTTGTGGGAGACTCGTTTCATTAACTTTTGGAACGACTATGACTTCAGACATTCTACGTAACTGGAGCAGGGACAAAAGCATGTCTAGATTAATGACCTGATGTGGGACTGTACCGAACAGAAAGTACAAAATAATAATAATAATAATAATAATAATAATAAGGAACTTTCAGGCAAATATTATACATAATAATGTGGATACAGAATGCAGGTCCTGTGATAAATACCAAGAAACAACAGACCATCCAATCTCAGGATGTTCTGTACTTGCCCCAAATGAATATAAAAATCGTCACGATTGAGTGGGGCAATATTTACATTGGACAATGTGCAAACACTATGGAAAATCTGGAAACAAACACTGGCATGAATATCACCCAGCACCGGTTACAGAAATAGAAGATGTCACCATTCTATCTACCCAGACAGAAAAATTGAAGCAAATAGACATTATTGTTAAAAACCACCAAGAAAATGGACATTATTGTTAAAAACCACCAAGAAAAAACTTGTCTATTAATTGATATGGCTTGTCCAGCGGATGGTAACATAGCAACCAAGGAATTCGAAAAACTGTCAAAATATAAAAACCTGGAAATTGAAATAGAAAAAATGTGGAAATTGAAAACCAGAATTGTGCCAGTGATAGTAGGTGCACTTGGAATGATAAAAAACGGAACAAAACAACACATTGAAAGAATCCCTGGAAACCCCAGTTTAAGAGATATACAAAAAATTGTCTTATTAAGTACAGCCCACACACTAAGGAGAACTTTGTCTATGTAACTCGAGGGATGATAGGGGAGATAGAAAAAAAAACATAAAATGGAGCCATAACAACACGCCACGACCTGCCTTAGGTCTTCCCACAGACTTGGTAGGTAGTGCGGCCATAGCAGAAATCGAAATATGATGAAAAATGACAACATAATAATAATAATAATAATAATAATAATAATAATAATAATAATAATGAAGATTTAGTCCTTGTATCTTCGAAGAGGGCAACACCGTGGTATTGTTCCGGATATGAGCTCAACTGAATATGACGTAATGTGGCAACCTTGTCTCTTCCATTCTTGCTACATGCACTGACCATTGAAAATAGTGTTAAATGATCAACGATTCGATGCTTTGATTGTTGGCTCTTTTCGGTACTTCAAAGTTAGTCACAAAACTAATTCCATTTGCTGTTCAAATTGAACGAAGCTTCTGTTCGTGAAAGGGTTCTAATTTTTAGATATCGCGACTATATAGAGTCCAGGTTTATCAACCGTATAAATACTTTCATGGCTTCTGCTCAGACGAACTTAAGTCACTGATGCCTCCTCAACAGGTGTTTACTCGTGCAACCAGACTGGCAACTGGGTCCCACCCATTCACAGTCAGGTTAGCCAAATGCAGACGACAATTCTACTCCTGCAGCTTCTCTCGCACTTCCCGCCTGTGGAACTCGCTCCCGTATTCTTGCTTTCCTGACGGCTACAACCTCCAGAAATTTAAATGCAAAGTCAATACTCATCTACTAACCACTGGACTCTAGCTCTCTCCCCTCCCCTGTATAACCTTCCCTTTCTCTCCACCTATGTATCTGTCATCGCACCTGCTTTCTCAGCTTTCTATTGTTCCTTTCTAACTAGTTTGTACTCCTCACTCTTTTCTAATTAATCTTTTTACATTTATGTAACCCCCTGCACATCAGTGGCGTTTCCGCCTTGCTCGGGGTGAAATGATTAAAAAAAAAACTTGCAATGACAACAGCATTACTGACACAGAAACAGAAAGTCCATTGTAGTACCTAAAGTATTTATGTTGAAAATTAAAATAATAAACATATTTTCCTAATTTTTGTACGTACGCTAAATTGTTTGATAGTTTGAGTTTGGGATTTGTTTAACGGCATGTCAACCTCTGTGGGTTATTTAATGTAAACAAGTGTGGTTTTAAGGTATTTTATAATGTTCGGTTATAGTGAGAAGGTTGATTTTTATTTATTTTAGAAAACTGAAGATGTCTTCTAGTTTAAGATTAAAACATTTATTGCTGGTAATAATTTTTTCCTTCAAAAATGTATTAGGGCAATAATTGCTTTTCGTCAAAAATGTATTGTTAGTAATATTTTTCCTTCAAAAATGAATATTTTTCTACAAAATTCTATTTTCATGTATATATTTCTATAAAAGTCTATTTTTAGACTTTCATAGTGTTTTAACCCAATTTTGGAGGTTAACTATTTGCCCATAGCTGGGACCCGAACAGGTGCTACCACTCCGGGTTAAGGTGGACCTGGGAACAACAGCAATTAGGTGGTTCCATGCTCCTCACAACCCCCCATTAAGAGGCCTTGCTGCCGGATGCAGTTTACCGTCATACGCAGACCTTTTAGACAGAGTATTTTATTTTGATATTTTAAAATATATACACGTGTCGAAATATTAGGAGACAATTGGAGTAGATAGACTAAACTATCGCCCGGTTCACACTCCACCCACATCTATTGAACAGGTGAAGAGGCTCATCCCTTGTTTCCTGTTTAGGATGTGGTTTCCGGCTTTCTCTTTTCCATTCTTTTTACCCTTACGTAGCCCCCTGCGCATCAGTGGCGTTACCGCCTTGCTTGGGGTGATATGATTAAAAAAAACAAAACAAAAAAAAACATGTTGTCGTTCTTTTTTAACCATTTAATCCAAGGCGGAACCACCACTAGGTTGAAAGATGTTACAGTGGAGAAAAAAGTTGGACATGTATTTGATATCCATTTTTGCTAACCTCAGTGTTTGAAATGAGAAAGCAATCTCGTGCATGTTCACTTCGTGGTGGCGACCATCTCAGGGATGTAAGATTTAAAAATGCTTGTTTATAGAACTCCCTTCCGGCTTCTTGCTTCCCATTCAACTTTGATTTTCAAAAATTTAAATGCAATGTCAATCGTTATCTTCTGTCTTCTTAATTCCTGTTCTTTTATTGTTCTCTCTCCTTAATTATGTTTTCTTCTTCTCATATTATTATAAGTCCTATGCTAACAGTTCCTTCTCTCGCTTGTGGAACTCTCTTCCGGCTTCCTGCTCTCCACTCAACTTTAAACTTGAAAAATTTAAATGCAATGTCAATCATTATCTCTGTTTTCTTAATTCCTGTTCTTTTATTGTTCTCTCTCCTTAATTATGTTTTCTTCTTCTCATATTATTATAAGTCCTATGCTAACAGTTTCGTCTCTCGCTTGTGAAACTCTCTTCCGGCTTCTTGCTTTGCAATCAACTTTGATCTTTAAAAATTTAAATGCAATGTCAATCGTTATCTTCTGTCTTCTTAATTCCTGTTCTTTTATTGTTTTCTCTCCTTAATTATGTTTTCTTCTTCTCATATTATTATAAGTCCTATGCTAACAGTTTCTTCTCTCGCTTGTGGAACTATCTTCCGGCTTCTTGCTTTTCACTCAACTTTGATCTTTAAAAATTTAAATGCAATGTCAGTTGTTATCCTGTTTTCTTAATTATTGCTTTTTTATTGTCCTCTCTCATTAATAACGTGGACACCTCGATGTGTTGTAATGGTTAACAACCTTGCTAGAATCTTTATAATTGAGTATTAACTTCGATTCTCATTGAGTGTCTTATAATTTCACAGTAATACAATTTTTTTATCTTATATTCTCTCACACTCAGTGACCCTTAGCGTCATAGTGACTTCATTGCCTTGCCTGGGATGAAATGGTTAAAATAAATTAAGGTATGTGGGGAAGATAACGTTTTAACCCAAGTCTTGAACGGACACATTCCCGATCGCTACAATCTTTACAATTTTAGTCTTTAGGGAAGCATCCTCTTGGGAGTCGGTTCCTCAGAGCAGTGTTTCGTGGGAAGAAGTTGCTCGAATGGGATTTACATCTTATCAATGAAATGAGTGTGGTTCGCTTCAAAGGTGGGTCTTCACCCTGATGGTTAAAACTGGGGAAGCTACTAAATATGGTTTGTTTAAACACTCGATATTTCTGTAACGATAAACGAGCGAGAGGCTTATAGTGTATCGCCTGTGCGGAGAGAGATTTTAAGGTGTAAAAAATCATCCCCTACAAGGAGGCGAGAATGCTTTTGTCAAGAGTGGATAGGGTCAATTTGGTTAACGGGAATATTCCTTATGCAAGGGAAATAATAAAACATTGAATAATATCCGACTTACCTCCCTTTAAGAAATTTATCTTTTTTTTTAAAACTTAAGGCCAGTCTTCTTTAATCCAGCACCCAGGGCCGTTGCGTACTAGTTCCGAAATCCCGACCCAGAGTGGAGTTTGATTAGGAGTCCCGGGCAATATTTTGTGACCCTCCCTATCTTATCATTTGCCTTTTTTATTTCTACATTTATATACATCACAAAATAAACTAAGCAGAAAAAACTATTGAAAGGTGAAAAATTCAAAATCCAATCTAAGCGAATATATATATATATATATATATATATATATATATACTGTGGAACCTGCCGTATGTGACCCTCTTCTCGTCAGCGACCACTTGTTGTTATTGATCGTTTTTCTATGCACGGACGATTTGCTAATGTTAACTGACCCTTAGTGAGAGACCACCTCCAGAACGCGACCAGCGACTAACATCAACGAGTGAAAATCACTGATCAAGCGACCGCTTTAAAAAAGAAATTCATTTTGGTCGTACACTGCGAACTTCTAAATTAGGAGAAACTAAATGAGTAATCTATTTCATTTTGACTTGATCTAAGCCAGGAACACTTCCTCATTGTTTTGTTATTGTAGTGTTAAATCAAACTGTTATTTCTTGTTGAAATTTACATTGCCTAACTTCACCTCACGGTCAAACATCGGCTGTTTTGTACATGTATTGCATTTGACATGTTCAAGGGATTTATCGCAGTCTCTGTACTGACTTGGATAAATTCAGGGATTGGGAAAATCACAATTATGTCCCTTTCTCAAATGTCTATCTCTTTTGTTCCTTTATTTTTTTGTGTATCTATCTACTCTATTTCTATCTGGGTATATCTATCTCTATCTCTCTGTTTCTCTACGCCCACTCACGATTGCTGTCAGTTTTTGTATATTTTGTTTTGATTATTTTTTTCCATGTATTATCGCAGACTTTTTTTTTTTTTTTTTTTTGCTGTCACTCACTTCTTAGAAAAATCTAAAACCGTATATCTTGAATTTTTCCAACCTCCGTATATTATAAGAAATGGCTACTACAAGCACGAAAAGGAGAGCAATAACTGACTTTTTAAAAAGTCCACTTAATAAATATTTTGGTCTCTTGTTGACCGTTGTAAAGACGTTTTTTAAATTTTAAAATGAATTATGCTGAATAAATTTCTTTAAATTTAGGCCATCTTCTAATATATTTATTACCAGATTACAAAGTAAAATTCTAATATGTACATTCTGGTGAGTAGAATATACGTTCCTGGCGTAACTAGGTCTTGACTATGAATCTTTAGTGAGCGACCACTTGCCGTATGCGACAAGTAGGGGTGGTCGCACACGACACGTTCCATTGTATATATAGTATTTACATTATTCGGACTATCTTGACATTTGTGCGAAGAATTTCGAACCATTTTTACAATCACTAGAGTATATAATTCCCATTCCTTGCGTAGTAATGCCTCGATTGGACGTCATAGGTCCTGCAAGTTTCTTGTAGACTGGTATTGAAATCACAACTCCAAGAGTCAAGTCAGGAACTAACCAACGTCTATATCCACAGGGCTATGTGTCCTTCAGAACAAAAACAACTGAATTTTTGGGAGTTATAAACCATTTTTAGTATTGTTAGTAACCATATTTTTTACCAGAGTTCATATTGCAATTATTTTATGCTAACGGTTTTCTCTAATATTTTTGATGGCAATGATTTGTTAACGGTTAACGTCGCACAAATTGCAACAAAGATGAGGACAATAGTCCAATAATGTAAATACTACCTCATCTCAGAAATATATATATATATAGTCATCCGCAGACAGATCTGTTTCGCTGTATCACAGCTCATCAGTACGGTTAGACATCCATTTGCTTTTTACCCAGGATTGAAACCCGACCGAACTGGCGTCGGTCGGCGATTCTACCTCTGAGCTATGAGCGCTCGGTAGAAGGAGGCAGACTTTTCGCATGTGATATACCATGTATGCATAAGCCAATAGTTAGAGGGTTCTAATTCATTACTGAATGAACGATGCGTAGATGCTAGAGTAGCTGTTTTTCCACGGTGCTCAATCAGGGTGAAGTTTCAAGGTTGCAGTTCTTACAATAGTGCAGAAAATCGATAATATATATATATATATATAAAATGCAAGATGTTTGTGTGTGTGTCTGTTTATCTGCCTGTATGCCTGTATTTTTTCAGCCCTTTTATTTTAGTTTTTGCTTCGGGTTTGGCTCTAAGTAGGTATAATTGTAGTTCTTAGTCTCAGCCATGATAGCATTTACTCAGAGGACTTATTTAGCCTTCAAAATTCAGTTTACGACGAAAAAAACTTATTTAACATCGATACCAGGAAATCAAAATTTGACTTACATCCATTCATTTTTCTTTCAGTCTACGGTTTCGTTTTAACTGGAAACAACTATTGCTTTTTAGTCTTTCGTGCCAACGTCCAAAGAGTATGATCTCCAGGACCATGGATTAGTTTTAAAGCTTTCATTACACCCGAGCAACGCTGGGCTATACTGCTAGTTTTATATGAATGAAAACAGAGATGAGTTGTAATAGAGAGGAGGCCCCATATCATCATGGATTCGTTGGTGGGTACAAGACTCTTGCACAGGCCCTGCCACTGTTGGAACCCAAAAAATGCCGAATGACAGAAATCACCCCTAAAAAAAAACCCTAGTCTGGCCTGCTCATTCATTCGATTTTTCCGTTTGTTTTCAGTTCAACCAAAATAACATTTCAGAATAGATGTTAGCTTTGTAAATTATACATTCGGTTATACATTGACCTTTAAGTAGGAAGAAAATTGTGTTTTTTCGGCTGTTACAATTATTTTTGGTAGGTTTATTGTAGGTATCTCCACTAAATCGCTGAAAAAATAGCACAGTATAAATTAAAAAAAAGCATTCTAATTTAATAAAAACGAAATTTTTCTATCAAAAATGGTTTTGATTTACTGTAGATGGCCTCCAATATCTGAAGGTTCTTTTTATTGTGTGCGTGAGTGAGTATATTGTATTTTTGACTAAAATCTGTCTAATATTACCTTCATGGCTATGTTTTTATAAGAAATTTTGTTTAATTGAACTCTGATCAGAAAGATGACAGGTAAGTCTATGGGATAGCGTGGTTGTAGTAAATCCAATATATGTAGTGGGTTTATTATAAGTACCAGAGATACAATCTCTGAACGGGCATGTAAATTGATACACTACATTGGTTTTCTGTAGAGGATTTAGTTGTGTGGTTGTAGGGTTATTAAAAACTATGAGGTCAATCGTTTTAATTTTTTTATAATATATGATGAGCTTAATTTGATTATTATTACTTAGTGGCTTCTACGTATTATGCTTTTGAGTGTTTTTCAAAACAAGCCACGCTTAATAAAATCACATTTAAATCTGGTTATAACACATTACATTGCATTTAAATATATGGTTCTGTTATCATTTCGAGTTCTCACGCGTGTGACGTCATAGAACCGCATTACAAATTTACGAACTATGTTTGCTATTTGGTAACTGTTGTCGTTGCTTAGCAAAGTTTTATGTCAACACAAGATAGAATCATCTTTGATGGTGGATGTGTTAATGATAACGTCCCTGTAACCTCTCTCAAGATGGCTAATGTGAGCCGAAAGCTTAAAACTAACATAATAAAAATATCCAAATGTTGGAGAATTTTTGTCTTTCTTTTCACCAGAAATTAAAGCCAAAATACGATGTTTAGAACGGCTCATGATTAAACATAATAGACATTCATTGTTTGTTATATTTAACAGTATATGTTTAGAAAATTATCTGCTGCCTCGATACACTATATATATATATATATATATATATATATATATATATATATATACTAGCAGTATAGCCCGGCGTAATGAAAGCTTTAAAACTAATCAATGGTCCTGGAGCTCAGACTCTTTGGACGTTGGCACGAAAGACTAAAAAGCAACAATTGTTTCCAGTTAACGCGAAACCGTAGACTGAAAGAAAAATGACCATCATCTGTTTCCACATGCACTTATATACATACATTTATATAGGCTAATTTTTATTTTACTCAAATATTTTCGTTAAAGCCCATAACAAATGAACTTTTGTGTCTATTCTGGTTTTCTTCAGAACG
>JBBBDQ010001034.1:382500-535000 GCA_037127315.1 Ascarosepion bandense | reverse complement strand
TTCTATATTTTTCTTTTTCTTTCTCTCTATGGTGTTTTTTGAATGAGTGAGGAAATGTTTTTGTAGATTACTGTTAAAAATGTCTATTCTCGATATGGACACGTGAACATCTGTATGAAATTCTTTTCTGGATTATTTTGAATATTAACTGTTGTATCATTTGGGTCTGACGAGTAGGTTTGCTTGCCAAATACGTATTACCCATGAAATTGTAGAATATCTAAAAATTTTTCTAAATTATATTGCTCTGTTAAATTAAATAAATTTAACATTGAGTTTGTCTCTATGGGAATTTACCTAACTTAAATGCGAAATATTCTACATTGTGTGTGTATATATATATATATATATATATATATATATATATATATATATAAATATAGTGTATCGAGGCAGCAGATAATTTTCTAAACATATATTGCTAAACATAAGAGACAATGAATGTCTATTATGTGTAATCATGAGCCGTTCTAAACATCGTATTTTGGCTTTAATTACAGGTGAAAATAAAGACAAAAATTGCCCAATATTTGGATAATTTTTTTATTAAGTTGGTTCTAAGCTTTCGGCTCACATGAGCCATCTTCAGAGAGGTTACAAGGACGTTAACACAAAAACAACCACTATCAGCGATGATTTTATCTTGTGTTGACATAAAACGCCACTAAGCAACGGCAACAGTTACCAAAAATAGCAAACACAGTTTGCAAATTTGTAATGCAATTCTATGACGTCACACCGAGTGGGAGCTCGAAATGATAACAGAACCATATATTTAAATGCAATGTAATGTTATGACCAGATTTAAGCATTACAAATTTGCAGACTGAGTTTACTATTTTTGGTAACTGTTGCTTAGTGGAGTTTTATGTCAACACAAGATAAAATCTTCTGCCAGTCTTTCGAGACATGATTGACCAAAGTGTGTATCATATATGGCACTTAACTGAACCACAGAAAGCAATGGCAACCTACTGCAGGATAATCTTCTGCCCAGTCAGTCATGTCTCTTTCGAGACATGATCGCCCAAAGCGTGTATTACGTATGGCACTTAACTGACTGACTGAATATAATAGTTAAAAACATGATTAAGGCTTCTACTGGGCATAAAGTGGGGGAACAGTTTTATATTGTTATGAAGTAATAAACTGATCCCCCACTAATTACTACTTAATAATATAATACATCTCTTCCCCTTCTAGATATGAGTTAAATAACAGGACAGATTGGGTTCTATAGCCTTGGCTGGCAACCAGTCTACCGCAGAAAGCAATGGCAACCTACTGCGGGATAATCTTCTACCCAGTCAGTCATGACTCTTTCGAGACATGATCGCCCAAAGCATGTATCACGTATGACACTTGACTGACTGATTTTTCTGTTAAGCTAACTGAAAAGTCTAGACAAAACATGGAGGATGCTAATTTAACGTCTAATAAACAAAATCAATTATTTTTTGTCTTTTAAATAATATAATTAATATTTCAATGATTTTAGGATGGAATTCATTGATTTATTATTTCAAAATGAAAGGTTATGAATTCAACTCTTCACTTTTTTGTTAACATTTTTGTAGTCATGTCTGTTGGTTTGGGAAAGGAGTAATTCTTTCTGGAATGGAGATATTGGGAAAAAATCTGTGTGGCAGATTTATATTTTGATAAGATTTAATCGCAGCACTTTTGAGAATTTTCCTTCTAAGTGACTTTCTCTTTTAATCAAGTGCGGCATTCTTTCGATCAAAGTTGTCGCTTAATTTAGTATTATGACTAATGTATTATTAAAAGTGTGGTTGGTTGTTTGGGTGAAAAATTTTTCTTTAGACAAGTTTGGTTAAAGGCCAATAAATGTTCTTTGTCAATGATAAAAAAAAATTTTTAAAAAATCATTTCCCTGGTTTCAGTCTATATCTAAGTTCAAATTATCCAGTGTCTGAGTATTTTTGATCATCTGTAACAATATTTCTGGTACAAAAGAAAAGAACCAAGTTGTTTGGATAGACCTATCGATGTTAATTCAAATGGCTTTGTGATCAATCAAACACAACGTAAGACAAAGCTGTGTTTAGAACAACGTGAATGACTATTGATCAGCTGCGGAGATTTTGAGCAACAACACGAAGGTCCAAGGAGAGGTCCACACATCATTGACGTAGGATTATATATCCCATTTGTAAATGAGTTATTATGCAACCTAGGTTTCTACCAAATGGTGGCTTTAGGCGATTTGCAATAACTGATTTTTTTAAATCTTTTTTTAACGCACAATTTTCAAAATTAGAAGTGCTAACGTTTTCATCCACGATTGTATAACCCTACTAGGTATTTTATGAAATGGTTACACTCAGTCATAGTTTCTGGTCTTTCATTCAATTTTTCTTTTTTATTTGGGAATAACATAATAGCTAATGTCGTCATTGAAGTAAATTTAAACTCCCTTAAAAAGGTTTAACTATTCCAATTTAATCATTATATTTTTAGTTTAGTTTTTGTTATTGGCTAGAATTTAAATTTGAATACCATTAAGTTTATTTCTACCAGCTACCTTTGACCTCTTTGGCAAACTGCTGCCTTACACTTCCAAAAGAAGTGTGAAACTATTATCCCCCACCCTCCCTCCTCTTCTTGACCTTTTCTGAAAAACATTCCTTACTAACCTTTATTTCCGGTATACTAGAATTTCTTCATTTTTTGTCAGACTGGGGTTGAACAATGCATGTTTCTAGTAGACATGTTGAAATAGCTATTCCCCCAAATGCAAAATTTTCATTTACATATGAAATAAATGAATATCTGCTCTATAAATTAAATTTACACTGAGCTTTCTGTTGGATCAATTTTAAAATTTGACCTAATATTACTAGGATCCATTGGGATTATTTACCAATCTTCTGAATTTCTTACTGCTATATAATTCCAGGTGAAGAGGACCCAAGGTTTTATTATTTTGAGTACCCTGGCATTTATTTTATTATGAACAGTGCTCAATGTAATAAATATTATAGAACTTAAAATAATCATATAATTATGTATTAATTGTACATTGTGACACGGAAATTTCTATGTTTCGAGATAGATTCTCATCATCAGGCAATTTTTGATGTTGGTCGTGCAGATGATTTACATTTAAATAACAAAAAACATTTGGTTCGCTGTGTATATATGTGGGAAGATATAAAATTTACATGTGATTCTTTTGACTAATCAGAGCAAAGATTCATTTTGGGATTTGACTCCAACACACGTGTAAATTTTATAACTACCCACACACATACACAGCAAACCAAAGGTTTTTGTTATTTAAATGTAAATCATCTGCGCAACCAACATTAAACATTGTCTGATGATGAGAATCTAGCCCGAAACATGGAAATTTCCTTCTTGTAATGTAAAATTCATAATTATATATATATATATAACGTAGTGATGATCCACGTATACTGTCTTAATACGTACAGGAAAGAATATTAATAAAATGTTTTGAATTTAAAAATGTACTTTTTTTTGGACAGTATTTATTTATTTTTAATACTGTCCAAAAAAAGTACATTTTTAAATTCAAAACTTTTTATTAATATTCTTTCCTATATATATATATATATATATATATATATATATATATGTATATATGTGTGTTCCACCCATTAACTATCACAACTACAATTGAAGAGAATTTATCTAAACTCAACATATAATTTGTTACAATACATTATTTGGGGAATGTTATCTAATTTAAAGTTTAAAAAAAACATTACTTCATACAAGTTTAAAATATCGCAGAAAAGAATTTTTTTAACACATAGGCGAGTGTTTTTAGTGAGTGTTGACAACTTTCTCACTAGACGTATGTTTGGTAGGTTCATCTAACTGTAACATTAGTTGAATAAAACATGTAAACCTTTTAGAGAGAGAGAGAGAGAGAGAGAGAGAGAAGAGAAAGGGAGAGAGAGCACAAAATCATCAGACACTGAATAATTTATTTTCTCTGCAAACTAGAAAAATGATCTGAACCAAACCAAGAAATTCATTGACAGAACTTTCGTTGGTATTTAATCAAATTAAAATTGCTTCAAATATCAAACTAAAAATAAATATCTTATAAAATACATACATACGCCCTTTATACAACACAGATAATGTAACATACTTTGGACAAAAGCCAATATTTTAAAATTAACAAATAAGAGTCCCCCACCCCACTCAATTAAAAGAAAATGAACAATTTCAGAAACCACAAATGAATATAAACACAACATAATAATAAACAACAATAAATAAAACGTTACACGGTATACATGACTGTTAAGAAAATACAATAGACCCTGCTAATCATAACGCACCATTCACCAGTATATATAGTCAAGCCAAAACACACATGGCTTGAAGATTGCGATCAGGTATGAAACAGACTTGTTGTTCTGTGTCTACTTCTATATATTTTTATTGTGTGTTAATTTAAATCAGATTCAAAATTTGATACTTGGAAATATTGCATGAAAATAGAGGAAAGATTTGATCAAGATGATGCATTTCGCCAATTTAAGGCTTCATCAGATCTAGAACAAAAGAGATAAAAGTATGTATGTGCGCTTTCGTGGATGTTTAAATAAAAAAATGAGATTTTTTTTACTTTTACCCTAGGCTGGCATTTTCCATGAAAGCTTTCAGGCTGTTTCGATCATAAAAAATGGAATTTAACTTCAATATGAAAAAAAAAACCTGAGATATTTTGAAATAATTTATTTCAAACTGAGAAATGAATTACCAACTTTTTTTGAAAGTAAATTTTTTTTCATTCTATTTTCATAGAAAATGACAGCTTAAGATAAAAATAATTTCACTTTTTATTTAAGCATCCAGGAATACACTTTTATTTTTTTCATTTCAGATCTGATAAAGTCTTAAATGGCAAAATGCATCATCTGTTTGATTAAATCTTTCATCTATTTCCATACATTATTTCCAAGTATCAAATTTTGAAATTCTATTATATATATATATATATATATATATATATAATTCCAGGTGAAGAGGACTCAAGGTTTTACTATTGCTATTATGAGTGCCTCGGCATTTATTTCATTATAAATATTACAGAGCTTGATATAATTATATCGGTATGAATTAATTGTACATTGCAACACAGAAATTTCTATGTTTCGAGAGAGATTCTCGTCTTCAGGCAATGTTTAATGTTGGTTGAACAGATGATTTACATTTAGAAATAAAATTTAAATGCAAATCATTTGTACAACCAACATTAAACATTGCCTGATGAAGAGAATCTATCTCAAAACAGAAATTTCCATGTCACGATTTACAATTAATTCATAAATATATATATATATATATATATATAGATTATAGTCTTATATTGAGCTCAGTTGGCAGAGATTTCGTAAAATTTTGATACATGTTGAATTGTATTTGACATATTATTATTTGCTAACCCATCTATGTGTGACAATTTGATTGATTATATTGTTCACCTCTTTGTTGTTATCCCAAAGTTTTGACCATTGTACCTTCTGATCTCCGTCAGGTGTTTGACAATCCAGGTACCCTCCAAGAAATTGTGAACTGAACTCTTTGAGTTACAGGCGTAAATTATTCTTGCTCAATGTCTAGAGGTTTTTCTAGCTAAAACTTCGCTGCCTGGACCTTAAAACTTAGCAAGTCACCATCATTTTCTTTCTATTGGAGTGGATGGAGTGGATGGACTGGGCTATCGCACGGTTCACACTCCACCCACATCTGTTGAACAGGTGAAGAGGCTCATCCCTTGTTTCCTGTTTAGGATGCGGTTTCCAGCTTTCTCTTTTCCAATCTTTTTACTCTGATGTAGTCCCCTGCGCATCAGTGGCGTTATCGCCTTGCTTGGGGTGATATGATTATAAAAAAAAAATATCTCTGTATGGTTCAGTTCAGAATTTCCTGTAGTTATCTACCAGATGAAGGCCAAAATGCACAACAGCTGAAATGTTGAGATAACAAAATTGAGTACGATAACCTGTGTGTAAATAATTTCTCATTCCAGAAATTCAGTCGGAAAAAGTATTTGAAAACATGACACACTGAGACTGGAAAAACAAAGCTAATTAAATTAAGCTTTTGACAAGAGAAGCCGATCTTAAAGAGAAGAAAATAAAATGGGCTTTGATAAGTAATTCTGATATTTTTTCATTCAAGGGAAAATAAAAAAAAATAATAAAAAAAAAAATCTTGTTTTGCATCTTCCTAAAAAAAAAAAAAAAAAAAAAAAAAAAAAAATAAATGCTTGGAGACCTTTTTTTGTGCAATGTCTTATCACTTTTTATGAAGATTTTAATTTCTACAGACAATGTTTCACTGTGTTACAAGTCTGTCTGAAAGAATTTCAGAGATTGATAGGTGGAGATAAAATGGAAAACAAATAGTTGGGGGGGGGGGGAAGCGTTTCGGCTGAAATTTTCATTTAATCAAATTCATTTAGTTTGTGATTTCTCAATTGTTTTCACAAGAAAATTTGGTAAAATGTAGATAAAAGAAAAACTAAACAGAACAGTAGTGCAAGAATGATAGGGAAGAATGTGATGTGGTAAATAAAATGTGATTAGATGATCAGAGATGGATTAGTATTGTGAATTGGTTGATTGGAATTTATTCATCTGGTCAAATCATTCTTCCAGGAAAAATAAAATTAATACTCAGTGAATATATGTGAGAAAAAAAAAAGAGAATCAGTTTTTATTATTTTTTTCAATTACCTTTGGATGATAAAAAATACACAGTTATATGACAAAAATTTAAACTATGTTAAAATAAAAGATGGGCAGAAGAGGTATGGGAGATAAAGGAATGAGAGAAAGATGGAGGGGTATAGATGAAAGAAAAGCAGTGAGAGATTGAGAGGTTCAGGGGGTAGGAATGGATGGATGGATAGATAGAGAGTGGAGACCCTGCATGGATGGCTGAATGGATGGGTGGAGAGTGAGGTGGATGGATGGGTGGGTGGAGAGTAAGGTGAATGGATGGATGGATGGGTGGGTGGAGAGTAAGGTGGACGGATGGAGAGCAAGGTGGATGGATGGATGGAGAGCAAGGTGGATGGATGGATGGAGAGCAAGGTGGATGGATGGATGGAGAGCAAGGTGGATGGATGGATGGAGAGCAAGGTGGATGGATGGATGGAGAGCAAGGTGGATGGATGGATGGAGAGCAAGGTGGATGGATGGGTGGAGAGCAAGGTGGATGGGTGGGTGGAGAGCAAGGTGGATGGGTGGGTGGAGAGCAAGGTGGATGGGTGGGTGGAGAGCAAGGTGGATGGATGAATGGGTGGGTGGAGATAAAGGCGGGCGGATGGATGGAGATAAAGGCGGGCGGATGGATGGACAGAAAGGGAAAGAGAAAGGATGTCAAGAAAGAGAGATGACAAAGGGAAGTTGAGAATTTTACGTTACCCAGAATTCTAGAGGTATATGATAATGAGTGAGGCTAAATGGAAGTACCTCGTAGAGCAACCCAGACACTGATTATTGTTACTGAATGAAAACCGAAGAAAGTCACTTGGTTGGTGTGTGTGTATGTATATAACACACACACACACACACACACACACACATACAGGTTTCATTGAAAATAACAGACAAGGTACTATCTTTAAGTTTTTTTATATTATTTTTCATGTGCTCATATAATTTTTTTCTTTTTGGAACTCACATTAGATAAGAATTCTTATGCAATTTGAATTCCAAAAAGAAAAAAAATTATACGAACACATGAAAAATTATATAAAATACTTGATGATAATACCTTGCCTGTCATTTTCAATAAAACCTGTATAAAAAAGAGATTGTTACCCAAATACACAATATATATATATATATATATATATATATATATATATATAAGTTAATTCACTGAAGTCATTCCTACATCAACCAACCAAAGATTCCTTAATACAAATGGCTGAATAGATGAAAATATTGAAGACAGAAAAAAAAAAATTAAAAACAGAAAGAACATCATACAGAAAAAAAAAAAAAAAAAAAAAAATGTAATATTGATTTAAATATTTTTTCTTTTTAGTTTTTACGAATCAAATTTTGTAGAAAATTATTTAAATTTGTAGTTTTGCCTTGTACTATTGCGTGTTTTCACCAAAGGCCGTGACAAGTTCTTTCGACCACCGCCATTGCCATGAATATAATCAAGCCGAAAAGTCTTTTGGGTGTCAGAAAGTCGTTTCAATATTCTCGGTTTATCCGTAGAATTCGGAGATGATGTGTGATTGGTATCGACACGTTTGACCGAGAATGTATTCTGTTGGTCAACTGCTTTCTGAAGCGGGAAACGCAACGTGTGGACAAGCAATGTGTCTGGGGTCTTTTCTAATACCACTGAACATGGCCTGGCAATACTTGACAGTTTTTTCGCATTTGACGACAAACAGCGCGGGTCTGATGAGGGTGACTTTTTTGGCGTGAGTTCATCAACACTGAAAAACCCACTATCTTTTACTTCTGCCGAGCTATCATTTTTCAAGCCGTTAGAATCAGAGATTGCATATGCTTCGTCAGACGTGTCCATTCCTTCAGCTGGAAGCTTCAGTGAGGAATCCGTTACCTCACTGTCACTTTTGGAATTATTGTTTCCAACATGTACATGTGGGTCAGACGATGTCAGTGATAACGATGATGAGGAGATGCCAGACTGCGGTTTCCTATCCAATGTCGAATTATAGGAGGTAGTGATCGAAGTGAGGTTAGCTTCTGTATCAGGCTGTGAGTGAGGGGCAGTGCTTGATCCAAGACTTTTGGTCTTAGAATTCGTGTTTGTTAAACAGGAACAAACAGAGCATTGTGGAACGTCCAAGTTGATTTTGTGATGACCTTGGACACTGGATGGAAACTTTGACAATGCTATATAACCATCTTCTCCTTGAAGAGCCAGATCTGTATTCTGCAGTGTTGGCTCATTAATACTGGGGAGGGATGAAGATGTGGGTGAGGAGGAAAAAAGTGGAGAAGAATCTGGTTGCTTCTGTTCAAGATGAGGGGATGAATGACCGAGTTCCTGCTGAGAAACTAAGGTTACTTCAGGTTTTAATTTGGGAGGCGCAAGTTGGCACTGGGAATCTAGCATTAAAGGTGGTTGTTGAACTTCAATCTGCAACTGAGGAGGCATATCCAGATCGTCATCACGCAGCTCTAGAACCCTTTGGTAGGATGATGACTGATCTATTTGTGGAGAAGGAAAGGTCTGCAGCTCACAGCCCAGGGTTAACTGTGGCATCTCGTTTTCCGACACTGGTTCTGGAGATGTAAGAGAATCGGCTTTACGACCTGCTAGCAGCCCAGGTAAAGTAGCTGGTAATTTGGATGCTGAAGGCAAATCTGGCTGATGTTTTAAGGAAGCCTGTTGACGCACTTGTGACGTTTTTAAAGGTGTGACTGCAGTTTGAGAAAGACTCGATATTAAGGAATGTGTTTCTGCAGTAGAGATGGTCTCTGAGTAATATTCTTTGTCGTCTTGTGGTGGTGTCAAATAAGAATCGAAATAAAAAGCAAGTCTCTTAGAAATATTATTTTGCTCGATGTCGTTATCACATTTTATATTATTATCATTAAAACTAATTTTGGTTTTATTACAACTAACAATATTATTTTCATCAATTTTCTTTACTGTATCAGCTACGGACTTGTCTGCATTGTAACAACTCTGGTCTTCAAAATTACGAGGTTCAGAGTCTTTTAAAGCAGCGACAGATATGAAATCTTCAAAAGACGAATGCCTTTCTTCGTTATATTCAGGCTGAGCAAAATCGGAAAGAACTGGAAAATTTTGCACGGGGAGGTTGAACGAACTATCAAAATTTAAAACGGGGATGGCTTCAAAACTGTTGCTGCTCTGGTTGTTGTTGCTATTCGATGACTCAATGGGCAGATCAGGTGGTGTGTCCAGATTCTGATCTGACTCGTTTAATGTCTTCTCCACACTCATCACAGATAGGGACGAGCATTCAAAGCTCAAATTAGGGAGAGGGTTTTGTGGGAGAATGGTCTTTTTACTTTGGCCGTTGTCACCAAAAATAGAAACGTTCTCTCTGTAGTTTGATAAAGAGCGCTGGTCTTGAGTTGTGCTTGCTTGTGTCTTTTCCAAAGATTGGTTTAAAGCCTGGCTACATGATTGCTGTAATGTTGCCTCGTTATATAAACAAGAATAATTCTGGAGTGGGTCCTGTGCCTGAACATCCAAATTTGGATAGGTTGTTCCCGAATATTGAAATTGTTGATTGTTGGAAAGATAGACATGTTTTACCGAACGATTATCGAAACCCGATTCGCAGTTTGATGTTGAAGCATCAACGGTTCCTAAATGCAAGTAGCGTGGGGTTTGCGAATAATCTAGATCTTGTATTACTTTCGTTTCAAAGTCATTGACTGGATAATATTGGCTGTCTGTAATTAATGTTGGACCAACGTTAGTGTTCTGTTGAAAGTCTTGGGAACAGTAGCCCGAGGTCTGGCCATTTGGAATATAAGGCGGAAAGTCCTGGTGAACATTTAAAAAAGTCTCTATCTTGTCAGAGTAATTTTTAGGGCTGTCAGAATTTACAGGTTCCCTGATGCAGTTACCCCCAGCAGCAAAGTTCAGCTCTGTACCCTTACGGAGACATTTGACATCTTCTCCACAAAAAGGTACAAGTACATCCTCTTGTGATTCGGGATATTTCTTAAGACCATTCTCCCGGGAAAGTGATCTCTCTTGCAGGGTACTACAATCAGCAACAGCAGGGTCTCTTAAGGGGACATTCTTTTGAAGGTTGTAAAAGCAGGAAGAGGGGTCACTGTGGGTTCCTTCGGTTACTCGTTTGCCTTCACAGTTACCCAGAACCCATTCAAATTCAGAGGGATCGGTGAGAATGACCTCTGACACTGTTTCATAAGAAACATCTGAATTGTCGCAGTTCTTAAAAATATCCTGTGGATCAAAACCTGTGAACGACTCGGGGGACTCATCAGTAAAAAGAATTTTTTTCACACTCTGCTGACTCAGAACTTTCCATTTTTCTCCCAGTTTAAACAGCCGCCGACTCTTAGATTTACCAGAAGAACACCGAAAGTTTCTCTTTAAAGACAGACTGGGACACTTCAACCCCGAGCTATACTCTAACAATGGACTTAGTGAGTTCTTACCAGAATTGGTCAACAAAGGTTGGGTTGGCGTGAAACAGGCAGTGACTGGTGTGGGTAGAGGTAATGCAGTTGAGGTTCCGATACAAGATTCTCCAGTTCTTTTACCAACAGATTTCCAATGATCCTCTGGAGTTTGGTTCTGCCCTACGGGAAAGTTCTCCTGTGATGAGGGGGATGAGTACTTAGCAGACTTGACTATCTCCCGATTTTCATTTTGATCGTCTGCCATCCCCCATTCAACATTTTTTGAAAGGTGTTGCTGGGTTTCTGGGAGAAACAATGAATGCGAAGTGGCCCACACAGTAGAAAGGCCTTTGGGTTTATTGGCCTCTTTCTCTGCTGTATTGAAATCTAGACGGCCTGGAGAGTTGAGAAGACATTTCAGTGGGTTTCTCTTACCGTTCAGTGATGGAGAAACATCCCGAGAAAGCCTGTTGGTTGACTTTACAGGTGTCTTCATGCACGCCGATAAGGTGCAAGCGTCTTTGATCAAAGTTGGATTGCTTTTAACAGAAATAATTTTAGTTTGCCTTTCTGAAACATTTTGTGCATTGTTCTCTGAGGTTACAGAATCACTTTCTGATGTCGGGGTCTGACAAACCGGCTTGACATCAGGGATTTTCAGCACGGTATCAGCACAGGCTTTCGAAGGATTCATGCGTGTTGATGTGGAACTGCTAAAAGTAAGTAAAACAATTCTTCCTGGTGAAGAATACTCCTGAGAATCTGAGCTGGAAAAGAAAAAGGGAATTAATATTTAGTCAGGCAATAAGGAGGGGAGGGAACAACAAAAAAAACAATATCTTAAATTTAGAAAGGGTTAAAAGCAAAATCAAAAAATTACAAGACAATCTTTTGTCTGAATTGATTCTTTTTCTTTTTAGATGTATGTTATTCTAGTCAAAAGAACAATTTTTGGTAAACTTAGTGCCAGGGTTAACTAAAA
Source organism: Ascarosepion bandense (assembly GCA_037127315.1). Lineage (NCBI taxonomy): Eukaryota > Metazoa > Mollusca > Cephalopoda > Sepiida > Sepiidae > Ascarosepion > Ascarosepion bandense. The sequence continues at coordinate 522,877 of JBBBDQ010001034.1, read as the reverse complement.
TTTGATATCAGCAAACCAATTTATCAATAAAAGACCCAGCTGGCCAAGGTGGGTCCTGTTTAGTAGTTGTGAACAAGCCGATCACCTCAAATGATTCTGGTTGGCATGAAGGAGAGAACAAGTTGGCTGATTGAGGTGGGTTTTGGTTGGCAGATGAGAACAAGCCAGTCAGCTAAAATGGGCGCTGGCCGACATAGAAAAGAGAACCAGTCAAGGTGGTCCCTAGTTGGCCATATGTACTGCAGATGTGGCTTCAGTGAAGTGCCTTAGGCAAGGCAGACTGACAAGAGTGCAACTCTTTCCAGATTAGTTTGAAATTAAAGTTTTCCTTCACCTAAACTGGATGCCAATTAAAACCAGTCTGTCCTGCTATTTAACACATAGCTATGAATAGAGCAGATGGATTCATATCTTTCCCAAGGGGATTTGCGTGCAAGTGAATATGATCAACTTGACTAAAATTTGGACGCAGATTTATCAATCTTAACCGTTGCCCAATATACAGCTGCGCATCTAATAAACAACAGAGGGCAACTGAATACTTTGTCCCCATCTATTTTTTTTAATATTTAGGCAAAGAGCCACTTAAAGAAAAGAAAAAAAAAAAGAAAAAAAAAAAACAAAACCTGAGCAAACACTGATATGTTCACAATAAGACAAAGTGTCAAAAGGACCCCCATGATCCTTATAAAAAAAAAACCTGAGCAAACACCAATATAGCCACAATAAGACAGTGTCAAAAGAACACCCCATGATCCTTTATAAAAAAAAAAAAAAAACCAAGCAAACACTGATATGTTCACAACAAGACAAAATGTCAAAAGGACCCCCGCCCATGATCCTTAAGAGAAAAAAAAAAAAAAAAAAAACTACCTCCACTCTCCGGCAACGTTTGTGATAAAAGGCAATGATTAGAATAAAAATAAAAACTAAACTTATGAAAGTGACTTTATACCTTTTATGGAGGGGGGGGGGATCTTGAGAATTTACAACAAAATATTAATTGGAATGGCTGGAAAAACATTGGCCAATTGATTTAAACTTTATAAATACTAAAAAAGGCCGAAATAGTAAGGATTAAACCTGGTGATTAAAAAAACTGGATGCACGTTGGGTGTAATGGATATTGGCTCAGAAGGAGAAATCTGAGAGCCAAGTTCAAATTCCAGTCAAATTTGTTGCATTCACTTGCACACAAATATTCTTGGGAAAATCCATCTCTTCTCCCTCCAGCTGTTATGGGCTGAATAGTAGGACAGATTAGGTTCTGTAGCCTTAGATAGCAACCAGTCTACCAAAGAAATGGCAATCAACTGCAGGAAAATCATCTACCTAGTCAATCATGGATCGAAAAAGACATGATCATCCAAGTGTGTATCTGTTATATATGTACTTATGAATATTAATGGATATATTCCAATCCTCATAAATACATTGGATACTATTATGTGTGTGTGTGCGCGCGCACGTGTGTGGGTTGTTATATTGATGTCTAGCAGTTCATCACTAGCAGTGGTTATCTACTTCATGCAGTTGGTGAGTATTGTATTTTGTTGATGTTATAAAGGTTATTATTTTGTTTTCTAACCACCGTTTTGGTTATTTCTCATTCAGTAACCTTTTTAGCTTACAACAGTATCATATATTTGGCACTTAACTGATGATTAAAAATTACAAGATCAAATTTTATGACATCTCAGCTTCACTGCAGACGTCAAGTAGAACTCATATATACCATTCTTTTGTGGAAACATCCTCAGAACAGCTTATTCAAACTCTGCCTTTAAGATATAAAAAAAGAAATCACTCAATTGGCAGTCAAGAGTGAGGGAAAATTTAATCACCCCAAAATCATTTTACTTGACTGACTCTTAATAGTCGCCTTACGTAAACATCGCATGAATCGCTGACGAAAAACAAATGATTAAATTTTAATTAAAATTTTGAATGTGTTACAAAGGATTTTAATAATTCTAAAAAAATAATAACAGAATTTGATCTTTCCTCTTAATAATAGATAAACATTTTGATGATAAAACTTTGTTTTTAAATTTGAGCCCTTTTAACATCATATGCTGTTTTCTTTTTTTGGCAATTGAGTGGAGGTACCTAACTTCGTAGTTTCTTTCTTCTGGTTGACTACAACCTACATCTCGTAGATGATAAAAAATAACATCTGATTTTCTCAACGATTTTCTATAAAAAAATTACTTGTATAATCTGTTTTTCAGTGTGTGGTTAAAAGAAGTATGCGTATATTTTTTCTTTCAAATGTTCGTTTTTACTTTTCGTAAGCAGAGAGAGAAAGGATGTGTGTTGTGATGCAGTGGATATCAACTTGGAACAACAAGTCTGGGAGTAGAGTTCGAATTCCAGTTGAATTCCTTGCATTCACTTACGCACAAATACACTTAGGAAAGGTATTAATCTGTCTCTTCCCTCCAGTTATGGATTAAATAATAGGACAGATTGAGTTCTATAGCCCTGGCTGGCAACCAGTCTATTGCAGAAAGCAATGGTAACCTACTGCGGGATAATCTTCTGCCTAGTCAGTCATGTCTCTTTCAAGATATGATCGCCCAAAGTGTGTATCACATATGGCACTTACCTGACTTAAGCGAAGAGAAAATATAGATGTTCAGTCAAGGATAATATTTTTCCAAACATTGACAGAGATGATAAAAGGTCATTGTAGTCATTATAAGTAATGCGTGAATCTTCCTTGGCATACTTTTGGGCTGTAAAATGAATCAGATTTTCTTTTTCTATATTTAAAGTGACACGTTTCATTGCGAGATTTTTAATTGACTGAGTAAAGCAATAAGCTTTAATCGCCCAATTAAGTTTTTGATCGGGCAAGTGAAATCTCAAAGGCTGCTCACACTGGCAGCCATCATTTTTAGAAAAGTCAGCTGAAAACGAAAATGGAGTATGGCTGCTATAGGTGGGCCTCAGCTGATTAATCCTCACTTTCCAGATAAGACTTCAAAATTGTTTGTGCCAAACAATCTCAATGGGGTTCTTTAGGCTTTGAAATTCTAATCATTGCCTTTTAAAAACAAACACTGCCGAAGGAATGAAAGTCATACAAAATAATAGCCATGTTTGGAGGGGGGAGTTCTTTTGACACACTGAGCAAGAAGGTTAACCTTTGCCAACTTACCCCCTTCAAAACAAGAATCTTTTAAGTATCAACAGAAGACAAAGAATTAAGTGCTTAAATTGAACAAATTGGGGAAAATAATGTTTTTTAAATGTTAAAATAACCAAGAATCAGTAGTAAAAATATAAAATTAGTGAGAAAAAAAAAGAAAAAGAAAAAAGTAAACAAGCAGAAAACAAAGTTATATACAAATACATGCAAAGAGATGCTGAACAATTCTCAGCCTAACCAAATTCCCAAAATCTGACTTAATGGCAAAATATCATTTTTGTTTTAAATTTAAGTACATGAAAATTTTTTTAGTATCCCTTCAAAATAGCATTTTTTTAATCTATCTCCATAGAGTAGAATATGAAAGTTTACCTAAACAATTAGCTGAAAAATGTCTCCCCAACCAATTACAAAAATTAGCTTTTTTTTTTTTTTTTTTTTTTAAGTCTATTATGTTAAAAATTACAATTACAATTTCTGAAAACTCAAATGACCCTACCCTTTCCATCTTTAACAAACTGCCTTATTCCCTACTTTCCTTCTCACTGGACTATTTCTCAAGGTTTCTCTACAACTTAATTAGTCATGGTTATTTAATGTTGCCATAGCAGGATATGACAACACAAGTGCAAAATTGAAAAGTGTGATCATTCATTCATCTGAGCCACTTACAGCGATAGGATAAAAATTTTGTTTTTCCAACAAAATGACCTTCAAAATGTTAAATGTTAATCAAGAGATGCTAATATCTTCATAAAATACAATTATTAGTAAAATAAATATCTACACTTCCGCTGTCATAGACATACATATACATTTTTACGAAACTTACAGTGCCTGCTGTTGACTTTTATATACATTTACAAGACAAAGGCTGGTCTCTAGCTTTTATGTTTTGAACCAGCTAATGCTTAGTGATGACATTTCCAAACCAATGGAGATAGAATAGCGTACAATACAACCTATTTCGTGATATATCTTTATTATATTGTGTCATTTCTAGGGAATTAATGGATTTCATTTTTAATCCGACATTATTTGTTATTTCCGAAAATATAATTTTAATGTCTACACAATGTCCCTGTTTCGTTTTTTTTTTTTTTAACATGTCCTCTGTGCCATGCATTTAAGTTAAATAATAAATAAATTATACCCTTTGTCAGGGACTGAATCTTGAAGGATTGTGACATCTATTGCTGAGCAGTCAGATGTATGCTAGTTCTGACAGTTTCCCCATCAAGAGGACGCAGGTTCAAACCATGGCAGAGTGCATATTTCCTGAATTAAGCCTCTCAAATGTGCACGGTGTTAGACACCAATTCACTATTGTTTGTAAAAAAAAAATCGACTAAAGTAATGTTCAGTGTAATAAGAAATTTATATTGTGTGTGTGTGGGGGGAGGATGACAACAACGACTTTAGCTTAGTATATACTTCAGAGTGCCTAATTGAAATCAAAATGGCAGTGGCCATCAAAAATTGGGGTTAGTGTTTCCATAGTTATTCATTCTTTATAAATGACAATTTCCTATTTTGTCTCAAAATTCGGATAGCACAAAAAAAAAAAAAAAAAAAAAAAAAGAAAATTGTTGTCATCCTCCAAAGCTCAATTGAGGAGAAAAAAAAAAACACATGTATGTCGAAAATAAAGTTATCAGGAAATATTATTTTATTTTACTGTGATTTTTTTTTAGATGTTGTGCACATACATAGTTTTTGTCTCCAATTAATCTCTGAAGAGTGAAGAACAACAACTGACTAGACGTTTTTAGTGATAATTTTTTGTTGTTGTTCCATTTTCAATCCACCATTTCTCAGTGAATCTGGGTGTTCAGTTTTATGTATTTTTGGTCATCTGTAAAATGCAAGTGTTTCCAGATGGCATCCAATGAGATTTAGCCATAAATTGTGTTCATATTTTTAATAATTTCTTAGTTTCATTTTTAAATTTCTTTCTTTTTGCCATGTAGAAAGACATGCCAACACCAACATGTGCAGTTGAACAGATAACAAATAAAACTATAAGAACGGATTATTTCACGAGGGATCACGTGGCCAGAATAATAACCTATATTGAGCACCAGGCAGAAATCAACCAGATTACAAGTAGCAGCAGCTGTCATACTCATTACGGTCGAGTAGCAGAGTTCAGTGTTTACAGTGTGATATTACTATTTAATCAGTATTTACATCATTCAGACTAGTGTCCTCATCTTTGTAGCCATTTGGACCACATTTCAGCCATTGTACACTCGGGCCTTCCTTCTAACCAACGTCTATATCCACCGGGCCGTGTGTCTTTAAGTGACTAGTGAATCTAGACATTGGTTAGTTCCTGACTTGACTCTTAGAGCTGTGAGTTCAATATCAGTCTACAGCAGTCATGAACAAGTAACTTGCAGGGTTAGAGGGAGATAACTCATGACTTCCAATTGAGGCTTTACACAAGAAATGAGGATGATATACCCCAGTGATTGTAATAAAGGGTTTGGTTCGAAATTCCTACAACCTAAAGAATGCCACAGTGTACAACATCGTACAAATGGCAACCATGATGAGGACAATATTCCGAATAATATAAACACTGTAAATACTACCTCATCTCAGAAAAAAAATTTTTTTTAATTTATCACCCCGATCAAGGCGGTAACGCCACTGATGTGCAGGGGGTTACATAATAGTAAAAAGATTAGATAGAAGAGAGTGGAGAGAAAAACGAACCAGTAAGAAAGGAGCAAGAGAAGGATGGGAATACAGGTGTGATGACAGTTGCAAAGGCAGAAAGAAAGAAAAGGATATACAGAGTGATGTAGAAAGAACTAGAGTCAAGTGGTTAAGAGATGGGTATTGACATTGCATTTAAATTCCTGGAGGTGGTAGTTGTCAGGAAAGCAAGAATATGGAGGCGAGTTCCACAGGCGGGAAGTGCGAGAAAAGAAGCTGCAGGAGTAGAATTGTTGTCTGCATTTGGTTGATCTAACTGTGAATGGGTGAGACCCAGTTGCCAGTCTGGCTGCACAAGTAAACACCTGTTGCAGAGGCACCAGTGACTTAGTTCGTTGGAGCAGAAGCCATGAAAGTATTTATAAAACAGACAAAGGGAAGCCAGATCCCATTGGTGGGAAAGTGGCTGGAGTCGAGCCACCAAGTCGGTACCTATCACATTACTGATTCTCCTTTGGAGCCTGTTAAGAGCACTGAGATGAACAGCAGGGGTGGATGACCATATATGGCGGCAGTACTCCATGCACGGATGAATGTTTGATTTGTATATATGCAGGATGGATAGTCAAATACTATTTAATCCTTGAGTAGATTACCCAGGAGAACTCCCAAGAAAGGATACTATATATTATCAAGAGTAACCTTAAGAAATTATTCTTGATAATATATAGTGTCCTTTCAGTATTATTTGCAAGATACGTGAAAAACGATCTTTCAAATAGCAAGATATCAAAATATCGTGTTGTAGTAATATCTATTACTACAAATACAAAACTACAAGTAACCAAAGTAATATGCCAAGATAAAAATGAACAATGTCATAAAACAAACACGAAAGTTTAAAAATAAAACCAAAGAATTTTTAAAAGCCCTGCCTAAAACTCATCGAATGCCACCCCACAAAAAAAACCTACACCTCTTTAGGGATTACCAATCAGACACACCCAGATATCGTCCCATCACTTGACACGTGTATACAATACTTGCTACATATTTTGAACAGAAATGTATTTTGTCATCGTCATTCACACATACTAATGTTACCGAGATATAAACACACTTAATTTGTTCAAAGTTTAAATACGCTTAACACACATTTTCATTTACTTACATTCATAATAAACATCTAATGTTTTTACACACTTAAACAGACACAAATTTCTCTTCTACATTTAATATTCATCCAATGCATTATCACACGTGACATGCACCCAGTGGGGATTGAACTCAGTACTCAGTTGTAACAGGTTCTAGTGAGACGAGCTTGCTAACCATTACACCACATCAGGATGTCCTCAAACTGTTTGATATATAGCGTCTCTTTAATATCAAGATGCTTTCGATATTGTGATTTACATAGTACTATTGCTTTCAAAGAGAATTTTTCTTAAGGGTTCTTGTAAATTATGGATTAATAAATTATTTTTTTTTTTATGACCCTTTGATTTGACTGACTGACATTTGGTCTTGTAAGATAAGCTTAGAAAATCATGATACACACACTTTTAAAATATATTTTTTTCTAAAAGCTTTAACTGAAATAATAACAATCAGAGTGTCGCTATTAAAACTTTTATGTTTAACATTCACATGTATTTATTGTGATAACCCTGAGTTCTAATTACAGTGTTTTAGACTAACGTACCTTAGTATTGTTGTCATTGGATTGAGCTGGATGTGTTGGCTTAAATTCAAAATTATGACCCAAATTTTGAAGTTACTTTTTTTAACCATTTGAATCTAACAAAGAATACTGAATCTGAACACTGACTTACCTCATGTATTTGAGCTGAAAAGAACCTGAAATTAGTGACAATTAATTTCAGCCAGATTGACATTAAAACAATAAAAACAAACACTATCTTTTTGTAACTAAATGTCAGAATTCCATATTTAAACATAAAACTATATCAAGATAGTCCGACAAAAAAAATATTAATCAGTGATATCATTTTCAACAATAAATATATAGCAAACGAGATTATCTTAATATAAATTTGAGTAGATAGACTAAACTATCGCCCGGTTCACATTCCACCCACGTCTATTGAACAGGTGTAGAGGTTCATCCCTTGTTCCCTGTTTAGGATGTGGTTTCCGGCTTTCTCTTTTCCAATCTTTTCACTCTTACGTAGCCCCCTGCACACCAGTGGCCTTACCACCTTGCCGGGAGTGATATGATTAAAAAAAAAATATAAGGAAACATTTTTGTGTCAAACAGGTCTTAAAATACAAAATTGTGTGAATGCTCATACAAATTGGCACAGACACATAAATTAGCATAATTTGTTCAGAGGGTTGGGAGTGGGGGGAAACAATACTTGGTAAAGAGTAAAAGCATACAAACCTATTTTCAGTGTACGATTTTGAATGATTAGAAACGTTGGAGACAAACTGTTGGACATTGTACCCGTTTGTGATGAGGCTGTCAAGTTGGCGATAATTGGATTCATTCTTTACAAATGCCAAATGTTCTGGAGAATTTAGATGCTAGATGAAGTTGAGAAAAAGGAAAAACAATTAGGAATTTCTTCAGTAGACACAAATTCAAATTTTTGCTTACTGAACTAATACAAAAATCACTTAAATAACACAATGAACACAAAGTAGAAAAAAGAAAAATGCAATCATTTTAAGTCAGTCAGTCAGTCAGTTAAGTGCCATACGTGATACACGCTTGGGCGATCATGTCTCGAAAGAGACATGACTGACTGGGCAGAAGATTATCCCGCAGTAGGTTGCCATTGCTTTCTGTGGTAGACTGGTTGCCGACCAAGGCTATAGAACCCAATCTGTCCTGTTATTTAACCCATAACTGGAAGGAAGAGACGGATTAATACCTTTCCCAAGGATATTTGCGCGTAAGTGAATGCAATGAATTCGGCTGGAATTCGAACTCGCCCCCCGCCCCATTTCTTGTTCTGAGCCAATATCCAATGCACCACAACGCACATCTTTTTAAGTAGGTATCACACAAATACCCTTGGAAAAATATTTATTCATCTCTTCCCTCCAATTTTGAGTAAATAACAGGACAGATTTGGTTCTATAGCCTTGGCTGGCAACCAGTCTACCACAGAAAGTAATGGCAACCTACTGCGGGATAATCTTCTGCTCAGTCAGTCATGTCTCAAAAGATTGCCCAAGTGTGCATCACGTATGGCACTTAACTGACTGATCACCAATTGTAAAAAAAAAAGAAAAAAAAAAAAGAAGCTTAACATGATGAAAAAATGGCCCTAAATTTGAGAAATACAAAGTTTTATCGTTTATTTTCTTGCGTCAGCAGGTGGGTTGAAGATTAGTATAAGGATTTTTAGTGTTTAAAATGCCTAATTAAAATTTAAAAAAAAAAAAATTTCTTCATTAAAAAAGGATTTTTTCATAAAACAATAGTGCCCAAAATATATTGTATTTATAAAAGCAATTAAAATCTTTTCTAATTAAATAATGTCTTAATTTTATTGCATTTTTTATTTTACAATTCAGAGCAGATTTTTGGCAAATTGAGTTTCTGCTTAACAAAAACAAATTGATTTAAATTCTCTAAAAAGTCCTGTTTTTAAGTAATATAAAGAGATTAAAATTTTAATTTCTCAAAATTTCATAAAATTAATGGGGGTAACAGGTAAAAAAAAAATTTCAAAAATAATTCATTTGTGAATTTTGTTAAAATTTGGCAATCATAAGAATTTCAAATGTTTTTTGCCAGAAAAAAAAGTAAATTTACCATACTAATACTTGACCCACTCATTGACGAAAGAAAACAAGAATTTTAACCAAAATTTCTGTGCTAGAAAAGATTAAAAATTTTAATTATATATTTTCCATTTATAAATGAGTTATTACGTGACCTACGTTTCTACCATGAGTGGTGTCTTCAGACGATTTGCAATCACGGTAGAAACCTAGGTCGCGTAATAACTCGTTTACAAATGGAAAATATTCAAAAGTTCTACAATATAATTGTATTGAACACATTTTAATACAAATGTGCACTAGTCTAATTTTATTATGTCCAAAAACTAAGTAATTAAACAATATATATATATATATATATATATATATATAAAATATACTCAGTTATGATCTGAGATTAAGGACCAGATAGTTAAATAAAAAGACAAGTGGAAAACTGTATATAACTCGGCCATGCGTTTTATACTGTGATGGACTTTATCAAGGCAAAAAGACGAAAATTATTACAAATTACGTATCTATAAACAGTGTTGGCAACTATAAAAATGCTCACGAATCATTCAAAAAGATTAACAGAATATTTGAGTTTTAGAATTCCTTCATAATTTAGTGCAATTGTCAAAAGATATTAAAATGAAGGGAATTAACCGTTTTCTTTGGACTTTTTATTATGTATGTTAGTCTGTTTTAGTATCATTTCCATAAAAGAGTAAGCAATTTATTCAGAAGGAAAATTCTAGAAGCACCACCACCCAGTACTATCAAAATATCAATTTGTGTCACGTTTTTTTCCCCCAATCTCACTTTTTCTTATGGAAACAATACTTAAACAGACTAACATACATATTAATAAGTCCCCAAAAATGGTAAAATTCCCCTCATTTTAATATCTCGTGACATTGCAGTAGACATGAAGGAATTCTAAAACTAAAAATTTTCTGTTAATCTTTTTGAATGATTTGTGAGAAATTTTTTTTTTTAGTTGCCCAGTGTTTGTTTATAGATATGTATTTTGGAATAAAGCTCATTTAGTCTTTTTGCCTTGATAAAGTCCATCACAGGACAAAACGCATAGGCAAGTTAAATAGTTTTCCTCTTGTTTCTTTTTTATTTAAACACATATATATATTCGTCACTCACATACAAGCCTGTTTTGCTGTATCATAGTTCATCAGTGTGGGTAGACATCCACTTACCTCCAGCAAGAATTGAAACTCGACCAATTTGGTGTCAGTCAGAGTCGCTAACGCCTAAACTTATGCACATGAAATCAGAGAAGGGAAATTTTTTAAAAGTTTTCCTCTCTAGAGTGCTCAATCATAATGAGAGCATAATTTTCTTTTATAATAATTTCACTGCAAGGCTGGATTGCCACTAGTGCGCAGGGGGTTACAATGAGAGAAAAAAAGATAAGGGGTGGAAGAAATTTAGGTAGGCAGGAGATGGCAATTGACATAGCATTTAATGGAATTAGTTAGGTCTCTAAACCATTTTTTGGAGACAGTAGGCATTAATGGGTTAAAATAATTACAATTTTATAATGGAGATAAATATGCTCTCCCCACATTTTATTAAAAATTAATAAATAAAGCTGAAATAATGTCTCTCCCTTCCTCGATTTTTTAGCGAACACAATCATATCCTCATTCTTATGAGGGAACACTGAATAATGGTCAGAAGGAATTTGAATCTTGCTGTTCTAGTCCTGTAACATCCTCTATGTGCAGTGTCCCTTCAGGAAGTTGGCAATCAAGGCTCTCCACAACTTCCTGTCTTTTGAAGCTTTTAATAAGTTTTAGTCTTTTTTGCCATTTCTCCTAAACTCTGCTCTACAATTTATTCACTCAAGCTCACCAGGTATTACTGCCAATCTGTCCTGTGAGTATCAAATTCTCCAAGCCCTATTTTCTCATTATCCGTTCCAGAAATTTCAACTGTTTTAAGTGTTCTTTTTTGTTGCTATCATCTCTAGAACTTTGTTGTTGCTCACATGATCAGTCCATGGTATTCTCAGCATCCTTCTGTAAAAACATTTGTTTTTCCAAGTTTTGTCGTCTGTGAGAAAATTGTCCAGCATTCACTGTCATATAGGTGGACTGATATTTGTCATGTTTTTTTTACACGTTTCTGTTTAACCAGATGTTGACTGTTCGACGACCAAAGTAAAATAACAGATTTGAGTTCTGCACATGGGATCAACACTAACAAAACTATTATTTTTCTTTACTCATTTAGCAAGATGTTTAAAAAAAACAAAAAACAAATAAACTAACCAACATAAAAAGGAATTGTCTACCGACTTAAAAGATAAGCAGGGAAGGAAGAGAAACCAAGAAAAAAAAACCCCATAAATCAAACATCAGACAGAGGGGAGGGACAGAGTCATATAATTCTGCCTTCCAGGTCACACATTCCTTTGCTTCCGCAACATATTACATGACAGTTCAGTACCCCTGTTTGTTTCTTATCCTTTTGCTATACCAACACGCCCTTGGGATGTTAGTGTCGCACTTTATGTCTTCAGTCAATATGACTCCCAGATAAGCTAAAAGACAATAACCTATTTACCTTCTTAACATCCTCAAAACGTATCTCACAACATTCACAAAATCCTTGACGGAGTTTCTTTTCTGCCAATTTTCTTCTCTCCCAATTGACCAATCTCCGACCTTGGACATTTTTAGGAATTTGTTGAACTGGTTGATTTGGACCACTAACAAAAGAAAAAAAATCAGAATTGAAGAGTAAAGAAATAAAAAAATAAATAAATAAATAAATAAAAAAATAAAAGAAAAGGAAACATGTGAAAGAGAAAGGAAGTAGGAAAAAAGACATGAAAGAGTAAGGAAAAATAAAGACACGTGAAAAAAAGAAAAAAAAAGGAGACGTGAAAAAAAGGAGACACGTGAAAAAAAAAAAAAGGGAGACACGCAGAAAAAAAAAGGAGACACGTGAAAAAAAAAAAAAAATAGGAGACACGTGAAAAAAAAAATAGGAGACGAAAAAGGACAACTGTCTCGAGTATTTTACTCCATTTTTGTTGTCATTTTCATGAGAAAAAGAGAACAAAATGAGGAATAGGAGAGAAAACAAAGAGAGAGAGAGAGAGAGAAAAAAACACTAACAAAGAGAAAAAAATAAACACTAAAAAGAGAAAATGTAATGAAGAAAGGTGACAGCAGAGAAAAGTAAACAGGGTTTCAAACACCTACTTTTTCTTTTTCACTTTCTGAAGTCGACTGGAAACATCCCCTTGACCCTCAGATTCAGCAGACCAACAACCAACATTTTGCTTGTTCTTTCGTTTGGTTGCTTCTTGCGTTGATGAGTTGATTGCATTTATACTGAGAAGCCAGTCATCAAATGGACAGCTGCCCTGCATGGAATTCATGTTCAGGTATGGCCAACTGTTTAATTCCATCTGAACTGGACGGAAAAATTTATTGAGCGCTTCAAATTTGATAAAAGGCTGTTTCAAATTTCTTGCTGCAATCGGAAACAGAAAGAAAAAAGAAAAACATTCTGAAACCTGCAAAAATTGGGCACGAAACGCAACACGTAACTTTGTTTATCATAATGGCAAAATGAGTTTTGAAAGTAAATGAGTTTCTTTAAAGAAAGATTTCATTGAAAATAAATAAGAACCTTCAAGTAATGCATCTTTTTGGGTGCAAAAAGTTTAATGAAAAGATTCACAATATTTAGTCAACTCAATTTGGTGAACACAATGGATTTAATGACATATCAATACTTGTTTGATTATTTAAAATCAAAATCAATTTTGGGCGGACATGTATGGCATTACCACCACCTGTAAATTTGTTGATTATCATTTTTTTTTTCTGTGTATTCTTATCAATTAGTACACAATGTTTCTGATTTTCAAAAAAATCTGGAAAAAAATTCAACATTTAAAGATTTTTAGGGAGTACTCAATTTTTCATACAACATTATAGTAAACTGATTCTCCATTTTGGAAACACTCGCTTCGAGTTGTTGCCCCTTTTTCTTTTTTTACAAAACTTGTTTGAAGTTCTTGAAAAAAATTGTTCCAAAAATGTTTTTATTCAAATTTTTTAGAATAGGAATTATTTTAAAGATTCTCTGTCAAAATTTTAATATTTTAACATCATTTTTCATTCCTATTTTTTTTTACAACAAGAATTATTTTAAAGAAACTGTCCAAAATTTCTTTTTTTAAATGTTTCAAATAACTTATTTTTCATTGATATGAAGTAGGGATAATTAAAAATTTTCCTTGAGTTTGTTGATTTTCAAATTGTAAGCTTCTCTATACATGGTCTTAGCGATATCAAAGTGACCCCAACACAAGTGTTTTCAAAATGGAGGATCGATTTACTAGAAGGTTGCATAAGAAACTGAGCACCCCCTAAAAATCTTAATGAATTTTTTTTCAAACCTTTTTTAATAATTGGAAAGTTTAGGGTCTAATCAATGATATTGCATTGAAAAAAGTAAAAAAACAACATGATAATCAACAAATTTACAGGTGGTGGTAATGTTGTACAGGTCTGCCCAATTTTTTTTATTTTGCTTTATTCCCTGGTCAAGTGCTGGATGTTTCATAGAGTCTCAAGTTAAGTATGTCAAGTTTATGCTCGACACACCTAGCCAAACTCCCAAACATACTCAGTCACTGGCAAACCTTAGGGGGTCATGCCCTGAAAATATTTTAGAAAAAAAAAAAAAAAAAAAAAAGGAAGCTGTCTGCCAAAAAGTTAATCATTATCATTTCCATTTTGACTGTGTTAAACTGCTCCACAAGTATAGCCTTGTGCCAGATTAAGTATATTAAATATTTGAAAAGTACCCACTGTTGCATTCATTTTCACGTAAATACCCTTGGAGGGGGACAAATCCATTTCTTCTCCCTCTGTCTATAGGTTGAATAGACAAAAGCGGCAGGAAGGAGGGTGGAGGCAAAAGCGGATGGGGATGGGAGGCAAAAAGAGGACAGTGAGATGCAAAAAAGCAGAAGGGGAGGAAGAAAGAACAAAATTTATCCCAAACATGAAAAGATATGATCTTACCTTTGCACAAAAGCTTTTTACTCTTTGGACGATCCTGAAAGACAAAATCAGAAATATATTAAAATTCTGCTTGTTCCTGTTTGTTAGTATGTGCATTACACCCTGCCATTGCTCCCCAGACAAATAATGAACCATTGCAATTTGATAGCAAAGAAAGACAGAGGAAAAACATCAGTGATGCAGTTTGGTATTAAATTTCAAATCCAGCAGACATTACATAAATTTTGCCTAATTAAAAAAAAAAATTCTACTGATGACGATTGAAAGAGCAACTGAAAATTTAGGGATTTCCCCAAAAGAACTTCATTATACCTCCACATTTCAAACAAATAATATACAAAGAATATTTTTGTCATCCAGTGTGTGTGTGTGTGTGTGTGTGTGTGTGTGTGTGTGTGAGTGTGTATATATATATATATATATATATATATATATATATATATATATATAAGAAAAGCTGCCAACCAACTAAAACCTGAAAGAGAACCTCATGGAACTATATGGGTAAATAGATATTTTCGACTCTTTCATTGACCATACTGGGAATTATTCTTTATATACACATTTAAAGATTTCCGAAAAGTATAGCACTTTAACTTCTTCGCTAGCTTAACTGGGTAAAGATATATGACACCTTCCTTTCCATCTGTTTTTCTTTTTGAATGCAAAAAAATAAAAAATAAAAAATAAAAAAACAGCGATAATTTTCCCACAAGAATTGACACAATACTTTGTTTTATTTTTCTTTCCCTGAATTAAAAAGAGAGAAAAAAAAAGATTAATATTGGAGAAACTCTTCTAAGCAAAAGCACAAACCATAAATGGATTCGAAATACAACAAAAATAGATACCAACCACCACAAAACAAAATTAATGGATTCACTGGCTCATGATGCGTATTGTCTCTAAAGTACACACCTACTAACACGGGCATCCATTCCATTCTACTTAAGGCAACATTAACTGCTGCAACAACATGCTAGATGAAGTTTTCAGCTTTCGAGCACCGAGAAGAAAATGTGTTTGTTTATTGCTCAAATGGATATGTAGACAGTAAAATCATTATTAGTTTGAAAAGTGAATCAGTCATGCCAAGTTAAAATTCAGGCTGTGTCTGTATCATTCATTTGAACTAATACCCTTGGAAAAGGTAGGAATCCATTTTCATTTAGCAGCTTGGGGTTAAATAGCAGGACAAATGAGGCTCTCTTGTGTTCAATGGCATCAAAGAAAAGAAAAAGTACGAATTCAAGCCTCCTATGAAAACTAGAGTAAATCAGAATCACCTGGTAGGGTGACCAATCTCAGAGAAGGACAACACAATTAAATATCAGCCTTACTGAGCCAATCTCACCATAGCTACTGCTATAGTATATGTAGTGCTCTTTGTCCCAAATGATTGATTCGTTTTCGACAGTTTATCAATACTTGGCAGTTATTTAAAGCCAGAAAATATTTTTAAATTCTAAGGGGGGGTTTTTTTTTAAAATCTTACTAATTAACCTACAACTGGGGGAAGAAGAGGTGGATTCATACATAATCAGAATTTGAGAAACAAAAGAAATTACAGTGTGGCTATAAAGTGGGGGATCAGTTCCATATCACAAAGTGGGGGATCAGTTCCATATCACAATTATATAAATGGATACCTCACTTTGTAGTCAAGAGTTTTTATACATTTATATTCCAAAATGGATGTTGGCTCAGAATGCAAAATTGAAAAGCAAAGTTCAATTTTCAGTTGAATTTGTTGCATTCACTTAATATCATTGAAAAAAGATGTATCCATCTCTTCTCCCTCCAGCTATGGGTTAAATAGCAGGACAGATTAGGTTCTATAGCCTTGATTGGCAACCAGTCTACCACAGAAAGAAATGGCAAACTACTGTGAAAAAGTCTTCTGCCTAGTCAAATCGCCCAAGTATATATCACATATGGCACTTGACTGACTGATATTCCAAAGATTGTAAATAAATCTAAGACAAGCCTGTATAGCTAATCAGTATTTATTTGTTTTTTACAACTTATCAGACTAGAAATTATGTGTATATAAAGTGTGGGACCAATTTTATATTACAATCAATATATAAACCAAACCCTCACTTTATGGTCACAGCTGTTTCTATACATTTATATTTTATAAACACTTTGCAGGTTATTTAAAGCCAAAAAATATTTTTTTTAAAATTGTAGGAATTGTTTTTCTTTTGGAGATAATGGTTTTACTAATCAACCTGTAGATGGGGGTGGGGGGAAAGAAGAGGTGAATTCATACATTTCCCAAGGACATTTGAGCACAATGAATGTAATGAACCCAACCGGAATTAGAACTATGCTGTTCAATTAACAATTCCAAGCCATTATCCATTGCACCACTCGTAAATCCAAGATTACAGCACCTGGTATTCAGAAACAGTCACTCGTCTAGGAACTGACAAGACTTGACATTGCTTAACTTCGGTGAATATACAGGAGCCAGTATTTTAACGCTATATACCAGGATTTTCAAATTCCTAAAGTTTCAATAAAATTAAATTGATATACATTACGAACACACATGCTAAGCGTTTATATATATATATATATATATATATATATATATGCCTTACCTGCCCTGCAAAAAGTTATAAGAATTCAAAACTTACTTCTACTTTGGCTTTCTTTGCTGAGGGTGGAGCTTCTTTCACGCGTTCATAATTTCGGCACTGCTCTTTGGTAAGCCATTTCATCAAACCTGAAAAATTAGGTAATGTAGATTCATGCCAGGGATGATAAAACTGTTAATGAACAGAAAATAGAATACCAACAAGGAAATCATTTTTTAAAAAAGCCACCTATACAGACGTAAACTAAAAGAGAAGAAATCGTCATATTTTCTACGTGAATTCCTCAGGTAATGAGTTATCATTATTTACACTATTTACGTTTAGCCAGCAGCTTCTTTTCCCGCACTTCCCACCTGTGGAACTCTCTTTCGTATTCTTGCTTTCCTAACAGCTACAATCTCCAGGTATTTAAATGCAAGGTCAATACCCATCTCTTGTCCACTTGACTCTAGTTCCTTCTACATCACCCTGTGTATCTTGTTCTATCTTTTTCTTTCTCTCTACCTTAGCAACCGTCTTCACACCTGTGTTTCCGTCCTTCTTTTGCCCTTTCTCTGACACCCACTGTAGCTGGTCCGTCTTTCTCTTCGCTCTCCTCTTGCTAAACTTTTGCTCTTATGTAGCCCCCTGCGCATCAGTAGTAGTACCACCTTGCTTGGGGTGAAACGATTTAAAAAAAAAAAAAAAAAGAAAATTGTCCTCATTGTTGTTGCTGCTATCACAATGTTTCTGCCACTGTGTCTTCATCAGGTGTATATCAATCCCTAACTTTCAGGGAATTCCAAACTGAACCCTTTACGTAATCTACAGGGTAGACTGTTCACAATCCACTGATCATATCTAGTTATATCTCGCTTAGTTTTTTAGTACTGCTCAGTTATTGCTTACCTTGTTTCCAGCAAGTCCAAGTACACACTGCTTGGCCTAGGTATTCAAATCACAATTACTTTGTCACCAAATTCCTACAGGACAATAGCTTAGTGGATTAAAGCATTGACTTTAGGAATACCCGGTTTTCTTTGATATATACTTGAAAAAAACTGGAGGGCACAATGGCTAAAACATTGCAATAACAACAAAGATGATTTGGTTTGATTTATTTTGTTTTACGGCCTATCAACCTCAATGGGTTATTTAATGCCGACAAGATTTTTACAATAGATTCATATGAATAGAATATAGATTCTTTTTAAGAAATCAGTTTGTAGATCAGCTTTCTTTGATGTATTTTTGTAAAGTGGTTTTTGTTGAGAGTCAGATGTATTGCTGGCATGTATTCCCCCCCACCAAAAAACACGTATGCTGGTAATATTTTATTTTCTTTCAAAAAAAATGCATTCCTGAAATTTTTACTATAAAAGTCTATTTCTGTACTTTCATAGTGTTTTGACCCCAGTTTGGGGATAAACTATTTACCCATAGCTGGGACCCTAGCAGGTGCTACCATCCCAGGTCAAGGTGGACCTGAAAACAACAAGGGGTGGGTCCATGCTCCTCAAAACCTTTTTTTTTTTTTTTTTTTTTTTAATCATATCACCCCGAGCAAGGCAGTAACGCCACTGATGCGCAGGGGGCTACGTAAGGGTAAAAAGAATGGAAAAGAGAAAGCCGAAAACCGCATCCTAAACAGGAAACAAGGGATGAGCCTCTTCACCTGTTCAATAGATGTGGGTGGAGTGTGAACCGGGCGATAGTTTAGTCTATCTACTCCAATTGAAAAAAAAAATAAAATAATAAAGGAAAAGAGTGAAAAGATTGGAAAAGAGAAAACCGGAAACCGCATCCTAAACAGGAAACAAGGGATGAGCCTCTTCACCTGTTCAATAGATGTGGGTGGAGTGTGAACCGGGCGATAGTTTAGTCTATCTACTCCAATTGAAAAAAAAAATAAAATAATAAAGGAAAAGAGTGAAAAGATTGGAAAAGAGAAAACCGGAAACCGCATCCTAAACAGGAAACAAGGGATGAGCCTCTTCACCTGTTCAATAGATGTGGGTGGAGTGTGAACCGGGCGATAGTTTAGTCTATCTACTCCAATTGAAAAAAAAAATAAAATAATAAAGGAAAAGAGTGAAAAGATTGGAAAAGAAAAGCCGGAAACCGCATCCTAAACAGTAAACAAGGGATGAGCCTCTTCACCTGTTCAATAGATGTGGGTGGAGTGTGAACCGGGCGATAGTTTAGTCTATCTACTCCAATTGAAAAAAAAAAATAAAATAATAAAGGAAAAGAGTGAAAAGATTGGAAAAGAGAAAACCGGAAACCGCATCCTAAACAGGAAACAAGGGATGAGCCTCTTCACCTGTTCAATAGATGTGGGTGGAGGGAAACCTCCCCAATTAAAAGCCTTGCTGCTGGATGAAGTTTATTATCATACTCAGGACCACACAACATAGATGAGGACAATAGCACAAACGTAAATTATTATTCTTCTTCTATGTGCCTTGTCCTTTCAGGACGTAGGCGATCATGGTTCTCCACGTCTCCCTATCCCTTGTGGCTCCCAGCATGCTTGCTCCCGTTACTCCTGCCAACCCCCGTTCCGTCAGGCCCTGCAGATATGTTATCCGTTGCCTTCCCCGTCTCTCTTTCCTTTTATTTGGCCGGTCAGTATCAGGTTCTCCAGGCTCTCCTTCCTCATTGCGTGTCCCAAGAACTTCAGTTGTCTCTTCCTGATGCTCAGTACCAATTTCCTTTTTGTTGCCATGAACGTAAATAGTGTAAATAAAAATCCCGAGGTCACAAAAAAAAGGGGGGAGGTTAAGGCTTACTTACTGAGGTAAGGAACAATTTTCACACCCAATTTCTTGGCCCTCTCAATAATGTTGTCGGCCTAGAATGAAGGAAAATAAGAAAGAAAATAAAACATCTATAAATACAATACTTTTAAGATGTAACAAATCTGTCTAATAACATTGATTTCAATGCTTGTTAGCTTATTTAATGTCAAACTAACCTCCACAGCTAAGACCCGTCATACCAGGCACACTGTAATAAATCACCCTCCACCCTCATTTCCTTCATATTACATTGGTGAGAGTTCCAATCAAGCAGCTTCTTCCCATGAACCACTATGAGGAACTGACTCCCAAGAGGATGCTTTCCCAATTACTACAATATAAATCTGTTTAGTCTAGAGCAATGGTTCTCAAACTATTTTAGGATTTTTTTCATAGCAGTCTCTTATAATATTTTAGATGGCTCACAGACCCTTTTATATTAACCACAGTTAACATATAGGCGACTGAAAGAAAACATTTTTGGCAAACAAATAATTATTCAAAAAATATTAACCAATTTCTATTGAAACAAAAAATTTTTCGGAAATCAATTATTCATTGCCAAAATGGCAACCTTAAACATCAAAAGTACACTTAATGAGATGGGTGCATTAACTTGGCCTAAACCAGTTCTTATGTGTTTGGCTTTGTTTTGGTGAGTGCAACTCTCATGTCATTTGTTGCTTCTAATCTATTTCAAGATCTTGTTTTGAGGGCAAGTAATGTGGAAAACACTGACTTTAATGACTTGGTAACAATTTCAAATAGCCAATAATTTTAACTGAGTGGCCTTTTTGCAGTCCCCTCAAAACCCCTTCTCGGTCCCCTAGGGGACTGGACCAGTTTGAGAACTGCTGGTCTAGAGTTAACCATTACCTTCCCTACATATTTACATATACCATGTCTCTTACTCAGTAACCCTCTACCTCAAGTGGCTCTTGAGGTTTGATGATTATTGTATAAAAAAAAAAAAAAAAGTTAAAAAAAAGTTAAAAACTAGTCAAAAAGTTAAGACTAACTCCAGTTTACACTATTAGCAGAATGAGAGACACCATTCCGACTAAAAACCATATTTACAAATACCTGCCTAGAATATACAGACTGCGATACATTCAACAAAAGGTTAATTATATTAATGTAATAAACGGATATAAGTATGACTGACAACTGATTAACATTTTCCAGACAGACCAGCCTAATATGGTCAGTGAAATACTGGCATTTGTTTAAAACCATATCAAATACCAACTGGCCATAAGGGTATGTGAATCATTTTTTTCCCACCATTTGTTATTTTTAGTTGTGCATGTGCATCAAACAACCATAAACTAAAATTGGTTTATACTTAACCAACAGTAGGCACTGGTAAATCACTGATACAATATATGGCTATGAATAGAAACCAACAAAAACTAGAGAAATGATAGATCGATTTGATTAACAGCATATCAACTCTTTACAGGCCAGTTATTCTGCTTTCACAATGGAATACATGGTAGATGATAGTCAGCTTTTGTGCATATACACATTTGTGTGGATATAATTATGAGAGGTGGTGATATGCGTATTTTTTGTTGAAGTTATATTTTGAAATACAGTTTGATTTAAGAAATTGTAGGATATCGTGGATTAATGTCATGAAAGAGTTCTTTTAAATTGGTCGTTCTTGTTCAGCGGCATATCAACAGCTTTATAGATTATTTAATGAAATATTTTAAACACAATTTTACGGCTTCAACTAAATACATTGTGAACGCAATTGTATGCCAACAACTACAAATAAATTGTATTGTTGCTAACTCTGCTATAAAAAATAAAGCTGAATCCACCACAGAAAGTGCAGTGCCACCAGCTCCGCCACAGAAAGCCCTCTGTCGCCGCAGAAAGCGCAGTGCCGCCAACTTTGCCATAGAAAGCGTAGCGTTGCCAGCTCTGCCATAAAAAGCGCATTGTTGGTAACTCTGCCACAGAAAGGTATTGTTGCTAATTGTACTACAAAATATTATAATTTCATAGTTTTGCTTTTGTTTGGGGATTTCACTATTGGTCCGTAGCTGGAACCCTAACAATTGTGTTATCACCTCGGATAACAATAACAATTAAGCGGTAAGTCCAGGCTCCTCAAAATTTCCACGCTTCCGATCAGAAGCCTTGCTGCTTGATACAGTTTATCGTCAGTACCAGCGAAATGATAGAAGCAGACCTTTATGCATCTGTCACTTTACCATAACCAGCATGCAAATCATGCCTTATACTTACCGCAGAATCCCTTTTAGCACATTGCAACATCGCTTTACCACGAGTAACCTGAAATAAATACAAAAAAATGATAAAAAAAAAGTCAATCTTAAATTGCGCTATAAATATTAACAACTTTGCCATGCAGTTTATTTGAGATATTATAGCAACGTCAGGTCGCTGTACGCATACTACTGATATCATGTAACCCAGTAGTATCGGCCAGGTCATCAGCAACTAAACAGGACCCTCTGCCAGGCTTTTCATGTGACGAAGGGTGGCTAGACACCTTTCAAGGTTTAATAAAACAAAAGTCGTTCAATCTAGATTTCTGAGATGTAGTATTTACACTATTTAGATTTTTTTAACTGTTGTCCTCATTTTTATTGTCGTAGTCATGACATTTCGGCTGCTGTACACATTAGCCTTCCTCAGGTGATATACGTTGGAATTTCAAACCAAACTTTTTATTTAATCTGCAGTGGTAGATTGTTCTAGTTCCACGTGCCATGCCCTTTCTGGATATCTCAGCTAGCATCCTGTAGGATCAATGCACAATGGCACAGAGATGCAGCCAATATGATGATGACACAATCTCACTGAGTGAAGTACCATCTAGAGTGACCAGCAGTCAGCGTGGAGCATTCTATAAAATTGACTATTCTGATCTGAACAAATTATATATATATATATATATATATATATATATATATATATATATATTAAAATAATAGTAATATTAATAATTTATTAAAAAAGAAAAAAAAGGGGCCCATTTAAGATAATAAAAAAAAATGCTATAGATATAGATCTAATTTAGTAAAATTTCGGATTTGGAATTAAGTAAGTTATAAGCAAGTTCGGTTCGAATAGAGCTATCGCTAACTTCTCGCACAATTTGCAAAATTTATTTCCTGCTCTATATTTAGTACATTGTTTAAGTATCTCCCATTCTAAAATGGGGTCTGCATTTAGTTCTTTTTTGACGGGCCATACATGTGTGGCAGTACTATGCATATTTTTGTCATTTCTGAAACTACTAGTATGGTTGTAAAATCTGGTTTTAAAACTATCCTGTGTAATATACTGCCTTAGGGAATGGATGACAAGAACATATTTTGGTGAAAGTGGAAGCTTCTAGTCCTAAAACTGCACTTTAGTAGTGAATGTAGTTATCAGTGCCACCATCACAAAGGAGAAATTAAATATTGGATATGAGATAAAGGTGATGGTGACTATATATGTCAGATTAAATAAATTGCAAACATTGTGCCTGCTTATTTTAAATAAAATCCGTTCATACTCACGGATAATCTTTCGCATATTATAATTGAAAGATGTAAGAAATGAGCTTGTAACATTGACAGATATTATTATTCATTTCTCGATGTTCCCAAGTACTTTCAATCTCTTTCTGAGATCATCTTTAGGAGTGTGAGTTGTGCTAAGAAAAAATAACCACAAAACTGTATTGCGAAAAATTACTGCAAATTTTCTTCTTGCGTCAAATATAACAGTTGACTAATTCCATTTTGAGTAATTTTCACATTCTAATGAATGCTAAGCAAGGAGACTGTCCAGAAGAGTTGCAGGAAATTCCAAATTCATATAGAGGGCATAGTTGAAGGCAATGACAATTTTACCGAAGAAATTTACTCTTTACTATTTCAAGATATTTTTGTGCAATTTTGGTAAATATATCTGCTAATATGAGGTCAGTGTTATTTTCATTTTGGCACCAATTAGACAATTTATACATCACATCATGTCTACCATGTGCCTGAAGACCATGTCCAAGCATGAAATAGATTGCCGCTGCTCAGGGCCCACTTTTAGATTTACATACACCCTACCCTTGATGTTGGGTATTTTTACCCATAAATATAGCGTCCCTTAAAATTATATATTTTGCGTTTATCACTTATTCATGTAGACTTCTCACGGGCCACAACCGGACTATAGATAATACCAGTTGAAACAGTGTGATAATTTTTACAAGACTGGGTTGGTAGCCTAATTTTCTAGTCAGATTGCCTTACAGAGATCATTGCATATATTCTTGGTTGAGAGGAAAATGTGGGTACATGCCTTTTCTCAAAAGGCATTAATACAATGTGAACACACATTGCCACAGCCAGAGTTTGGCCATGATTAAATTCCCTGTGTCGTAAACCGTTAATGTACATTTGTAGCATTTAAAGTGTTTCCTATCCAAAATTGGGCCCTGGGGAGTTTACAAAAGCCAAAACGAAACAAATAAACTTACTGTGAAAGGTTTTTTTTCAAAAGTGGATGGCGAAGGTGTGTGTCCACTGTTGAAAGGACTTGAAATAAACATGTTAGGGCTGCCACTTGGAGATTGGTCTTCATTTTTGGTTTTTTCTTTGTCTTGATTAGTCACAAAATAATGAATCTCTTTGCTCAGAAACTTTTCAATTGTCTAAAGAAAAAAAACATTAAAGAATTGGTTAACAAACATTCAAATTAAAAGCCAACAGACCCTTTTTCGTTTCCATCCCTTATAGGTCATACTAAACTAAACGTGAAGGGTTGATTTTTAAGTGTCATATTTAATAAGATGTGCGTTGTGGTGCAATGGATATCGACTCGGAACAACAAATTGGGGAGCCGAGTTCAAATTCCAGTTGAATTTATTGCATTCACTCACGCACAAATTCCCTTGGGAAAAGAATTCATCCGTCTCTTGCCTCCAGTTATTGGTTAAATAACAGAACAGATTGGGTTCTATAGCCTTGGTCGACAACCAGTCTACTGCAGGAAGCAAAGGCGACCTACTGCAGGATAATCTTCTGCCCAGTCAGTCATGTCTCTTTTGAGACATGATCGCCCAAAGTGTGTATCACATATGGCACTTAACTGACTGAATATATTAGTTGAAAACAAGTGTCTACTGGGTTTAAAGTGGAGGATCAGTTTTATATTGTTATGAAGTAATAAACTGATCCCCAACTAATTACTACTTAATATAATACATCTCTCCCTCCTCTAGCTATGAGTTAAATAATAGGACAGATTGGGTTCTATAGCCTTGGCTGGCAACCAGTCTACTGCAGGAAGCAATGGCAACCTACTGCATGTTAATCTTCTGCCTAGTCAGTCATGTCTCTTTCAAGACATGATCGCCCAAAGTGTGTATCATGTATGTCACTTAACTGACTGATTTAATAAGAAATAATTTCTCTATACAAATAGAACACACAAGACATGTTTTCCTAAGATTAATGACCTATTCTATCAATTATGTACTTTTTATGAGAATTTGGTGATAATGATTTTATTAAGAAAATCCTATTTAATTAACCCACAGCTTGGGGGAAGGGAGAGAACAGGTGGATTCATGCCTTTCCCAAGGATATTTACATGCAAGTGAATATAACGAACCCAACTCGAATTGGAACTTGGTTCTTCAATTAACAACTTCAAGCTATTATTCATTACACCATCTGCACAGTCAGTCAGTTAAGTGCCATACGTGATACATGCTTGGGCGATCATGTCTCGAAAGAGACATGACTGACTGGGCAAAAGATTATCCCGCAGTAGGTTGCCATTGCTTTCTGTGGTAAACTGGTTGCCAACCAAGGCTATGGAACCCAATCTGTCCGGAGGGAGGAGACGGATTAATACCATTCCCAAGGGTATTTGCGTGTAAGTGAATGCAATGAATTCAACTAGAAACAACTAAGCTTAAAACACTTTCTATTCTCAAGCTGTCACCCATGTAGGTACTGACCAGGTTCAATGTTTGTTGCTTAACTTCAGTGAATATGTCGGAATAAGTGTTTTCAACATAATATGGTCTTAAGCCCCATTTATCTCGAAATAACCTCTCCCAAGGAAAGTTTAGAGAATATCAACCTGTTTCATTTCCCATAGCTTTGAACATGGCTTCAAATAATTATCACCATTATCCCAATTCCTCCTACACCAAGATAAAAAATAAAAACACATTATCAATATAAAAGATGAGAAATTACTTACAGCACCGAGTTGTTCCAATTTTTCTTCGACTTTCTTTTCCTGCCTCACTCCTTTCAAATCCAAATAAATTTTTTTGCCTGCCAAGGGAAGTTTCTCTTTGAATTCAAGTTTTCTCCGGCTGTTGGCACTGCTTTTACCTGAAAAGAAATCAGACAGAGATTCTCATATTTTTGTCTCTTTCAATACTAATTGAACAAATAGAAAAGTAAATAACCCACCACACTAAAGATGACAAATTAAAAAGACATTAAGCTACTGATGAAATATAGTTCAGTGTCATATGCAATATATGCCTGGACGATCATGTCTCTTTCAATCAATGACTGACTATGCAGAACATTTTCCCACAGTAGGTTGATAATTTTTCTACACTAGACTGGTTGTCAGCCATGTCTATAGAACCCAATCTATCCTACTAGTCAATTCTTTTATCGAGTTCAGTCAGTTAAGTACCTTACACGATACACACTTTGGGCGATCATGTCTCTTTCCATACAAAACTGACTAAAGAGAAGATTTTTCAATAGTAGGTTGCCATTTCTTTCTGTGGTAGACTGGTTGCCAACCAAGGCTATAGAACACAATCTGTCCTGTTATTCAACCTACAGCTGGAAAGAGAAGTGACAGATTAATACCTTTCCAAAGGGTATTTGCATGCAAGTGAATGCAACGAATTCAACTGGAATTCAAACTCGGCTCTCTAAATTTCTCATGCCAACTTGATATATATCCTGCCATAACCAAAATAATCCTTTAACATTAACCTTTAGCACACTGTACATAGGCGACTTTATTGATCAAACTGAGTTTGTATAGTCACTGCATGCAACTCTAATCATCAGACAACAGTGTGGTTGAATTTTGTGCTAGTGTCATCATATCCTACTATGGCAACAGCAAAATAACTGAAAATTGATGATACTACTGCAGTTGTGAAGCCACTTATACCCAATGTATGCGAATGCAATATTTATGAATATTGCAGTGCTAAAGGCTGATAACCTAATGTCCATGTTTAAGCAACAGTCATTCATTAATACAATTTTGATTAAAACCAATAGACAGAAAACGTCTATTTTTCTCGGATTTCTCATTTCGAGCAGAAATGAGAAATCCGCTGAACCACAACACACATCCGAAAGTCAGAGAGCAAAGTTCAAATTCCTTGCATTCACTTACACACACATAACCTTAGGAAAGGTATTACTCTTCATCTCTCCAGCTATGGGTTAAATAGCAGAACAGATTTAGTTCTTTAGCCTTGGTTGGCAACCAGTCTACTGCAGAAAGAAATTGCAACCAACTGTGGGAAAATTATGCAGAGTCAGTCATGTCTTTTGAGACATGATTGCCCAAGCATATATCATGTACAGTACTTAACTGACTCGTAGTACACCTGAATTCATGCAGTTGAGATACCAAGGTGGAGAGCTCTTTAGAACATGCCAAAAAATATTTATAGAAAAGACAGAGAGAAGCCTGGTGAGAAATTGACTAAGTCGAGATGACAGTTCAGGACGGATTACATTAGAGAGTCTTCTTTGGATTTGGTTCAGAATCTGTAGATATATAGCAGGTATACTGGATATGGCAGAAATATTTACTACATAAATGAATGATAGATTTATAAATTTTAATCCATTTTATACATTCATAAATAAATGTATAAAATAAATTCTGACAAGAAAAATTGTCTGGCATGATAGTGAACCAAATTTTATAGCAATTGATTCAATATAATCATTCCACTTCACGTCAGTGGAAACACAAGACCAAGATGACAATGGCTCACTCTCCTTGAGGTTAGCATCAGCCATAGAGGGGTATTTAGACATGTACTCGGGGGAGGGGGGGAAATAGAGAGAAAAACACTAAAAATGTAGGAACATTAAATTTAAAAATTCCTGGCATCAAACATATAGAGACACAAATATTTTGTCTTCTGAAGCTTTCGTTTTTAATCACTGTTGTTTATAGTAGTTCCGAGTATTTAAAATCAAGATAAAAATAAAGTATGTGTATTTGAATATTCTCAGATATAATTTGTAAAGATGAACAATATGACTATGCAGAAGAGACAAGAAGAAGGTTATATTTAGCCAATGTATTTCATTCCCTGACAGATTTAGCAAGGCAAAAAGTGAATTTATTTGAAATAAAGTATCTAGAAACAAAAACAAAATGTTGCTGGTTACTATAAAATTATAAAACATTCATGAATATTCATTAGGTCAACTGAAAAAAATATTAAATATTTAATTACGTTAATTTGCACACTTGAGAATTTTTTTTACATGAAGTATATAGTTTGGATTGTTACTGTGTAAGAAGTTGAAATGATAGATTTAACCGTTTTCTTTTAGCCATTATCAAGGACAATTATTATTTTTAGCCAAATGTATGATTTTTTTTATGTATGTATCTAGAGTTATGGGAATGACTCCCTATTCAAACACAGTCAGCACATGACCATGTCCCAAGTTGATGTAATGGAGTATTGGGTTTTTCTTTTTTATCAATGGAAGCACTAATAATAAAGAAGAAAAAAAACTACAAATTTAATGACTCAATATATCTTGATAACAAAGATATTATAAAACCAGAAATGATGTCAATCAGTGGAACTGTGAAAGAAAGGACATTCATTTCATAACTACTGGATATACTGACCAGCACTAGAAAACCAGTCTAAGATTAAAAACACAATAACCCCCAAATTAAAACTCTCCTTAAATGGTAAAAAAAAAAAAAAAAAAATGATGGTAAACGCTTTCTCTTTTCAAAAATTTTACTCTTTTCCATTCTTTTACTCTTTTTTTTTTTTTCAATTGGAGTAGATAGACTAAACTATCGCCCGGTTCACACTCCACCCACGTCTATTGAATGGGTGAAGAGGCTCATCCCTCGTGTCCTGTTTAGGATGTGGTTTCCGGCTTTCTCTTTTCCAATCTTTTCACTCTTACATAGGCCCCTGCACGTCAGTGGCGTTACCGCCTTGCTCGGGATGATATGACTTAAAAAAAAAAAAAAAAAATACAAACACAAAAAGTCAACAAAACAGACAAAAATGAAACTCATAAATTAACACCCTATGGCCTATTCCCAAAAAATAAGTTCATTGTGTCTCGCATCAACAGTGCCCTCATTTCTAACCTTTCTCAAGATATCTATCTAGACTAAACTATCGCCCGGTTCACACTCCACCCACATCTATTGAACAGGTGAAGAGGCTCATCCCTTGTTTCCTGTTTAGGATGTGGTTTCCGGCTTTCTCTTTTCCATTCTTTTTACCCTTACGTAACCCCCTGCGCATCAGTGGCATTACCGCCTTGCTCGGGGTGATATTAAAAAAAAAAAAAAAATCTCAAGTTGAAATTTGGCCAAATAAACATTTTCCATCAATTGACATTTTCATTTTTGAACTCAACAATTTCATAAAAATCTTCTGATCCACTGGCCAGAAATTGATGAAATTTGATACCCTGTTTGATTTTTATTCAAATATCCTTTTAGAATTTTACAGGGAGTAACCAAAAAGTAGATATTATTAGCTTTCTGAGGAAAAGTTGAAACTTTTTAGGTAGCCAGCCACACAGAAAAATTGAGAAATATCTTCAGCCCCTAAAAGTAGCAAAAGATGGCACAACATTTGAAAACTAGAGTATTTGGGAAATAAACCTCAACACGTTTCATTAACTGTCACTCAGGGTTACAAATTCTAGACATCTTCATATTTGTTAAAAGTTTCTGATTAATGGTAATTTTGCAATTATGATCTAATATCCTGCTATGTCCACAGGTAACAAAACACAACACAGTATTTGGGGAATTCTTTATCTAAGTTCTAACAATGCTCTCTTTATTTCAACTTTTAGGTGTGCTTGAATATGCATTAAAAAAAAAATAAAATAAAATAAAAAAATAAATAAAAAAAATAAAAAAGCAAATCAAATTTAGCCCAACCTTAACCTGAAAGCAAAATTCCCCATAATCCATCAACATTTCCCTGATTGGATTTTAAAAACTTAGAAAAAAAGAGAAACAAAGATATAAGTTTATAATAATTAGTATTTTTAAGCACAGTGCAATATAAATCATTTGAGATAAAAAAAATAATAAAAAGTACTTGAAATAGCCATATAATAATCGGTAGATTTTATACCTTCAACGTAACATCAAATTATAAAACTGGAAAAATAAATTTTGAAATTTGTAGATAAAACTATGAATCCTTCCTTATCCTCGTCCATTTCTTTTCACCATTTTAAAGGATGTAACACATCACACAATAAGTCCCAGGCCTGACATGTAGATGGTGCCACTAATAAAAAAATCCATATGATTTTTATGAAGTCAGTCAGTCAGTTAAGTGCCATACGTGAAAGAGACATGACTGACTGGGCAGAAGATTATCCCGCAGTAGGTTGCCATTGCTTTCTGCGGTAGACTGGTTGCCGACCAAGGCTATAGAACCCAATCTGACATGTTATTTAACCCATAACTGGAAGGAAGAGAAGGATTAATACCTTTCCCAAGGGTATTTGCGCGTAAGTGAATGCAATGAATTCAGTTGGAATTCGAACTCGGCTCTCCGATCTCTCGTTCCGAGCAGATATCCACTGCACCACAACGAACCTTAAAATGGTATGTGACAAAATTTGGGCCCAATCGGATTATTAGTTTACAAATTAGTTATTTAAGTCAAGCTACACTGTTGCAAATTTCGAAAACAATGGAAAAATTTCATGTGTTGATAAAGCTTTGTTTTTCAATGTGAAAAATACTGTTCAAGCAAAGCAATGGCTTGAAAAGTTATTTGGACACTGCTCTGTCGAAGACAACAGCTAAGTGGTATGCTAATATCAAACGCAGTCATACAGACACAAAAGATGCTGAAGACTTAGGGTTGCTCTAAATTGGCAGTTGTATCATGGTTTGATCCCAACTAAATCTTTTGTAGATTATAGTAGTACCATTTACAGAGTATAGTGGTGAAAAGACATTGTTCCAGGGATTGTGCAAGCATCAGTACATCTAAGACAAATTTTAGATTAGGCAGAAAGATAAGGCTAAAATTTAATTTATGCAGTAAATGGGTTAATTTTGTTACTGTTATCACCATAAGCATAATAAACAAAAAAAAAATCTCTTCAGTAGAAAGATATATTGGCCCAAAGTGAGCTTGTAAATTAATTTTTAAAAAAATTTCTAACCTTCAATTTCTTTAAAATGATGCTTCCAGATAATAACCAGTTAAGTGCCATATGTAATACATGCTTTGAGTGATCATGTCTTAAAAGAGACATGACTGACTGGGCAGAAGATTATCTCGCAGTAAGTTGCCACTGCTTTCTGCAGTAGACTGGTTACCAGTCAAGGCTAAAGAATCCAGTCTGTCCAATTATTTAATCCAAAACTGGAAGGAAGAGACAGATTAATACCTTTCCTAAAAGTATTTGTGCATAAGCAAATGCAAGGAATTCAACTGGAATTCAAACTCGACTCCCTGATTTGTCATTCCGAGTTGATATCCACTGCACCACACTGGTTGGGCCGAAACTTGACCCATACCATCATGTATTTCCTATTTCCTGCACACATTTTTTTTATGACTGAACCTTTTCAGATTTTATTAACAAATACAAAACACAGGATATTTAATTTGATCTTGACAAACTATTTATGCAACTTATTAAAAATATAATCTTTTAAGTTTCTCACTAGCACTCTGGGAACGTCACCAAATCTCTCACTAGCACTCCGGGAACGTCACCAAATCTCTCACTAGCACTCCGGGAACGTCACCAAATCTCTCACTAGCACTCCGGGAACGTCACCAAATCTCTCACTAGCACTCCGGGAACGTCACCAAATCTCTCAGCATCTCTCATTCGTACACATGTGTAGTCACAACAACATAAATTTCATCTGATGAAGACCTCAAGGATGACATACAGAACACAAAAACTTTTTCCACTTTTTTTTGCACCAACCAATATTATTCTTGAAATATATATTAGTGGATATAGACGTTGGTTAGTTCCAGCGACTTGACACAAACAGTTGTAAGTTCAATACCAGGCTACAGCAGTGGTGAATAACTTAAAAGAGAGATAATCACATGTCTACTGGAAATAACATCACATATAATGATATACCCCAGTGATTGAAATAAAGAGTTCGGTTCAAAATTTTTAGCACCTGAAGTAGGTACGAACGTACAATGGCCAAAACATGATAAACATGTTAATAAAGATGAGGACAATAGTCCAAACAATATATATATATTGAGTGATATATATATATATATATATATCACTCAATATGTCCAGCCCTGACACATAAATGGCACGACTAATAAAAAATCCATACGATTTTTATGAAGCACTAACCTTCAAATGGCATGTGACAAAATTTGTGCCCAATTGGCTTATTAGTTTACAAATTAGTTATTTAAGTGAAGCTACTGTTGTAAATTTTCAAAACAATGGAAAAATCTGAATTTCTGTATTGTTTTATGATGGGAAAAATACTGTGCAAGCAAAGCAATTGCTTGATAAGTGTTTTTTGGACTGTTCCATTGGAAACAACAGTTAAGAGGTATGCTGACTTTAAACACGGCTGTACAGACACAAATAATGCTGAACGCTCAGGTCACTAAAATCAGCAGTTGTGATGGAAAACACCAAAAACATCGACAAACCAGCTTTGGCTGATCATAAATTGAAGTTGCGTGAGATGGCAGAGGAGGTGAACATATCAGAAGGCAGTGTATTCACCATTTTGCATGAACATTATGTCAATCAGAAGACCGTGTTCAAAGTGGGTGCCGTGTTTGCTCATAGTCAATCGAAAACAAAAATGCGACGGTGAGTCAGGGCATGGTTTGCAACTGTTTCGATGCAACAAGAAACAGTTTTTGTATAAATATGTGACAACAGATGAAACATGGATCCACCACTACATTCTGGAATCAAGTCGGCAGTCAGCTGAAAGCCATCCAAAGCAACTAAAGACGCAAAAATCAACAGACAACTTTGAATCGCTTCCACATCTACCCTATTCTGGCCCCCAGCGACCACTGGGTGTTTGCAGACCTCAAAAGAATGCTCCAGGGTAAGAGATTTGGTTTCAATGAAGAAGAAATGGAATTGTTAGAAAGTGTATCACCCTAGAAGGAGACTAAGTTGACTAACTTGAATTTTGTCAAAAAGTTGTTGTTTTATTAGTTAAGCCTGGGATTTATTGAGACGTGTTGTACGCATCGCTCATTCAGTAAAAATGAATTTGAGCACTCTAGCTATTGGGCACGTAATATGATATGCACTAAAAAGACTGCCTTCTTCCACCGAACGCCCCATGGCCCAGGGGTAGAGTTGCCGACTGACACCAATTCGGTCAGGTTTCGAGCCTGGGTTATGTAGCAGTCGGAGTCTAACCGTACTGATGAGCTGTGATACAGTAAAACAGATCTGTCTGCAGACGACTATATATATATATATTTTAAACAGCATCTTCTTGCTAAAATACTCAATAATAATTTTTTTCTTCTGGTGATACTATTCGAAATACATACGGGTATTCCATTGCGGATCATTTGAAAAATAGTCACAGTTGTGCTGCGGAGTTTAGTGCAAACTGGTTTTCTGTTTTGGCCAGAGCACACTTGTTGATCTATCTGAAGATGTTGAAGATGCTGTTTATCAGCCCTAGGCGAGCTTCTCTTTGTAAACAAAGGGACTGTTTGCATGGGCCTGGTCTCTAGCATCTTCAGATGTAATAACTTATTTTTCCTATCCGTTCATTCATGTCATCCATGGCAGATTTTCTTTTCATAATTTTCCCCCATTTACAGTTCTGATGAGAGTGGACGAAACCAGTCAACTCGTAGTTTTGTTTTAAAATTTTTTATGGCCTATCAGAGTAAAAAATTTCTTGTCTTCAATGCTATATATTTTTTTTAAACCAATTTGGTGGGTGGGAATGTCATATGTACCGAATATAACCTCACCTAATACACCAACTTAGGCCTTTGCTTGTGCAGTGAGCTCGATCCTCAGTGGGAACTTAGTAAAGGTTAAGTAGTCCTGGGTATGACGGTAAACTGCATCTAGCAGCAAGGCTTATGATTGGGAGGTTTTGAGAAGCATGGAACCACCTGTTAATTGCTGTTGTTCCCAGGTCCACTCTGACTCGGAGTGGTAGCACCTGTTAGGTCCCAGTTATGGGCAAATAGTTAATCCTCCAAACTGGAGCCAAAATATTATGAAAGTATAAAAATACACGTTTATATATATGTAATATATGTAATAATAAACTTTTATAGAAAAAAATATACATTTTTAAGGAAAAATATGACCAACAATACATTTTTGAAAAAAAAAAAAAAAAAATTATTACTATAACACATTTTAGAAGAAAAAATTCTCAGTAAGAAATTTTTGAATACAATACTAGATTTCAATTTTCTAAAAAAGAATACAAATCAAAAATTTTCATTAAGATCTGACTAAATCAATCTTCTCACAAATACCAAAAACCCATAAAACCGCACCTTTTTGGCATTAAATAGACCACAAAGGTTGATATGCCATTAAACTCAGTTTAAAGGTTAACTACCAATCATAAACCTGCAGAGAGGAAACTAAGACACAAACTGACAAATTTACCATTCAACAAGGGGGAAAAAAAAAATAAGCAGACACACGAATTCAACACAAGGGACAACAGGGACACGACTCTATTAAAAACATTCGTCTGCATTTTCTAAATTTGGCTAAATATTTTTTCAGCCATTTTTCAAAAGTTTTTTTTTCTCCTCATTGAATAATAAATTTACCTTCATCTTGTCTTTTCAGGTTTTCCTTTGAGCTATGTTTGCAATTCAACACTGCAATCCCTGCACGTTCCGGCAGTTGCCATCTTTTATGAACTGACAATTGAAATAAGACAAAGGATGCTAATTTTTATTATTACTATTTTTTAATCTTTCCAAAAAGAAAGCAACTTGCACATGATGGAGGTGCTGAAAAGTTCACATCCAGATCAAGAAAGAGCCTAACTCTTTTTAGGAGGGGGTGGGGGGCAAATAGATAGTGGTTCAGGTTTTCAGTCATTTAACAAAACTTGTAAAAGTGGGTTGGTCTGAGAAATTTTCAGCACCCCCTAAACAATATCATTACAAAGGAAAATTTTTAAGCAGTTTTATCTCTGCTTATTGCCATATTGCATTAAAACACTAGTTCTTATCCTATCACCCATGTTAAGCAAGATTGAACTTGTCAGTACCTAGATGGGTAGACCTGGGTATGACAATAAACTACATCTAACAGCAATGCCTCTGATCCAGTGATTGGAGGATTTGAAGAGTGCAAATCCACCTCTTAATTGCAGTTGTTCTCAGGTCAATCCTGATCAGAAGTAGTAACATGTTTAGGTCCTAGCTAGTAGTGACCCCACCCCGCAAAAAAAAAAAAAAACACTATGAAATTGTAAAATTAACAGCAATACTTTTTGTTATAAAAAAAAATAAATAAAAATAAAAAAATAAATAAATAAAAAAATAAAAATCTACAATGCATATTTACAGTAAAATTTCCAATAAATCTTATCTGTACTTGAAGGTATACGACTGTATTTAAAATATTTAGTTGAAACCATAAAATTGTGCTCAAAATATT
Organism: Ascarosepion bandense; assembly: GCA_037127315.1. Lineage (NCBI taxonomy): Eukaryota > Metazoa > Mollusca > Cephalopoda > Sepiida > Sepiidae > Ascarosepion > Ascarosepion bandense. Next base: position 486,943 of record JBBBDQ010001034.1, on the reverse strand, counting down.
TATATTTTGCCATTCAGTCAGTTAAGTGCCATATGTGATACATGCTTTGGGTGATCATGTCTCAAAAGAGACATGACTGACTGGGCAGAAGATTATCCCGCAGTAGGTTGCCATTACTTTCTACGGTAGACTGGTTGCCAGCCAAGGCTATAGAACCCAATCTGTCCAATTATTTAACCTATAACTGGAGGGAAGAGACAGCTTAATACCTTTCCCAAGGGTATCTGTGCTCAAGTGAATGCAAGTAATAGCATTGAGACAAAAATTGTTATGAACATTGAACAGTCAAAATTTTGTTGCTAACTGAGCTACCAAGATCAATCTAGTACCATCTGTGATGATTTATCAAAAGCTGTATGAAAGGTTTTTAGATATAGTGAAAATAAAATTTAAGTTTGAGATACCTATTAATAGTATTTTTTAGAAATTTCTCAGGGTGGTTTAACCCTCACTAAGTGCCCCATACTTGTGTCAAATTAAACTTAGTAAATGATAAACTATTAGGAGATGCAGAAAAGTTCATAGCCCAACCACTTTTCAAAATTTGATTAAATCAGAACTTTGAGGGGGGGGGGGCTTTTGGTACATTTGAGAACTTTTCAGCACCTCCTCATGCATGACTAGATTACAATGCATCATCCTGTACTTACCTGAGGTTTTATTTCCACTAGTTGGAAGTGGCCGTGGCTGATTCTCCTTCACAATTTTGCCTGTTTTCATTATTGTTACCAAGAAGCCACTCAAAAGTTGGTTCGGCCTGGTCGCAATAATTCCATCCTTAATTCGAACTAAAAAAACAAAAGTAAAAGAAAATAATGAAAGAAAAGTCGCAATGAGAGAGAAAAAAAAAGAAACACATTTTTTACTTTACTGTATTGCCAGAATTTTTAACTTTCCCCCCCTTTTTTTTTGTTTAGTATACCTTGTCCCTTCAGTACATGGATGATTGCATCTCTCTACAAGTTCCTGTTGTTACTCTAAGTAATTTTTTTTAACCTCTTCCCTCTCATTTTACCATCTATTCACTCAAAATCATTAAGTATTTTACTCATTATTAGCCTCATCTCCAATATGTCCTGCGAGTGTCAAATCCTCCACAATAATTATTGTCTTCATCTTTGTCAGCATCATAATGATGTTTCAGTTGTTAAAACCTCCAGCCTTCATCAGCTGCTTATTAATCAGAGTAACCTTCAGGGAATGTCAAACTGCAACCTTTATTTAATCTACAGAGGAAGACTGTTCTCAATTCAGGATGGTCCCACAGGACAAGGGCCTAGTGTATTGGTATGTGAATTTGGTGACAACTGGGAGTTTAATCCTCAAATTAGGTAGTGTGGTAATCAGTGGAAATAGGGAGGCACAATAACTGAGCAGTACTTATGCCTAAACATGATCATCGGAATATCAGGTAAGCATGGAAGTGCAGGTGGTGCAATAGAGTCGAGTTCTGATTCCAGTTCTGTTCATTATATTCACTTACATGCATATAACCTTGGAAAAGGTATGAATCTACTTCTACCAGATATGGATTAAATAAGACTTTTATCACGAAATCATCATCTAAAAAAAAATTTTGGCTTTAAATAACCTGCAGTGTTAAGCATATGAAAAAGATATAGAAAATGAATTTATCAATAAAAATTATCCTAGATATGATCAACAGAAAAAGAACAGTCAAGCCCTCTCGATTGTATAAAAGGGTTCAATTCCCCAAAAGTCATCAGCAGTGGAAAGCACCTGATGAAATATAGTGATAACAACAAAAATAAGGACAATAGCCTGCATGTAAATAATGATAATTCCTCCAAGAAATTACCCTCTTTTCCCCAGGTGTCACAGAGATTCCAACCGTCTCATTCTGATTATGAGTATATAATTCCTTGCAGTTCTCATTTTCCTTAAATCTTTTTGGTGATCATACATTCTGTCCATCGTATTAGTATTCTCAGTATACATTGGTAGAACCGCATCTTTATCCACTCAAGTTTATTTCATTTGTGAGGTGATTGTCCAATATTCATTACTATTTAGAAAATGAGATTATTACATAGCAGTACAGGATGTGCGTTGTGGCGCAGTGGATATCGACTCGGAATGAGAAATCGGAGAACCGAGTTCAAATTCCAGTTGAATTTCTTGCATTCACTTACACGCAAATACCCTTGGGAAAGGTATTAATCCGTCTCTTCCCCCAGTTATGGGTTAAATAATAGGACAGACTGGGTTCTATAGCCTTGGTCGGCAACCAGTCTACCGCAGAAAGCAATGGCAACCTACTGCGGGATAATCTTCTGCCCAGTCACTCATGTCTCTTTCAAGACATGATCGCCCAAGCGTGTATCACATATGGCACTTAACTGACTGACTGACATAGCAGTTCAATCTTATTTCCTTTTTAGAACTGGGTTTCTGGTTCCTTCTAAAGTCTACTTAAACTCTGTACTTTACCGTCACCACTTAAACTCAAATTTTATTTATCACTTATTTTTCCTCAATAGGAGTAGATAGGTTTGCCTAACATCCAGTTCACAATCCTCCTTCAAAAAAAAAAAAAAAAACACACACACACACACAGGGGTAGATGTTTACCCCTTGTTTCCTGCTTAGAAGTGGGTTTCCGGTTCCTTAATTCTCTCCCACTCCCATTAGCTCTTTGTGTCTTAATGGCATTATTGCCTTGCTTGGACTGAATAAAAAATACACAGACACCACCCTCACAAATAACTTCTTTCTCAAAAATAACTGATTTAGGTCAAGTTGTAAGTCTAAGTAATAAATGTCCTTTTTTGACCAGGATTTTGAAAATTTTCTTTTGTGATCAAAGTCCAAATTAAAGTCATAATCAGAGAATTTTTTTATCCCTGAATGGAGAAAAAAAAAAATTCTTTTTCCATTGCTGGGCCTTTAGGTGTAGATTCAAATGTAAAACTAAAAAAGAAACTGACTCTGGAGATCAGAAATCTAAAGCCATATCTTCCCACCAAAATACAAAGTAAGGAATCGAACAATTGTTGTCCCAGGTTAAACTATGTGTTTGTCGATATTTCTGAGATGAGGCATTGTAATTTTTTATATTATTTATATTGTCCTCATCTTTACTGCCATATTCATGACATTTTTGCCATTGTATGCTCTGACCGTCTTCAGGTGATTAGAATTTTAGTAGATTGCTCTCATTCCATGAGTAATGCCAATTCCAGATATCCTAACTCAACTCACTAAATTTTTTGTTCATCACTGTTGTAGCCTGGTATTGATTTCACAACTCTTTGGGTAAAGTTACTGGATTCAACCAATGCTTTTATCCACCAAGTCATGTATCCTTGAGTGGTATGACTCCTGGAACAAAAACAATCTAACCCAGTGATTATGCAATCAATTTCCACATGCTCATTAGGTAGGTTATGTAGATATATATATATATATATATATAGCTTTCTTCTCCAACCCTTCTTGCCACCAATATGTAACGCAAGTAATAAATTTTCCACGCTTCATCTTGTGTCACAGAATTTCAATTGTCTCTCTATGATTCCAAACATGTCTCCATATTGTCTTGATTTTACTGTTACGAGGATGCATTCATATATAAAAATAAATATAAATAATGTATAAAAAGTTATAGTAATGGATTCTATTGAGTCCCAAGTGTCATTCCTAAAAAGTTTTAATTCATGAAGTAGTCGTAAGAATAAGGAAATTAGAAATAGAACGTTTGGAAGGTACTAGAATGATCGAGAATGTTCCAATAAAATTGAGAGAATTCAAAAGGTTCTAGAAATATTCAAATTAGGTGTTAGCCCCTATAAAAATAGGTTTTGGGCAGAGAACAGTCAGTTGTTACCAGGGTTTGCTGTTGTTATCAACTCCAGTTATGATTCAAGGATTTATATCTAGCCAAAAGAATCTATAAGAAGTTGCCAACTAACTAAAACCTGAAAGAGAACCTCATGGAACTATATAGGTAAATACATATTTTTGACTATTTCATTGACCATACTTAAAATAATTCTTTATATACTCATTTAAGGATTTCCAAAAAGTATAGCACTTAACTTCCTCACCAACTTAACTGGGTAAAGATACTGACCTTACCTTCCTCTTCTCTCCTTGTAACACTCAATGTTTCCTGTTTTGAATGCAACAAAAATTGTATTTTTGTAAATATTTTATTTGGTGTGTTTTGTAAATTAAATATTTTTCTGTGATTTATCTCCGAGTTTTGGTCAATCATTTTTTTTTTTCATTACACTTAACACGTAACATTACTTAAAACGAGTTGCTCACATGCTTTATCCATGACATTCTCCGCATCCTTCCACAGGACCACATCTGTTGCCTGCATCATCCTTGAAGAAATTCTCTCGTATTCACTGCCATATAGGAGTATTGACATTACATAGCAGTTCAGCATTCTTTTGTTTCTAACAAATATGCCTTTAGATTCCTTAGCGAATATTAGTGATTTTTATGATCGACAGATGATAAAAAAGACAGCAAGGATTTTTTTCTGTTACAAACTGAAAAGGTTATATCGAATCAATTGCTAGGTCTGGCGTGTCGTGCTAGCCATTTTTTTTCTTGACAGAATCGCTTTTACACCTTTATAAATCTACCATTTATCCATGCATTGAATACTGCTTCCATAACTAGTATGGTGATCCTGCTATGTATCTAGAGATTCTTGATAAGATACAAAGAAGAATCTGCAATGTTAGCAGTCCTGATCTGGAATCTTGGCTTAAGTCTTTTAAGCTTTTCTTGTCAGAATCCATTTTGCATATTTGTAAATCTACCATTCGTCTGTACATTGAATACTGTTGCCATATCTGGTGAGGCACTCCTGCTATTCATCTCTAGATTTTCGACAATATCCAAAGGAGGATCTACAATATAATTCCGATTTTAGTCACTTTCTCACTAACATGACATAGCGCCCCTGTCTTTTATACAAGTATTTTCATGGAAACAGCTTGGACAAGGTTTTTTTCCCCCTAGTTCCCTGACCACATGTATTCATGTGGGCTATTAGATTGGCATCAAGGTCCCACCCTTTTGCCATTTAAATAGTCAAATGTAACTCCTCCTCTACTCCAACAGTTTCTTTTCTTGCACTTCCCGTTTGTGGAACTCCCTTCTGTTTGCTTACTTTCCTGAAAGCTACAATCTCCAAAACTTTAAATGCAACATCAATTGCTATCGCTTAGCTACTTGACTCTTATCCATCTTTTATCCTTTCTTCAACATCCCTTGTAACTTGTTTTTTCTCTCACCATAACCCCTTGTGCACCAATGGCAATCCTGCCTTGCTCAACGTGAAATGGTTAAGGGGGAAAAAAAATTTTAAAAATAAATGTTAGGTCATTTTCCCCACTGACCTAACATAGCTTTTCTATAAATATTTTCATGGTAATTGTATTGATAAGCTTTCCTTTTTGGCACCTTGATTTTAGAAATTTAAGCACAGTATAAGATTGGCATTGAAACTGCCACATGTAGTTGTAAGTTCTATGTTAAGAGTTTCTTCATTTATTCATCTATTGTGGAACTTTTCTGGCTGCTTGTTTAATAGTTGACTTTGATCGTCAAAAATTTAAATGGAATGCCAAATGTTATCTTCTGTCTTTTTAATTACTGCTCTTTTATTGTTTTTTTTTTCTCATTTTATTTTTCATTCTTTCACAGTTAGTAAACCCTTACACCTTAGTGACTTTATAACCTTGCCTAGGGTGAATTGACTTAAAAAGAAAAAAGAAAAACAGCTGTGTAGAGTTAGTAATTGTGACATTAATCTTTTATTTAGTTCTACTAAAAGCAAAGATTGTAGTTTTAAAGTTAAAATTTAAACAACTAAATTTTGCAATATGACAAGTGAATAAAAGGTCAATTTTGGGATTGTCTTAAAAAAATAAATAAATAAAAACATGTTAAATCTTGATTTATTTCTGAGAATGAAAATTGACTAAAACAGTAGTTTCTCAAAAAGACTAATCTAGACAAGTTCTTAGCATTTCCAAAACCCCATTTAAATTCTTGTCATTCTTTCTTCCCTATCTTAATCTTAGTCTGGCAAAAGGCCACAAGTGTAGGCAAACAGTGAGAACGACGCTTTCTATTCAATAGTACAAAACAAACCAAACCACAGTTCTAAAGCAACCCATAAGCATATCTTACAAATGGTAGGGCACCCAGTTCAAGTCAAACTCACTAACAAACTACACAAGATAAACTTCCTAACTACTCCACGGTCTAACGTCTAGTAAATGTTAATTTTTTTTAAACCGTAATTTAAATTACGAATACATTTTAACCACTTTTTAAAAGACTTTCGAATTTTACTGAAAAATAATAATGTAGGTAGACTTTTTTCTTTAGAAAATTAACAGAGAGTAATATTTAAAAGAATTACAGAAAACAGATTTTTTCGGATAAACTTTCCAATTTTATACGAGTGTAACTTTTTTTTAAATGTTCTATCAACGTACACATGCGACATTTCCTTACCTAAATTAAAATCCGAGATTATGCATGTAATTTAACGAAAAATCTTATAAATCTAAAATTAATTAAATAATTAAAAAAAAAAAATTTCAATAATTTTATTCTTTTCAATTTTTTAAAAAATATTTTCAGATCTCGTCTTACTCTTATTTTTCAGTTTTTGATTCTGATTTTTTTTATTTTCGTGAGTTTTCAAGCAACATTTTAATTTTTTTGTAATACTTTTTAAGAAAAATTTAAATTTTAAAAATTGTCACTCCCGATTACTTTGTTATTGACTTTTTTATTTAACAAATTCTTCTTTTTTTTTATTAAATTTATTTTTTCTCAAAATTATTTATTTTAAACAATGAACTGTTAAATTTCCAGTTGATCAGAATTTTTTTAAAGAAAAAAATGACATTTAAAAAAAAAAAGAAAGAAAAAAAACAAACCTTTAAAGAACATGCATTTCTAACTTTCCAAATTAATCATCGATTATTTATTAAAACTTAATTTAAAGCAAAGAATAAACATTTAAGAGAGGCATTAGCTAAAAAGAAAACAAAATAATTTTTTAAGAGATCGAATCAAAAACGTTGATGGAATTTTAAACTTTAATGAAAAAAAAAAATGTTCAAATCTACTACACGACCCTTGAAAAAAAATCGAAAATATACTTAAAAACTTCTATTAAAGCCAGGATTACAATGGACAGATTTCTTTATAAGAGACTAAGTAACTTTATACTTACCAAAATTTCGAACAGAAAGCCTCCAGTCGAAGAAAAAATACACACGAGGAAAAAAAAAAGTAATCAACTACTACAAAGTAAGATAACAAGTTTACAAAGCATCCATTTTTACCGCCAAAGTGCTCCGCAGCACGCGTCGAGCGAGGATTTGATTGGTTAAAATTCGAAATGCCAAAAACGTTAACTTAAAAACTTCCTCGGGGGAAAAGAATTTATTTTGGGAGAAAAAAAATTCTAGCAAAACTTATTTTTTTATTGTTCCGTGTGAAAAAATATTTTCAAATTCAAGTTTTTCAATGGAAAATCATTGTTTGTATTTTTATTTCTGTGTTTGAATTTTGAAAGAAAAAAATTCACGCCCGAAGTTTAAAAAAAAAAATAAATAAACACACATACATACAAACACACACACACACACACACACACACACATACATATAACACACACACATAACACACACACATAACACACACACATACACACACACAAAATTGTAAAACTGGGTTCGAACCCGTTTAGAAGATACGGATTGATAATAATTTTGCATCTAATCTTATAAATTTTAGTTTTTTAATCTAATCACAAATGAGTTGAGAAATTAGTTAGGCATTGTATTTTTAACTTCATTGTTTTAAATAAATTTAAATTTCAGCAATTTACCTGTTTTTTTTTCTTGTCGTTTTTTTAATTCAAATATAATTTAATTATATCACGTAAAAAAAATCGATATAAACTTTAAATTGATAAATAAACCTACCTTTCGCCCGTCACATCTGGTCGGATGCCCCTATTATTCATCTCGAGGTTCTTGACAAAATCCAACGAAGAATATTGAATAATCCAATCAATAATGTAGGTCAAAGCAAGTAACTTTCTCACCGACGTAATGTGTCGTCCCTCTGTCTCTTCTACAAATACTTTCACGACTTCTGCTCTGATAAGCTTAGCTCCCTGGTGCACCCACTGCATGAATTTACTCAAGCTACTAGACTAGCGGTTAGGTCCCATCCTTTTACAGTGAAACCAATCAAATGTAGCTGCAATTTCTACTCTAGTAGCTTCTTTGCTCGCACTTCCCGTTTGTGGAATTCCCTTCCATAAACCTGCTTCCCTGAAATCTACAATCTCCAAGAATTTAAACGCAAAGTCAATTACCATCTCTTATCATTTTGACTCATATCCTTTCTTTGGTAAACCTTGTATCATGTACTTCTTTCTTTCCACTCTACTCTCATGCAGCTCTCTTCACACCTGTATTTTCATCCTTTTCTTACTCATTCTCTGACTCCCCAAGAATTTAAACGCAAAGTCAATTACCATCTCTTATCATTTTGACTCATATCCTTTCTTTGGTAAACCTTGTATCATGTACTTCTTTCTTTCCACTCTACTCTCATGCAGCTCTCTTCACACCTGTATTTTCATCCTTTTCTTACTCATTCTCTGACTCCCCAAGAATTTAAACGCAAAGTCAATTACCATCTCTTATCATTTTGACTCATATCCTTTCTTTGGTAAACCTTGTATCATGTACTTCTTTCTTTCCACTCTACTCTCATGCAGCTCTCTTCACACCTATATTCTCATCCTTTTCTTACTCATTCTTTGACTCCCTTGTAACTTGTTCCTCTTTTTCATCTTACCTCTTCTGTAATTCCTTGCACATCAGTGGCAGTTATGCCTTGCTTGGGGTGAAATGATTAAAAAAATGTCAAAGTGTCATAATTATTTACTGCCAAATAAATAAACGTCTGCTTTGTGATTGTGGGTGCGCTACTATAACAGTAACACAGAAACAATGGCACATCGTAGCGAACTATATGTCAGGAAATACCGTTAAATTACTCCAGTTTGAAGAATACAGAATACAGAATTCATCTGAGTAAATTATATGCATTTTCTTTCAATTAAAACTGCATTTCGTGGCGTTGGAACTTTGAAAATAAACAAAAATAAATAAATAAAATTACATTTTCAAATTTCATCAAGACTAAAAGATACATGCGCACATACCCAGACACGTTTTTAAATAATTAGGACATTTTTATTTATTGATCCGACATATTTTTGATCACTTAAAACGTTATTCTTAGAAAATAGACGCATCGCTTATTTTTTAAAAATACTATATTTCATTTCTACCGGCCTCTTGAATATTTAGGCGGGTAGACGAAAAAAAAATATATATATATACGTATTTAAAAATACACGTAGCGTCTTCTCAAATACAGGTATCTACTAAAACAACTTTATATATATATATATATATATATATATATATATATATATATATATATATATGCGGTGTAGATATAGAAGAATCCAAAAGAGTATCCTGTACATAAAGTGGTAGGATAACTCTAGAAGAGCTCAAAATATATATGTATATGTATATGTATACATATATAGAGCAACTATATGTAAAAATTAAATCCAGACACGTTATTCTATGGTTAAGCGGAAATGTGGCCTGTTTTCAGCTTTCGTCTTTATTAGACAATAAAGAGAGAAGTTGAAGATGGTTCGCCTGAAATAGGCCCACACTTCCGCTTAACCATGGAATAACGTGTCTGTTTTAATTGTGTGTGTGTGTGTGTGTGTGTGTGTGTGTGTGTGTGTGTGTGTGTGTGTGTGTGTGTGTGTGTGCATTTAGGCAGCAAATTTTCTTTTAAGCACGTCAGGTTAAATAAATTGCAAATATTACGTTTGCTTATTTTTTTAATAAAATCCATTCATACTCAAGGATAATCCTTCGCGTATTACAATCAAAAGATGTATGGGATACATATTTTTTTTATTAAAATAAGCAACACAAAAACACAATAGAACATTCTAGATAAATTGGATCAAAACAGCAGTAGAATTTAGATTACATTTTTATATTTCTCAACCAATCAGCTAAAAACTTAGAATAAGAACATTCGAGAAAAATAGGCTTGAAAGTAAATTAACACAAAAATATTTAGGCCCCAAACAAAATAGTAAAATAATAAATCTGATTGGTCCGTAAATGTTTTCACATCCTAATGTTAGGAAGCTTAGTTGATCCAATTTATCTAGAATGTTCTATTGTGTTTTTGTGTTGCTTATTTTAATAAAAAAAAAATGTATCCCATAAATGTCAGAAATGAACTGTAACGTTATTTTCATTCATTTATCAATGTACCTATCCGAGATCATCTTCAGGGGTGTGAGTTACGGTAACAAATGTAACCGGAAATCTGTGTTGCTAAAATTTACTGTACATGTTTTCCTGCTTCAAATATAACGGTTGACAAATTGCTAGCGTTTATTAGAACGTGAAAATTATCCAAAATAGAATTTTTTTTATATGTTGTAATGTTATGGTCATGCACGTGCATGAAAAAAAACTGTTTTTTTTTAAAAACATTTTAGAACATTACTACAGTATTCATAGCTGATTCTATTGATAGACGGCTTAAGTTTTTTTTTAATGAATATTGTCTCGAGAATGTGTAGTTTGCTTTTCTTGTTGTAGGATAGTTGTATTATCGATCATTATTTTTTATATTGTGAATGTAGACAGGAATGTTGTTGTAGATGTCTAGAAATGGATGAATTGTCAGACGTCTAGTTCATGTCAGTCAGTTAAAGTGCCATACGTGATACACGCTTGGGCGATCATGTCTCGAAAGAGACATGACTGACTGGGCAGAAGGTTATCCCGCAGTAGGTTGCCATTGCTTTCTGCGGTAGACTGGTTGCCAACCAAGGCTATAGAACCCAATCTGTTCTGTTATTTAACCCATAACTGGAAGGAAGAGACGAATTAATACCTTTCCCAAGGGTATTTGCGCGTAAGTGAATACAATGGATTCAACTAGAATTCGAACACGGATCCCCGGCTTCTCGTTCCGAGCCGATATCCACTGTACCACAACGCACATCCAAATTCATAGTATCACTACACAAAACTTTTCGCGTTTCGAAGCTACTTTAGGTGCTTCTCATCGGGTGACGAAGTTGAAATGAAAATTAAATGGTGCAATTTGTGGTGATATGATGTTTAAGTGAAAGTGGGGTTGGGGGCTTATTTTGATTCTGTCGGTCGTATTGTAGTCTTAGAGATATGGGTTAGGGGAGATGGCTTAGTTTAAGACAGGTTTCTTATTTATCTTGTCTGGATGTGGTGAAAGTGGCGTCGTTGTTAATGAGAACGATGTAAATACAAGTGGTGTGAGATTTTAGAATGGTCTCGTCGTCCGTTCATGGTTCTTGGGGTGCTGCTATTTGGTTTAGAGAAGGGTATGGGGTAGCTTAGTTTTGGGTAGGTCGCTTTTTCGTTTAGTTTAGGTTATTTTATATCGGGATATATGTTTTTTTGTTGTTTTTTTTTCAGTGCCGATAGTTTTTATTTTACTACTATTTACAGGTAGATGGAATTATCGTTGGTGTTTATCTGCGTGTTGATTTAGGATATATTTGTTATGGTTTGTTATGATTTTTTCTAGTTTTTTTGTGCAACTGTAGCTTAGTTTAAGTGTATTTTTTGTTGAAGATTTTACTAAGAGGGTTATTGGTGGGGAAGTGTTTTTAAATTAAATTCAGGAACTTTTGTCCTAACTTGGTGTTTATCATTTGGTTGAAAGGAGGTGTGTACCAAATTATTTTTCTATTTCAATTTTTCCTGTTATGGTTATAGTTTGTTATATACGGGATGTCTTGGTTTTTGTAGCCACTTTTTTTAGGGACTTATTTTAGAGACTTTTGTGTTTGTTAAATATTTCTTCACTATATATGAAAAGTATGTATATACTAGCAGTATAGCACGACGTAGCTCGGCTGTAATGAAAGCTTTAAAACTAATCCATGGTCCTGGAGCTCAGACTCAGCCTAAAGAATATTTGAAATAATAAAATAATTGCGACAATTTACCAATCGCAACTAATATATATATATATATATATATATATATATATATATATATATATATATATATATACTAGCAGTATAGTTCGCCGCTGCTCGGGTGTAATGAAAGCTTTAAAACTAATCCATGGTCCTGGAGCTCAGACTCTTTGGACGTTGGCACGAAAGACTAAAAGCAATAGTTGTTTCCACTTAAAGCGAAACCGTAGACTGAAAGAAAAATGAATGGATGTAAGTCAAATTTTGAAGTTTGGTGAGAATCGGATAAAAATTGTGGATTTGTATAAAGGACATACAGACAGATAAACACACACACACACACAAACATCTTGCCTTTTATGTATATATATATTATCGATTTTCTGCACTATTGTAAAAACTGCAACCCTGAAACTTCTGAATATCGTTTCTTATGTCTTTGTCTATGAGTGTATCAAATTTGATTAAAATCGGACCACTCCTTCTATAACCCGATTTTTTCGATTATCGATTTTCGATAATTACTGGGGGTACCTCGACACAAAGCCTAGCTAAGAACACACGCAGACGCTTATAATACAACTGCGTAAATTTTCAAGAAAATCGGTTCAGCTGTTTCGGAGTCTATAGGCAACAGACACACACACACAAACACACAGATAGACAAAGTTCCATTTATAAATAAGTTTATATATATATATATATATATATATATATATATATATATATATATAATTTTCATGTTTCAGAACAATTGCTGTGGTGCAATGAATATCAGCTCGGCACAAGAAATCGAGGAGCCGAGTTCGAATTCCAGTTGATTTGTTTACATTCACTTACGCGCAAATATCATTGGGAAAGTTGTTAATCAGTATCTTCCCTCCAGTTATGGGTTAAATAACAGGACAGATGGAGTTCTATAGCCTTGGTCGGCAACCAGTCTACCGCTGAAAGTAATGGCAACCTAGTGCGGGAAAATCTTCTGCCCAGTCAGTCATGTCTCGAAAGAAACATGATCGCCCACTTGGTGGTATAGAGGAAAGTAATGTTGGTTGTCAGGAATTTTCATACCGATTTTTAAAAGAAATTAAAACACAAAACAAAATTTTGCGATTAGATATTTATTTATCCAAATATGAATCACTTTGTTGCACCAGATTTCTTCATTTTTCTATCAACTTAAAGATTCCGTCTTTTCGAAATTTCAGTGGTTTCTCTGTAACGATCTTATTAAGGTGGTTTTTATGTTGTAGAACCACTTCTATATGCACGTACATACCTACACATACATCGCCATGCAAACACGTTCGTTTGCATATACCCACACACACCTAGGTAAGGACTGCATGTGAAGCTTTCTTTTTCCTGCGTTTATTAAGAAATATATAAACTGATTCCCACACGTGTCTAACCAGTTGGGAGATGTTTTCGGAGCTTTAAAACCGAGAACCGTTCGTCTCTTCCAACTCGCACAAACTAATTGCATTCAGCAATTAGACACATAAAATGTTTCTCTGTATTCTATAAGAACATTTCAATGCATGTATAATTATATTCCCTACTATTCAGTACAAACATATTATTTCCTTTCAGGAACTCTTCTATCATGAATATTGAGACAATATCTTTAATATCTAAGAGAGAACTCTTTTCACGACATCTTGCATTTGTGAATTATTCAGTTCTGTAACCTTACTTAATACAATGTTGTTATATTCGTTACATTGTGCTTTGAGTTATTTTATTTATAATTGTGGTGGTTTGGACAACCAACCTTTTCTTCACTGTTGAAATCACTACCCCGACGGTCAGTCTACTATGAATTGGTACCCAAGTTGTCCCGACTACGACAATGTCATCCAAAGAATTAAATTTTTATACAACTGAGATTGTTTAGCAAGGAGCCGAATAAATGAAAATCCGTCTATATTTCTAAGATAAAGTATGGTAATAATTTACACTATTTACATTGTTCGGACTACCGTCCTCATCTTTGTTGCTATGTTCACCTTCAATATCTGTCTATATTTCTTAGATGAGAAATTGTAACTATATTTCTAAGATGAGATATTGTAACTACACTATTTACATTGTTAAGATTTCGTAAAATCTGACTGAACAAAATATCCGAGCTTACACACACCTTTTCATGTCAGTCAGTTAAATGCTATGTGATATACGCTTTAGTCGATCAGGTCTCGAAGATACATGACTGACTGGGCAGAAGATTATCCTGCAGTAGGTTGCCATTGCTTTCTGCGGTAGACTGGTTGCCAGCCAAGATTATATAACCCAACCTGTCCTATTATTTAACCCATAACTGGAGGGAAGAGGCGGATTAATATATTTCCCAAGAGTATTTGTGTGTAAGTGAATGCAAGGAATTCAACTGGAGTTCGAACTCGCACCCCGATTTATCGTTCCGAGTTAATACCTACTGTATCACAATGCACATGAGTCAATATAAAAAGCATATGCATTCATACATTCACTATTAGAAAAAAAAAAACTCTTTTCATAAAGACAGTCGGCTCACTAAATTTTACCATACACTGACGTCTGCAAAAACAAAATTGATACAACCTCTTATTTATTGGTCAATCAGAAGCATAGAAAACCATCTTAAAAGTTGATCTAATTCTATTTTCCACAAACGTATAAATGCGCATGACTTTTGTCTTTTGACCGAACGTCAAGTCCGAGCGACCTGTATTCTCTCTCTCTCTCTCTCTCTCTCTCTCTCTCTCTCTCTCTCTCTCTCTCCTTTTCTCGTTCTTCCTCATGTACTGACAACAAAGGGAGAACCACAGCGAGTCACGGTCGTCAACCGTGCGTTTAATTTAGGCTATATGCTCTTTTCACACTCTCCCACTCTTTCTTTCACGGCGTTCTCACTGATTTTCCCCTTTTCCTTGTCTGCAACAAAAGAGACACAGCGACATTAGATTTTTGCTTTTCTTCACAAAAGAAAGATGATAAAGACATCATACACATCAGTGACACCATTTTACCTTTTCTTCACAAAAGAAGAATTTCATCTGACTTTTAAAAACTGAACTCTTAAAACACACTGTCACAAGTAAAACTTTATACAGAGCTTTCCAACATATGTGTTACTTTAAAACAACAAAAATTGATGTCATTCACTCGTTAAATAAACTTACACTTATTTATACAAACGAAATTTTACGAAAATTTACGAAATGGTATTAACCTATATATATATTTAAATTTATTTGTCTGAACATTATTTTTAAACAAATAAATGTGGATATATATATATATATATATATATATATATATACTGTTTAAAAGAAAATACCCAATCAAATACGATTATCCATAAAAAATAGTTTTCAAACAAATAAATTTAAATAAATATATTCACAGTATTCTTAGAATTGTTTTTATATGTTTGTTGTATATGATGACTTTTTTCTTAGATGTGGCACAAGGCCGAAAGAATGGGACACCTAGTGAGGATCGAACTCACTACTCAATTGTAATGATTCTAGTAAGACACGTTTAATAACTATTACACCACCTCGAGATGCCCAATGTTTGTTGTAAATATTGGCTTGAGGAAGTATTGTTTCTTTTAAGAATAGTCAGATTGGGGAAAAACCGGAGCATAGATTAATATTTTGATAATATTTGATAGCAGCGCTCTCGAGAATTTTTCTTCTGAGTAAATTATTTTCTAAGGTCGAATTATGGCCGAATTTATGTCTGTGTATGACTATAGCGGGTTATCCATTCTTTTCCAGTTTATAGTGGGGAGTCCATTCTAGTGAAGGGTAGTTGTATATTGTTGCTGGTTAACGGAATTTGGCCTTGTTGTAGATAGCCCACTCTAACTCATAAAGAAAGGTTATAAACCAAGAAAAGCAAATTGAGTTGAAAAATACATTTTATATATATACATATCAATTAAGGTTTTTACAATTAAAGTAATACTTGAAGTATAGGTCCAACGGACGTTAAAATGCTCATGGCAATAAAATGCTGAAAAGAGAATTAATACTTAGGAATGTGGGAGCGTTGTAAGTAAGGAATGTCTTTGATGTATTCGCTCCTTAGGTCAGTAAGTAGTTTTGAGACAGCGAAAGATAAGAGGCGAGGGAAGGGAAGCTAGGATAGTAAGCCGCTTGACTTAGGTCAAGGGGATACTGATAACACTCCTCTCTCTCGAGTCAGTCCGTGTGTGTCGACCTGCGTCAGTCTGTCTGTCTGGGTGCTTTCTGTATCGGCTTTTTATTTCGACTTTTTGGATCGCAGCAGATCATTTGGGAATTCATATCCGTATTTGATACTGGGCTTCCCATTGGCCGATAAATAAAATTCGCGTAGGCTCGTGAACTGGAAATTTAATATTTAATTAACTTTTATTTTTCAACCGGAACATCTGCGCGAATCCGGCTTTGCAAGGAAGACTTTTGGTCATTTGCTTTTTGTTCGTGAAAGTGCGAACATTCGGTCCCTCGCTTTTGCTCGGTAGGTATCACCACATGACCAGTGCATTTCTTAAATTGTTAATTATAAGGTCTTTTTTGTGTTCCTAGATACGCCTTTTTATAGATCCTCTATTTCAAATAATAGTTGTGGCCAGAATTATTTCACCCCCCCCCAAACACACACACACTTTCTATCATATAATTACAAATAAAGTTGTAATATTTCAAATTTATATGAAAACTTTATGTGAATATTCTCACAAATTATGTTAATATCATAATGGATTTGAAAGAATATGGAGTAATGTCCACCACAAAAGTTTTACTTTAAATACAAACAAGAATACAAAAAAGTTACCAAACTTACATGTAACATAGGACACAATTTTTGACCCACTGTCAACCATTACAGGCAACCTCACCTGCCTCCCATAAGCATGGACCAAGCGATTCTCCTGGAGAGTAATACACTACGCCTCCTCGGACTTACCCTGTCCTCAGACCTCAAATGGAACCAGTATATTGAATCCATAGCAAAATCTACTGCTAAGGAGTTTGGGTCACTATGTCGATTCAGGATGTTTTTTCCGCCTGAATCCATCCTGAATATATACAAGTCAACCATCCGTCCGTGCATGGAGTACTGCTGCCATTTATGGTCAGGCGCCCCTGCCGTTCTCCTCAGTGTTCTCGACAGGCTCCAAAGGAGAGTCTGTAATGTGATAGGTACTGATCTGGCTGCTCGACTGCAGCCACTTCCCCACCGTCGAAATGTGGCCTTCCTTTGTCTGTTCTATAAATACTTTCATGGCTTCTGCTCGGACGAACTTAAGTCACTGGTTCCTCCTCAACAGGTGTTTACTCGTGCAACCAGACTAGCAACTGGGTCCCACCCATTCACAGTCAGGTTAGCCAAATGCAGACGACAATTCTACTCCTGCAGCTTCTTCTCTCGCACTTCCCGCCTGTGGAACTCGCTCCCATATTCTTGCTTTCCTGACGGCTACAACCTCCAGAAATTTAAATGCAAAGTCAATACTCATCTACTAACCACTGGACTCTACCTCTCTCCTCACCCCTGTATAACCTTACTTTTCTCTCCACCTATGTATCTGTCATCACACCTGCATTCTCAACTTTCTATTGCTCCTTTCTAACTAGTTTGTACTCCTCACTCTTTTCTAATTAATATTTTTACAGTTATGTAGCCCCCCGCACATCAGTGGCATTTCTGCCTTGCTCGGGGTAAAATGATTAAAAAAAAACTTGCCTCAATAACCAATTGTATAAACTTTATTCTTCATTATTACTTTTAATAATTTTCGATAATAATTTTCGATAGTTCCTTACAAGATTTCGATATACACTGATATGTATTTAGTTCCATTCTTTCTTGGCAATTGCTTCTAGCTTTTCCAAATTCGAAATACTTCTTTCTTTTGTTTTTTTGCTTCAAATATGCCTATAATCTTTCAGTCGGGTTTAGTTCTCGACGTTGTTCGGCTTCCGCTAATTCTTCAATTTTGTTGTCATGTAAGTATTTTGTAACAATCTGCGCCGCGTGTTTCGGGTCATTGCCATATTGGAACCTCCAGTGAAGCTCCAAAGGCAGCTTTCATGCACTTTGTTTTTGTTGTGGATCTTCGTCGCCATTTTGTTGTGTAGCTGTGGCGAAACTTCACCGCAAAATTGTAGTGACCGGATTGTACCGGAAGTAAAACACGGAACAAGAAGGTAGGTTCAAAACTTTGTACCGGAAGTAAGACACGAAACAAGAAGGTAGGTTCAAAAGTTTGTATTAGTATAACAAGAAACAAGATATTCAAAGGAAGTGTTAATAATAAGTAACTAGAAATAATTAAGTCACTGCTTGACTAGTACCTGTACTTGACTGCTGTACTTGACTGCTCCTAACTGCTCTCAAATCCTCTTCGCCTCTCCTTATAAGTCACGCAGGGATATAGTAAAAGGAAGAATTCATTCCTCGTAGGAGAGTACCATAACAGTTTTTAATTATTTTCAAGATTGGCCAAACAGTGCTATTTGTTCAAGGTACCCTAAACTCACGAGTTCTTGTCTGCTAACAGCAAAACATGCCCAGAGCAGAATGCTAAAACCACCATTCTTAATTGTAAGGAGGGTATTTTTGGGACTGAAATCTTCATTCACCTTCCCCCATAATTAACGAGAGTTCATGTTACCAAATAGTTCTAGTTTGGTTTTATCTGATCATAAAACAGAATTCTAATACTGACTCCTATGTTCTAGATGACTTCTAGCGTAAATGAATGTGCATTTTAGGTGCTTATCCTTAAGCAATGAGTATTTCCTTGGGCGACAAGCCCAAAGTCCTGCTCGATGAAAGTATCTAAAGACTATCTTTGTCTATTATTAACTCCCATGTTTTAGATGACTTCTAGCGTAAACGAATGTGCATTTTAGGTGCTTATCCTTAAGCAATGAGTATTTCCTTGGGCGACAAGCCCGAAGTCCTGCTCGATGAAAGTATCTAAAGACTATCTTTGTCTATTATTAACTCCCATGTTTTAGATGACTTCTAGCGTAAATGAATGTGCATTTTAGGTGCTTATCCTTAAGCAATGAGTATTTCCTTGGGCGACAAGCCCGAAGTCCTGCTCGATGAAAGTATCTAAAGACTATCTTTGTCTATTATTAACTCCCATGTTTTAGATGACTTCTAGCGTAAATGAATGTGCATTTTAGGTGCTTATCCTTAAGCAATGAATATTTCCTGCTCGGTAAAAGTATCTACTGACTATCTTCGTCGATACATTCAACCCTGAGGGATTTACATAATTGACAATACAATAAATTCTGTTGTACTCTTTGATAGTGCTACGAATTGTCAATCTCGGAAAATTGTAAACTCTTTGAAAATGAGTATCCGTCACCTTGTTTGTACGCATTAACCATCTTCATTCGGAGCTTCTTGTCAAGTTCGCTATGGAATGCGTTATCGTGGTACGTGGCATCACATATTATCTTGATTGCCTTTCAGAACGTTATAGAATCAGGTCAATACTATTTAATTTCTTAAAGGTTGTTTCTAGTAAATATCTCTTGTATCTGCGAGATTTATACAATACACAGAGAAAGTGTGCTGCGGTGTTATTCAGCACAGTAGTCGGTGCTAAACGGATAAACACAGGACAGTATATTAGTTACAATGACAGATAAGACAGAACTTACAATTTAGAGAGGAGGGTTTAGAGCGAAGTGATCAGTCTGAATATTATTCGAATGACACTCGAATATTACTCCTCGAATGCTACAATTCTTTACTTAAACAAACCATTTCACGCCATGGGCCATTTCATCATTGAGAGTGCTGCAGAGGTGTCAGCTACTCTATAACAATGCCAAATTAAGAAAAAATATTACGATTGCTACTATTCTTTACTTAAACAAACCATTTCATGCCATGGGCCATTTCATCATTGAGAGTGCTGCAGAGGTGTCAGCCACTCTATAACAATGTCAAATTAAGAAAAAATATTACGATTGCAAGTTTTCTTTACTTAAACACACCATTTCACGCCATGGGCCATTTCATCATTGAGAGTGCTGCAGAGGTGTCAGCTACTCTATAACAATGCCAAATTAAGAAAAAATATTATGATTGCTACTATTCTTTACTTAAACAAACCATTTCACGCCATGGGCCATTTCATCATTGAGAGTGCTGCAGAGGTGTCAGCTACTCTATAACAATGCCAAATTAAGAAAAAATATTATGATTGCTACTATTCTTTACTTAAACAAACCATTTCACGCCATGGGCCATTTCATCATTGAGAGTGCTGCAGAGGTGTCAGCTACTCTATAACAATGCCAAATTAAGAAAAAATATTATGATTGCTACTATTCTTTACTTAAACAAACCATTTCACGCCATGGGCCATTTCATCATTGAGAGTGCTGCAGAGGTGTCAGCTACTCTATAACAATGTCAAATTAAGAAAAAATATTACGATTGCTACTATTCTTTACTTAAACAAACCATTTCACGCCATGGGCCATTTCATCATTGAGAGTGCTGCAGAGGTGTCAGCTACTCTATAACAATGTCAAATTAAGAAAAAATATTACGATTGCTACTATTCTTTACTTAAACAAACCATTTCATGCCATGGGCCATTTCATCATTGAGAGTGCTGCAGAGGTGTCAGCCACTCTATAACAATGTCAAATTAAGAAAAAATATTACGATTGCAAGTTTTCTTTACTTAAACACACCATTTCACGCCATGGGCCATTTCATCATTGAGAGTGCTGCAGAGGTGTCAGCTACTCTATAACAATGCCAAATTAAGAAAAAATATTACGATTGCTACTATTCTTTACTTAAACAAACCATTTCACGCCATGGGCCATTTCATCATTGAGAGTGCTGCAGAGGTGTCAGCTACTCTATAACAATGCCAAATTAAGAAAAAATATTATGATTGCTACTATTCTTTACTTAAACAAACCATTTCACGCCATGGGCCATTTCATCATTGAGAGTGCTGCAGAGGTGTCAGCTACTCTATAACAATGCCAAATTAAGAAAAAATATTATGATTGCTACTATTCTTTACTTAAACAAACCATTTCACGCCATGGGCCATTTCATCATTGAGAGTGCTGCAGAGGTGTCAGCTACTCTATAACAATGCCAAATTAAGAAAAAATATTATGATTGCTACTATTCTTTACTTAAACAAACCATTTCACGCCATGGGCCATTTCATCATTGAGAGTGCTGCAGAGGTGTCAGCTACTCTATAACAATGTCAAATTAAGAAAAAATATTACGATTGCTACTATTCTTTACTTAAACAAACCATTTCACGCCATGGGCCATTTCATCATTGAGAGTGCTGCAGAGGTGTCAGCCACTCTACAACAATGTCAAATTAAGAGAAAATATTACGATTGACATAGAGCAATATTATTTTATAATTTTCATAAGCAGAGTGCGAATAATTTTGGGCTGCAGCAATTTTTAGAAAAATGTTCATTTATGATTATAACAGATCAAAACTTCTAAAAATTTCAAGAATTATTCAAGCATGTTTATGTCTTTGACATTGTTAGATTTTGACTGCGACGCAATAATTTATTTTGTTTTGTTTCTGAAAAAGTAGCGTTTATTCTTACGTACCAGTCACGACTGAAAATCGCGTACCCACATCTATTGAACAGGTGCAGAGGCTCATCCCTTGTTTCCTGTCTAGGATGCGGTTTCCGGTTTTCCCTTCTCAAGTCTTTTCACTCTTTTATTTTTTTTTCCAATTGGAGTAGATAGACTAAGCTATCGCCCTGTTCACACTCCACCCACATCTATTGAACAGGTGAAGAGGCTCATCCCTTGTTTCCTGTTTAGGATGCAGGTTTCCGGTTTTCTCTTTTCCAATCTTTTCACTCTCTTTTATTTTTTTTTTTCCAATTGGAGTTGATAGACTAAACTATCGCCCGGTTCACACTCCACCCACATCTATTGAACAGGTGAAGAGGCTCATCCCTTGTTTCCTGTTTAGGATGCGGTTTCCGGTTTTCTCTTTTCCAATCTTTTCACTCTCTTTTATTTTTTTTTTTTCAATTGGAGTTGATAGACTAAACTATCGCCCGGTTCACACTCCACACACATCTATTGAACAGGTGAAGAGGCTCATCCCTTGTTTCCTGTTTAGGATGCGGTTTCCGGTTTTCTCTTTTCAAGTCTTTTCACTCTTTTATTTTTTTTCCAATTGGAGTAGATAGACTAAACTATCGCCCGGTTCACACTCCACCCACATCTATTGAACAGGTGAAAAGGCTCATCCCTTGTTTCCTGTTTACGATGCGGTTTCCGGTTTTCTCTTTTCCAATCTTTTCACTCTCTTTCATTTTTTATTTTTTCAATTGGAGTTGATAGACTAAACTATCGCCCGGTTCACACTCCACCCACATCTATTGAACAGGTGCAGAGGCTCATCCCTTGTTTCCTGTTTAGGATGCGGTTTCCGGTTTTCTCTTTTCCAATCTTTTCACTCTCTTTTATTTTTTTTTTTTCAATTGGAGTTGATAGACTAAACTATCGCCCGGTTCACACTCCACCCACATCTATTGAACAGGTGAAGAGGCTCATCCCTTGTTTCCTGTTTACGATGCGGTTTCCGGTTTTCTCTTTTCCAATCTTTTCACTCTCTTTTATTTTTTTATTTATTTATTTTTTTCAATTGGAGTTGATAGACTAAACTATCGCCCGGTTCACACTCCACCCACATCTATTGAACAGGTGAAGAGGCTCATCCCTTGTTTTCTGTTTAGGATGCGATTTCCGGCTTTCTCTTTTCCATTCTTTTTACCCTTACGTAGCCCCCTGCGCATCAGTGGCGTTATCGCCTTGCTTGGGGTGATATGATTAAAAAAAAAAAAAAAGCGTCATTCTATTTAAAAAGATTTTCAATACGCCATTTCCACCATTAAATAATATAAAGTTGATGGTAGGAGAGAAATGTTTGATATATAGTGCCATCCGAATAGCGAGATGTTTCAGATATTGGAATTTAAATAGAATTTATGTATTTTTGATCTGAATTTTCCTTAAGGGTTCTTGCAAATTATGGGTTAATAAATCTTAACTAAAATTTACACGTTTGTTTTTTTTTTAACTAGTATTTAACATGTAAATTTTTTTTGATTAACTTATTTTTTAGCATTTCTGTAAATGTTTTGTCTTTTAGTTTTTAAACAGAATTTTTATTAAAGTATTGGTCTGTATCTCGAATTATTTATGACACATCTAAAATGCGTTATAAATGATTCGTGATGGAGATTTCGTTTTGTAAATAGTCTGTTACGATAATCATTTTATTGTAAACATCTTGTAAGATATAGATAGAAAATAAGAATAAAAAGGAAAGTTATAATAGAGAAAGACCGGACAAATTAGATATAATAAAGTTAAAATTAGAGGAAGAGAAAGGAAAGTCGTAAGACGAGCCAATATGATAAAGCGGTTTATTTTATTTTATTTTATATATATATACATATATATATATATATATATATATATATATATTCTTCTCTTCTTCAAAAAGACACCCCGTCTTGGCCGTATGTAGGAAGATCAGTACAACCAAGCATACCCGATCTATAACATCGAATATCCCAAGTGAAGCCTTGATTAATGACCTTTTCTGGGGGAGCTTATATAATGCACGTCCTAAAGCTAGTAGCAGTTTTTTTTCTTCTGAGTGCGAGCCGAATTCTGATAATATTCGGTTGGGTCGCCCATCGAAGAAGTCTGTTGTTTATTGAGACCCGAAACTTCTAATGATATGGGAGCAACAACACTGACGACGCACCTGGATTCGGCACTTTAAGGTGTATTTTAATAAGGGTTCTTGTAAATTATGGGTTAATAAGTTCGAGAGGCAATATATTTCATGGTAATTGTACTTCTCTATGTTACGTAGAATTTGAGCGCAGTACTAGACTGGCGATAAGGTCTTACTAATATAATTGTGCTGGCTAGATGTAACCGTAAGTTCTATGCCAACAATCTCTTTTCCCGAACTACTTCCCACTTGCGGAATTCTCTTCTGGCTCCATGCTTTCAAATTATCTTTAATCTGAAAAAATTTAAATGCAATGTCAATCGCTATCTACTGTCTTTCTGATTTCTCTTCTATTGTTTTCACCCCAACGTTTCTATTCTCTAATTCTTACACATGTAGCGACTGACCTCTGTTCTTCCTATTTTTTTTAATTATTTAACCCCAATTTCTATATATCTAGAGATTCTTAACAAATTTCATAGATATATCTGCAATATTATCGGTCCTGGATTGGTATCTCTGATCCAGTCACTTTTCTCATTGTCTTTTTCTCTTTGGTACCTAGACTTTACGAAGGACGTATTTCAAAAGCTAAGCAAAATATTGAGAGACAGGAAGATTTTTTTAAAATCGTTTCACCCCAAGCAAGGCGGTACCGCCACTGATGCGTAGGGGCTACATAAGAGAGTAAAAGTTTAAGCAGAAGGAGAGTGAAGAGAAAGATGAACCAGTTACAGGGGTTAGTCAGTGAACTGGCATGAGAAGGAGGGGAATACTGGCATGAGAAGGAGGGGGGAATACTGGCATGAGAAGGAGGGGGGAATACTGGCATGAGAAGGAGGGGGAATACTGGCATGAGAAGGAGGGGGGAATACTGGCATGAGAAGGAGGGAGGAATACTGGCATGAGAAGGAGGGAGGAATACTGGCATGAGAAGGAGGGGGGAATACTGGCATGAGAAGGAGGGAGGAATACTGGCATGAGAAGGAGGGGGGAATACTGGCATGAGAAGGAGGGAGGAATACTGGCATGAGAAGGAGGGGGGAATACTGGCATGAGAAGGAGGGGGGAATACTGGCATGAGAAGGAGGGAGGAATACTGGCATGAGAAGGAGGGGGGAATACTGGCATGAGAAGGAGGGGGAATACTGGCATGAGAAGGAGGGGGGAATACTGGCATGAGAAGGAGGGAGGAATACTGGCATGAGAAGGAGGGGGGAATACTGGCATGAGAAGGAGGGGGAATACTGGCATGAGAAGGAGGGGGGAATACTGGCATGAGAAGGAGGGAGGAATACTGGCATGAGAAAGAGGGGGGAATACTGGCATGAGAAAGAGGGAGGAATACTGGCATGAGAAGGAGGGGGAATACTGGCATGAGAAGGAGGGGGAATACTGGCATGAGAAGGAGGGAGGAATACTGGCATGAGAAGGAGGGGGGAATACTGGCATGAGAAAGAGTGAGGAATACTGGCATGAGAAGGAGGGAGGAATACTGGCATGAGAAAGAGGGGGGAATACTGGCATGAGAAAGAGGGAGGAATACTGGCATGAGAAGGAGGGGGGAATACTGGCATGAGAAGGAGGGGGAATACTGGCATGAGAAGGAGGGAGGAATACTGGCATGAGAAGGAGGGGGGAATACTGGCATGAGAAAGAGGGAGGAATACTGGCATGAGAAGGAGGGGGAATACTGGCATGAGAAGGAGGGGGAATACTGGCATGAGAAGGAGGGAGGAATACTGGCATGAGAAGGAGGGAGGAATACTGGCATGAGAAGGAGGGGGAATACTGCATGAGAATGAGGGAGGAATATTGGCATGAGAAGGAGGGGGGAATACTGGCATGAGAAGGAGGGAGGAATACTGGCATAAGAAGGAGGGAGGAATACTGGCATGAGAAGGAGGGAGGAATACTGGCATGAGAAGGAGTGGGGAATACTGGCATGAGAAGGAGGGGGAATACTGGCATGAGAAAGAGGGGGAATACTGGCATTAGAAGGAGGGTGGAATACTGGCATGAGAAGGAGGGAGGAATACTGGCATGAGAAGAAGGGGGAATACTGGCATGAGAAAGAGGGAGGAATACTGGCATGAGAAGGAGGGGGAATACTGGCATGAGAAGGAGGGAGGAATACTGGCATGAGAAGGAGGGGGGAATACTTGCAAGAGAAAGAGGGAGGAATACTGGCATGAGAAGGAGGGGGGAATACTGGCATGAGAAGGAGGGAGGAATACTGGCATGAGAAGGAGGGAGGAATACTGGCATGAGAAGGAGGGGGGAATACTGGCATGAGAAGGAGGGGGAATACTGGCATGAGAAGGAGGGAGGAATACTGGCATGAGAAGGAGGGGGAATACTGGCATAAGAAGGAGGGAGGAATACTGGCATGAGAAGGAGGGAGGAATACTGGCATAAGAAGGAGGGGGGAATATTGGCATGAGAAGGAGGGGGGAATACTGGCATGAAAACAGTTGCGAAGATAGAGAGAAAGGAAAAGAACACGATACACGGGTTATGTAGAAAGAACGAGGAATGAACTGGAGTCAAATGGATAAGAGATGGGAATTGACATTGCATTTAAATTCCTGGAGGTTTTAGCCGTCAGGAAAGCAAGTATTTGGAAGTGAGTTCCACAGGCGGGAAGTGCGAGAAAAGAAGCTGATGGAATAGAATTGTCGGCTACATTTGGTTGATTTAACTGTAAAAGGGCCTTGTTGCCAGTCTGGTTGCATGAGTAAATTCTTGTTGAGAGGGGCACTGGTGACCTAAGTTCGTAGGAGCAGAAGCCATAAAAGTATTTGTAGAAGAGACAGAGGGAAGCCACATCCCGACGGTGGGAAAGTGGCTAGAGTCGAACTGCCAGGTCGGGACCAGTCACATTACAGATTCTCCTTTGGAGCCTGTCGAGAACACTGCAGGGGCACCGGACTAGATATGACAACAGTATTCTATGCACGGTCGGATGGTTGATGTGAAAGATGGATTCAGGGGGAAAAATCTTCCTGGCCCCACACAGTGACCCAAGCTTCCGAGTAGTAGATTGACTCTTGACTCAATGTAATGATTCTACTTCAGATCGGAAGATAGGGTAATGCCGAAGAGGCGTAGTATATTGCTTTCAGGTAGACTCGCTTGGTTCATGCTTATGGGGGGGGGGGGGCAGAAGAGATTGTGATAGTTGACAGATAACAGCTTCGTTTAAGAAGCACTGAAATTTACAAGTGACTTCTTACCCCCAGTCCAGCAATGAGTGGGGGTCCTTCTCAAGATCAGCAGCGAGGTTGTTTGTCCGTCTCTCCGGATTTCTTACTGATGTGGGAGTAAATGGTGGTGTCTTCTTCGTAGATGCCTACTTGGGATTTGATCACGCCTGAGAGATCATTTATGAAGATCAGAAAGGGTGTCGGGCCTAGGATAGAGCCCTGAGGGACGCCAGCGTTCCTGCGGTAGGATGTTGAGGCATGCCTATTCAAGACGACCTTCCATAGAACTGGTCTGTCATGTGATATCTGTCTTCTTATATGGAAAATCTCAAAGATCAAGGAGAGACTCAAAGCAACGGAAATGTATTTCTACAGAAGGATGCTGAGGATAACACAGGTCGATCATATGAGCAACGAGGATGTTTGGAAAAAATGGAAACAAAGAAAAAACTTATACTTAATATCAGCAAGGTTCTGAAACACGTAATGAGGAAGGATGGTTTGGAGAATCTGATACCCACAAGGCGGATAGAGGGAAAGAGAGAAAGGGGGAAAGGTGCCTGACATATTTGATGCGCTTAATCAAATGGATGGCAGATCAAGGTTTCAGAAAAATAACAAAACAAAAGGTATTAAGAGCTACGGTAGGAAGATGTGGAGGTTCATAATCGCATACGCCCTGAAAGTACACGACACATAAAAAAGAAAAAGTAACATGCAAGATTTCATCGTTTTACAGTTCAAATGCCATAGATCTAGGTACCCCCATTACATCACAAAAAATCCAGCATATCATGATTTAAAAAGGTTTAAAACTTAATAAAACGAACTTTTTCTCTCAAAATGTTTATAATATTATTAAGAGGAAAGATCTAAGTAATTTTTATTTATTTTATAAAATTTTTTAATCCTTTTAACATGTTCGAAATTTTGGCAGAAAATGTTGTTTTGATTTGAGTTAGCGTTGCAGAAAATGTTACGACTGTTTACAATCGATGACGTAACTTTTTTTTTACGTAACTCACTTTTTCGGTGACAAACACATTAATTTCGAAATTCTCGCAAAAAATCAAATAATTGTCGGATTTTAATAAAACTTTCAGTATTCATTCACAAATGAATAAAATTAATTTTTAAAATTATTATTTTTTTAAAATATTGATGAAAAATTTATTTTAACTGTCCCCCCCCCCCCACCCCAATCCACGCAAATTCATGACATTTTAATACATTTTAATTTCTGTAAATTATTTTTTTATTAGTTAAACGCAGAACTCATCGGGAAATATAACTCATCAACTTTTTTTTATTTAAAATTATTCAGCACGATCTGAAAATCTGCCCCGAAGAGTAAAGTAAAAAATGCAATGAAACACTGATATAATTTAATTTAATTTTAATTTAATTTTAATTGCTGAAATAAATAAGAGAAATTAAGGACATTATAGTCTGAAAAAATTTTTTTATTTCGATTACTAATAAAAGTTTAAAAGAATTGTTTTCATTTTTTATTATTATTTTAATAATTCATAAAGTTTTAAAAATATTTTTAAGAACTGTGTGATTTTTTTTAGTTAAGAATTGATGATTATATTGCCTATCAAAAAATAAAAAAGAACCCCAAAATGAACAACAGGGGTACCCGACCAGATGTGACAGCAGTATTCAATGCACAGGTAGATGGTAGATTTATATATGTGCAAGATGGATTCAGACAAGAAAAAACTTTTTTCTTTTTTTTTTTTTAATCATCTCACCCCAAGCAAGGCATTCCACTGCCACTATTGCGCATGGGGCTACATAGGGGAAGGTAAAGAGAAGGAGTGGTTAGACATAGGGAATGTCAGGAGGAAGGTGACAGATGAGTAAGGATACTGAGGATGAGGGTTGGGCAGATGGGAAGAGTGTTTGATAGAATGGGAGCAGGTTAGTGTGTTAGGTGTCTATTGACCTTACATTTAAACTCCTGGAGATTGTAGCCGTCGGGGAAGCAATCGTGTGGAAGAGAATTCCACAGTCGGAAAGTGCGAGGAAAGAAACTGTTGGAGTAGAAGTTACGGCTGCATTTTATCGGTTTCACTGTAAAAGGGTGGGATCTAGTTGCTAATCTAGTATCTCGTGCAAATTCGTATTTAGGGGGCACCAGTGATCTAAGTTCTTCGGAGCAGAAGCCGTGAAAGTATTTCTAGACCCTAAACAGTGAACCAACCTTCCTAGCAGCAGATTTAGCTATGGAGGTCGGCTGAGAGAGTTAGGCCGAGGAGGGGCAGTGTTTTGCTTTCAGGGAGACTAGCCTGATCTGTGCTGGTTAAACAATAGCAGCTTCGTTTCTTACCCCAGTCCACCACAGATTGGAGGTTCTTTTCAAGATCAGTAGCGAGGTTTGCTTTGTCAGCCTAGGCAGATTTCTTATCGAGTAAGGAGTAAATAGTGGTGTCGTCAGCGTATATGCCTACTTGGGATCTGATTACAGCAGGGAGATTGAATGATGAAGATCAGAAAAGGCGTAGGACCTAGAATAGAGCCTTGAGGTATACCGGCGTTCGTATTATATTATGTGGAAGCATGCCAGTTCAATACTATCTTCATTACGCAATTTGAGAGGAACGACTGGATTAGATCAAATAATCGTCTAGTTAGAGTATAGCCCTGTAGCTTGCGAAGAAGGCTAGCATGCTAGACGCTGTCAAATGCTTTGGAGCTATCTAGGGGTAACAGCCCTTTTTTTTCCGTTCTTATCAAGAGCCTGGTATATATACTCTGTGATGGTCGTTAGCATATCAGCAGTAGACCTGGTGAAGCGGAAACCATACTGTTTATCGGAGAAGAGGTTGTAAGCGGTGAGATGTTGAACCACTTCAGCATTGATAATAGCCTAATAGCCTCAAACACTTTACCAAAAATCGGTAGGAGGCTGATAAGGCGATCATTAGAATTCTTCTTCTATGTGCCCTGTCCCTTCATGACGTAGGCGATCATGGCTCTCCACGTCTCCCTATCCCTTGTGGCTCTTAGTATGTTTGTTCCTGTTGCTCCTGGCAACCCCCGTTCCGTCATCCACCTGATCAGGCCCTGCAAATATGTTATCCGCTGCCTTCCTCTGTCTCTCCTTCCTTCTATCTGTCCAGTCAGTATGAGGTTCTCCAGGCTCTCCTTCCTCATTGCATGTCCCAGGAACTTCAGTTGTCTCTTCCTGATGCTCAGCATCAATTTCCTTTTTGTTGCCATTCTTTCTAACATCTCGTCGTTGCTTGTATGCTCAGTCCACGACATCCGTAGCATCCTTCTGTAGAACCACATTTCGGCCGCTTCTAGTTTTGTCCTCATTTTCGATTATATTGTCCAGCATTCACAGCCGTAGAATTCTTAAATATTGGACCCACAGAGAAGGACTTCCAGCAGAAAAGCAGAGAGAAGAATCTGCAATGTTATTGGTTCTAACCTAGCATCTAGGTTTCAGTCGAATTCCCACCTCCTAGCCATAGCTTTCTTGTGCTTTTTTATAAATACTCTCGTGATAACTGTCCTGATGAAGTTTACACTATGGTACCTAAACTTTATGACTTAAAGGCAATAGTAGATTAACAGTTAGAATTTTTATAGTTCTATGCTAAAAGTCTCTACTCACATGTGGAACTATCTTCCGGCTTCGTGCTTTCCACTCAACATTGATCTTCAAAAATTTGAATGCAATGTCAATCGTTATCTCCAGTCTTCTTAATTCTTCTTTTTTTTTATTGTTCTCCCTCGTTAATTATATTTTCTTCTTCTCATATTATTTTAAGTCCTATGCTAACAGTTTCTTCTCTCGCTTGTGGAACTCTCTTCCGGCTTCTTGCTTTCCAGCCAATTTTAATCTTCAAAAATTTAAATGCAATGTCAATCGTTATCTTCTGTCTTCTTAATTCCTGTTCTTTTATTGTTCTCTCTCCTTAATTATGTTTTCTTCTTCTCATATTATTATAAGTCCTATGCTAACAGTTCCTTCTCTCGCTTGTGGAACCCTCTTCCGGCTTCTTGCTTTCCACTCAACTTTGATCCTCAAAAATTTAAATGCAATGTCAATCGTCATCTTCTTTCTTCTTAATGCCTGTTCTTTTATTGTTCTCTCTCCTTAATTATGTTTTCTTCTTCTCATATTATTATAAGTCCTATGCTAACAGTTCCTTCTCTTGCTTGTGGAACCCTCTTCCGGCTTCTTGCTTTCCACTCAACTTTGATCTGCAAAAATTTAAATTCACCGTCAAAAGTTATCTTCTGTCTCTTTAAATCCTGTTCAGTTACTGATATCGCTCCCCAATAACAACGTCGGTTGTGGTTTGACCTGGAAATGGATGGGTTCCGCCAGATCTACCTGCCCATGACAAGCTATACATGAATGAATACTTCCCCAACTTTCAGCCCAGATATATGGCGGGAACTGATCAGGTACTAGCATTTGATCCGACGACTACAACCATAGGACTGATGATGACGATTAAGGAAATTATTTAAAAAGTCACCGTTCGATCAACGTAGTCAAGCAACGTTCAGCCTGGTCAGTAACTAGATGAATGACTGCTTGGGAATACCCAGTGCTATAAGCGTAATGATTCGAATTTTTCAATTGCAGAGCTGTGTTCCAATTCCCATTGGGTTCGTTGTATTTACTTATGCACAAATACCCTTGGGAAAGGTATGATTCTACCTATTCTAGCCCCAGCTATGGGTTAATTAGTAAAACTTGTATTACTAAACCATGATTATCTCCAAATAACAAAAACAAAAAATTCTTACAACGTAAAATATTTTCTGGCTTTAAATAACCTGCAGACTGTTGATAAGCAGTAAAACATGAACCAATCAGTCAATGAAATATTGATTAGCTACACAGGCATGTCTTATAAATTTATTCAGATTCCTTAGAATATAGATGTATAAAAATAACCATGGCCACAAATTGAGGTTTCAGTTTATATATTGATTGTAATATAGAATTGATCCCCTACTTTATATACGCGTAATAATTTCGTAGAAAACGAATGAATCAATCAACGAAATACTGATTAGCTACACAGTATGTATAGAAACAACAGTGACCACGAATGAGGGATCAGTTCATATATTGATTGTAATATAGAATTGATCCCCCACTTTATGCACACTTAATTTCCTGTCTGTTCATAAGCCTTAGAAAACGAATCAATCAATGAAATACTGATTAGCTACACAGGCATGTCTTTTAGATTTATTTACATTCTCTTGGATCTAAATGTATAGAAAGTACCGTGGCCACAAAGTGAGGAGTCAGTCGATATATTGATTGTAATATAGAATTGATCCCCTACTTTATATACACATAAAAAGTTTTCTGGGATTAAATAATCTAAACAGAATCGATAAGCCATGGAAAATTAATCAATATATCAATGAAATACTGATTAGCTACACAGGCATGTCTTTTAGATTTATTTACATTCTCTTGGATATAAATGTATGGAAAGTACCGTGGCCACAAAATGATGGATCAGTTTCTATATTCATTGTAATATATAGAATAGTTCCCCCAATTACGCTCACTTTATAATTTGTTGTTTGTTCATCAAATTCCTAGTAATTAGTAAGACTTGTATCACTAAACCACTGTTATCTAAAGGAGAAATTATTGCAATATAAAAATATTTTCTGGCTTTAAATAACTGCAAAAGGCTGATAAGCCGTAAAAATTGATTGATTCACTCAATGACGATGTTGAAAGAACTATTGCTGACTAAATATTTAGAATTTGTTTTCATGGCAGATCAACCTCGGCGGGTCATTTATTGCCAACTAAATTTTATTTATTTATTGCTGGTCATACCTTTTTCTTTCAACAATTTATTTTTAGTATTTTTTTTTTTTTATAAGTTTTGTGTCTAGTAATACTATTTCTTTTCGAGTTTCAAGATTCATTGGGATTTGTTTTTAAGGGCAGGGTCCCCAAGTCATACCCTGTTATTTAACCCATAAGATACCAGTGCTTAAGTGAATGCAGGGTATTCAACTGGAATTCGAACTCGGCTCACCGATTTCTCTTTCCGAGCCGATATTCACTGCACCACAACGCACATCCGTCACTAAACGCTTACAGCACCTGGTATTCCCAAGCGGTCACCCATCTAAGTGACCAGGCTCAACGTGGCTTAACTTCGGTAATCGAGCGAGAACCGGTGTATTCAACGTGATATGGCCGTAAGCCATATTTAGAATTAAAATCATAATAAATAAATCAATAAAATTCAAATACGAGACATTGACCAGTGGATAATGGTTTTTATTATTCGTCCCAGAATCGGAAATCAATTTTCGGGGTATTTTCTGTGTTGACCAGTGGATTCCTGGAAAAATAAAAAGAAAGAAAAATCGGTAATTTATTTTATGAAATTTAAAACCATAATTATTATTCCATATTTTATTTTTTGGTGTTGCTTACTACACATTTCAGCCAATTCTTTCTGCAGCTTTCTTCTGATTTACAATCTATATGATAGCAACGGCCGGTGAAAATTACGCAGTTGTCCTAATTTAATATTCTAATGATTCTTAATGCTTAATTTAATAATTGAAAAAGCTCGGTATGATTTCATTAACTATAACATACCTACGGAAACACCCTTATTACATAGCTAAATATTTTACCATAACAACCTTCAGAAAATATTGCAATAGCAAGTATGAAAGTGTGGTGGATAGGAAATTAAGAATTAAAATCAAGTTTCTTCTTCACTTTTACAAAAAATTCACAATGACGTGTAAAATCCTGGTTTTGCCAAATAGAAAAACGATTGACCATGTGCTTAAAGAAAAAGTTGAAACCGGGTAGATGTTAAATTGATTTTCTGACCAATGGAAGCGATTTGTAAGACTTGAAAAGAGTTAGCGATCCAGTGCGAAAAATCTAAATGACTATAAAAGGCTTCAGTCAGTGTCAGCCAGACAGTCAGATGGGAGCAGTGAGACGACACACTAAAATGTAACGGGAGAAACTTCAACCACGACCAGGACGTAAGTTCACTTCGCACACTCGTTTTCTTTCTCCTTCTTTCTCGTGTGCTGATTCCTTTTACTTCTTCATTCAAAGACATTCCTACCAAAAAAACGCTCATACATACATACATACATACATACATACATACGCATAAACTCTTTGCAACAAATTACTACTACGAACATTTCTACAACTCTTGATACCCTTAACTTTCTAATTGAACATTAACTTCTACAATTCCCGTTATTCTTCCCTTTTAATAAATTTCTATTTTAACATGTAAAATGTATATTTTCATTCTTCCAACCAATCTCCAACTTTCTGATGTCAACGAGTAAAACTTGCAAGTTGTAGGAAGTTTGGTTATGTATGACACAAGGCCGAATAAAAAAAAAACATTAACCATCTCCCTATAGCTTCAAAAACAGGTCACCATTAAGCGAGTACAATTAAAAAATTAAACATTTGACTAGGATTTTCCTTTTCCTTGACGCTGAAGTTAAAAGCATGAGAGCGTTATCACCCGCTATTTCTTTCTGCGTTTATTTACGGAAAGGAAACCACAAGACCTCCTACAGAAGGTAGCTGAAGAAAGCGGAAAGAAAGGACTACATATAAACTACAAGAAAGCTAAATACCTGGTCATCAGTAAAAAGAGGAGTCCAAAATGCCAACTACAGGCTGGGGGTACAAAAATCGAGCAGGTACAGAAATTTAGATACCTGGTAAGTGTTCTAACATAGGATAGAAAGTGTGACACTGAGATCCGAAGGCCTATTGACATGGCTAAGGATGCATTTCAGAAGCAGAGTAGACTATTGAGAGACAGGAAAATTTCGCTGGAAACAAAGAAGAGAATACTGGATTGTTATATCTGTCCTTCAATATGGCAGTGAATGGCTAGACAATCTCCTCAAAGATTAAGGAAAGACTTGAAGCAACCGAAATGTTGTTCTACAGAAGGATGCTGAGGATACCACGGACAGAACACGTGAGTGACAATGATATTTTGGAGAGTATGTAAACGAAAAGGAACTAATACTTAACAACGGGAAAAGACAGCTGAAGTTCCTGAGATATGTAACGAGGAAGAAGGGCTTAGAGAATCTGATACTCACAGGTCAGATAGAGAATGGAAACGAAAAGGAAACTAATACTTAACATCAGGAAAAGACAGCTGAATTACCTGGGACATGTAATGAGGAAGGAGGGCTCGGAGAGTCTGATACTCACAAGTCAGATAGAGGATTGAAAGGAAAAGAAAACTAATACTTAACATCAGAAAAAGATAGCTGAGGTTCCTGGGAGATGTAACGAGGAAGGAGGACTTGGAGAATCTGATACTCACGGGTCAGATAGTGGGAAAGAAAGACCGGGGAAAGCAACGCGTAACATCCTTGATGGGCTTGAGCGAATGGACGGTAGAGCGGGATTTGGGAAGAGTTAAATGGAGAAAGCGTGTTATGAGCTACTGGGGATAGGAAGATGTGGAGGACCATGGTCGCTTACGTCTTGGAGGGACACGGCACATAGAAGAAGATGCAAGCTTTCCTTATGTCTATGGTATTTAAAAAAATGGCTTTGTAAAGAAATTTTTGTTACCGCTTAGGCTTTTTAATGAAAAATGTTTAAGTTTCAAATAAACCGTTTTTAACTTACAGAAACATGTCAAATATTAAAAATGCTTGTTTGGGTACCCTTCCAAGATGTGAATTATCTAAAAGTATTCGTGCGTGGCTGGCTTTCCGGATCTCATTAAGTTGTGCTGGAATAAGACAAAAATCAATATAAATACAGTATATCTAAACTTATAAATGGAACTTTGTCTCTGTGTGTGTGTGTGTGTGTGTGTGTGTGTGTGTGTGTGTGTGTGTGTGTGTGTGTTCGTTACCTATAGACTCCGAAACGGCTGAACCAATTTTGTTGAACATTTACACAGTTGTACTATAAGCGTCTGCGAGTGTTCTTAGCTAGATTTTGTGTCGAGGTACCCCCGATAAATATCGAAAGTCGATAATCGAAAAAATCGGCTTATAGAAGGAGTGGTCCGATTTTAATCAAATTTGATACACTCATAGACAAAGACATAAGAAACGATATTCAGAAGTTTCAAGGTTGCAGTTCTTACAATAGTGCAAAAAATCGATTATATATATATATTTTAATTCAGATACTTCAATCCAAGGGAAAAAAGCAGGAAGGTAAATTCCCAAAAACCCGATCCTAATTAATATTAAAAATTTATTTTAATATTAAAAAATGATACAGGAAGAGAGCTCCATGTAATAAAATATTACAGAGCAAATATATATATATATATATATATATATATATATATATATATATATATATATATATATATATATATATATATATATATATAAGGCAAGATGTTTGTGTGTGTGTCAGTTTATCTGCCTGTATGTCCGTATTTTTTTCAGCTCTTTTATTTTAGTTTTTGCTTCGGATTTGGCTCTAAGTAGGTATAATTGTAATTCTTAGTGTCAGCCATGATACCATTTACTCAGAGGACTTATTTAGCCTTCAAAATTCAGTTTACGACGAAAAAAACTTATTTGATATCGATACCAGGAAATCAAAATTTGGCTTACATCCATTCATTTTTCTTTCAGTCTACGGTTTCACTTTAACTGGAAACCACTTTTGTTTTTTAGTCTTTCGTGCTAACGTCCAAAGAGTCTGAGCTCCAGTACCATGGATTAGTTTTAAAGCTTTCGTTACACCCGAGCAACCCTGGGCTGTACTACTAGTATATATATAAATTAAAAAATGATTAATTCAATGATGTTGAATGGCCATTTCGATATGAAGATCCCCACGGGGGATAACACATCACCTCAGCAACAGAAAAATCCTTTCAGAAACTGGAGAAAAATTAGTCTACTTTTCTTTTTAAATAGATTTGCAAAGAAATTAAAAAAGAAAATAAAAAGGAAAAATAAAGGAAAAGAAAAAGAAAAAGATAAAATAAAATCAAATAAACAAGAAGAGAAAAAATTGACATCGTCTGGGTTCGCAAAAGAAGGAAAGAGAATTGTAACTAAAATTTAACAGACAGCCGTGTCTTAATTTTTTCTTATATATATATATATATAAGAAAAAATTAAGACAGACACGTTATTTCATGGTAAATTGCAAGTTTAGGCCTATTTCAGGCAAACCATCATCAGCTTCCGTCTTTATTGTACCGAAGATTTTATACTCTACTTTCAAAACAAGGAAATTATTAACAGTCTCAAGAGCTCTTTCGTCCAACATCTCATCAGGAGAAAATTGCTAGAATTATAAATCAAACGAAAGAAAAGCAACGAAAATGAATAACAGAAAAAAAAAAAAAAGGCTATTGCTCAACGCCTGGTAAAGAATATAGCCTGTGCCAAGTTGTATAGGAAAGACTGGTTCGAAATTCTACGTGTAGCTGGTTCCAATCATCAATTACAGACTTTGGAATCAGTTTGCTTATCTTTACCAAATTATTCTCTTGCCGGCAGAAGGATTTTGTGAAGTCTCTTCATTTGTTGGGGGATATTTTATTTTAACTGTCCCTCGATAAATATTTACACACGATTTCTCCGCACCCCCATTATAAATATATATTTATATGTATATTTATTTCAGAGTTTCCCCCGCCTTCCTTTGGTCTTAATTTTGTTGCTTTTCTTTCGTTTGATTTATAATTCCAACGATTTTCTCCTGATGAGATATTGGACGAAAGAGACTGTGAATAAATTTCTTGTTTCTAAAGTAGCATACAAATTTTGTACTTCCAAACATTTGTTTATATATATATATATATATATATATATATATATATATATATATATATATATCAGCATGCGGTGTAGATATAGAAGAATTCAAAGGAGTATCCTGTACATATCGTGGTAGGATAAGTCTCTAAGAGAGTTCTAAATATATATGTATATAAATACATATAGAGCAAATATAAGAAAAATTAAGGCAGACACGTTATTTCATGGTAAATCGGAAATGTGGGCCGATTTCAGGCAAACCATCATCAGCTTCCGTCTTTATTGCACAAAAGATTTTACACGAATCGTGTCTGCCTTAATTTTTCTTTATATATATATATATATATGTGTGTGTGTGTGTGTGTGTGTGTTACGGAAATTAACGAATTTTAACGAAACTTGGTTATAAGCAACCGACAATTTGTAATGAATTATTTTGAACATTATTTTTACCGATACTCGTATTTAAGTAGATATTCTGTTTTTAATTAAACAGTATTTTATATTTATATCTACCGGCCTGATTATTTCACGATAAATTTTTATTACGAAAATGTGTGCTATCCAGCAGGATTCGAACCTGCGACCCCTATTTACATAGGGGAAGCTACCATTTGATCTGGTACTGTCTTAACCACTCGACCATGAATAGTCTCTTGATCAGAGCATGATAAAAACCTCGTCTGATCAATAGGCTATTCATGGTCGAGTGGTTAAGACAGTACCAGATCAAAACTTCCCTAAAACTTCCCGGTATTACAGGACATCTATTAATGAAGATTGTCTTCAACGGCCACTCTTCTAGATGTATTTGCATTATCCTCTTATCCTTGTACCTAAGTTGTTCCTAATCTTCGTTATATATATATATATATATAGAGAACATAAGTTGGACGGTTTTATAAACCCATTGGTAATATTATATTTCGCGGCTTTTATAGACCGCTCCTCAGACCAAATTTATACAACAATGAATGGGTTGGTCTGAGGAGCGCTCTATAAGAGCCACGAAATATATTATTACCAATCTAAACTTATTTATAAATGGAACTTTGTGTGTGTGTGTGTGTGTGTGTGTGTGTGTGTGTGTGTGTGTGTGTATCCGTTACCTATAGACTCCGAAACGGCTGAACCCATTTTCTTGAAAATTTATACAGTTGTACTATAAGCGTCTGCGAGTGTTCTTAGCTAGGTTTTGTGTCGAGGTACCCCCGGTAATTATCGAAAATCGATAACCGAAAAAATCGGGTTATAGAAGGAGTGGTCCGATCTTAATCAAATTTGATACACTCATAGACAAAGACATAAGAAACGATATTTAGAAGTTTCAAGGTTGCAGTTCTTACAATATTGCAGAAAATCGATAATATATATAAGACAAGATGTTTGTGTGTGTGTCTGCTTATCTGTCCGTATGTACTTTATACAAATCCACAATTTTTATCCGATTCTCACCAAACTTCACATATTCTTTAGGCTGAGTCTGAGCTCCAGGACCATGGATTAATTTTAAAGCTTTCATTAAACCCGAGCAACGCCGGGTTATACTGCTAGTTTATAAAAACATCTTACTTGTGTTCTTTATTATAATATTCTGTTAAATCTTAACATTGAGTTCTCATTGGATTTAATCTCCTGTGGAATTTATCCTACCAATTATCAAAGATTCTACTTTATATATATATATATATGTGTGTGTGTGTGTGTGTGTGTGTGTGTGTGTGTGTGTGTGTGTGTGTGTGTGTGTTGGCTAACCTTATTTGAGTATACATATCTACTAGAGCAGCTAACTACTCTTCGTTGCAGACGCCTGCTCAGACACATTTGTGTTTGTTGTTTATACTGCATTTTTGGTGATCGGGCCTCATTTCCAGTTTATGAGAGACAGCACTTTAAGAACAGTACACATAAAGCCTCAACCAGGATGATTTGGGACTTAATGGTAAGAAAAATATCACTAATAATTCTGTCTACCTAATTTTGCCCATAAGGCTTGGGTCAACCTGTGGTATGATTTTTTCAGGCACTTTCCAGAAATTTCCATACCGATAAAATAGGAATCGACAACAAATAGGACAAATATGAGAAAAAGAGAAAAAATAAGTACGAGAAAAAGAAACAGAGATAAAAAAAAGAGGAAAAAAGAAAAAGAAAAAATGAAATAAATAGAAAGAGGAAAAAACAAAAAGAGAGAAAAAGAAAAAAGAGAAAAAGAGGAAAAGAGAAAAAGAGTAAAATAAATTGAAAGAGGAAAAAGAAAAAGAGATAAAAAGGAAAAGAGAAAGACAAAAATATGAGAAAAAAGAGAAAAAAGATGAGAAAAAAGAAAAAGAGAAAAAAGGTAAGAAGAAAAAGAGAAATATAAGAAACAAAGAAAAAAAAGAGAAAAAGAGAAAAAATAAGTATGAGAAAAAGAAAAAGAGAGAAAAAAGAGGAAAAAAGAAAAAAATGAAATAAATAGAAAGAGGAAAAACAAAAAGAGAGAAAAAGAAAAAGAGATAAAAAAAGGAAAAGAGAAAGACAAAAATATGAGAAAAAAGATGAGAAAAAAGATGAGAAAAAAGAAAAAGAGAAAAAGGTAAAAAGAAAAAGAGGAATATAAGAAACAAAGAAAAAAAAAGAGAAAAAGAGAATCCACAATGCATCTCTTAGTTTGTCCCTTTGGTATCTTTTAGATTAGTTACTGTTTTAACTACTTCCGGTTATAACTAAAATATGTCACCGGAACCACTCACAATAAAAACATGGGCTCAGATTCAAAGGCTAATCTTACCCCTAAATTTACCACCACCGGTTTATAACTTTTAATACTTTTTCTCCCTACATGTATCTATTTTATCAAGTTATTATTTAACGTTAAAAAAGCCAACCGGCAGTTATGACGGAGTTGTGGTTAGTTATTCCTGATATTTTTGGTTTTCATTTACCGGAAACTTTGGAATAAAACAAACTTCTTCTTTTTTTATAATCATATCGCCCCAAGCAAGGCATTTTATTGCCACTGTTTTGCAATGGATTACATATAAGGAAAGTTATGAGAAAGAGTGACAGGTTATAGGGGATGTCAGGAAGTGGTTAAGAGAAGGATGAGAATACTGATGAGAGTAGAGTGGACGGAGAAAGGAGCATGAGAGAGAGGATGCAGGTTAGTGAGATAGGAGATGACTATTGACTTTACATTTAAATTCTTGGAGATTATAGCTGTCGGGAAAGCAAGTAAATGGAAGGGAATTCCATTGGCTGGAAGTGCGAAAAAAGAAGCTGTTGGAGTAGAATTTGCGTGAAAGAAAGAAAGAAAGAAAGAAAGAAAGAAAGAAAAGGAAAGTGAGAGAAAGAGAATAAGAAAGGGAGGGTGTGTAAGAAAGAGTTAAAGATATTTTTAAAAATCGCAAATATCTTATTTTAATTTGAATTCTTTCCTTTTTTATTTATATTTTGTTATTATCTATTTTCACCAGAATTCATTACCCTTTCTCAATAGATTTTACTATTAAAATATTAGAATAGAGCTAAATTAAAAAAATATGAATAACATCGGTGTTTGTATTGTAATGTTTTCAAAATATCTCTAGAAAAGAAGACGGCGGACCTGAAGGACACTAACACCACCTTTAAATATGTTGTTTTTCACTTTTTCTTTTTTACTTTTTTCGTGCAATCGTATCGATTAAACCTTACACTTTCCGATTAACAAAAATAATTTGGAAAAATTTCAATATTTAAACAATTTTAGGGGAAGCTCAGTTTTTCATACAACGTTATAGTAATTGCTTCCCCGACGGCTACAATCCCCAGGAGTTTAAATGTAAGGTCAATAGACACCTCCTAACACACTAACCTGCTCCCATTCTATCAAGCACTCTTCCCATCTGCCCAACCCTCATCCTCGCTATCCTTACTCATCTGTCACCTTCCTCCTAACATTCCCTATGTCTAACCACTCCTTCTCTTTACCTTCCCCTATGTAGCCCCATGCGCAATAGTGGCAGTGGAATGCCTTGCTTGGGGTGAGATGATTAAAAAAAAAATCGATTATCCATTTGGAAACCACTTGCCGGCGCGACATTATCACCACCTGTAAATTTGTTGATTATCATTTTTTTTTTTTTTTTTTTTTTTTTTAGTACAGTGTTATTGATTAAACCCTAAACTTTCCGACTGACAAAAAAAAATTTGTAAAAATTTCAACATTTAAGCAATAGGTGGGGGGGGGGGGGGGGGGCTCAGTTTTTCATCCAACCTTATAGTAAATCGATCCTGTGCAATTAACTTTTTTATTTGCGCATATTCAACAACTGAATCCTTTGCGAAATTTTTGAATAAAGCCATTCTTGGAGTTTCCGAGGAAGATGCCATCGTAAGAACTGAAGAAAACTTGAAAAAAGGCAAAAGCAAGAGCAACAACTCGTCACCCCACCACACACACACCAAAAAAAAAACTAAACGACCCCAATGTGAGTGGTTCCAAAATGGAGGATCAATTTACTATAACGTTGTATGAGAAACTGACCCCCCCCCAAAAAAAAAATTGTTTAAATATTGAAATTTTTTCATTTTTTTTTTAAATTGGAAACTTTATGTAATAACTGATAAGACTGCTCTGAAAAAAGTAAAAAAAAAAAAACAAATGAAAAACAACAAATTGAAAGGCGGTGGTAGTCACCTTCAGGTCCGCCAAAAAGACTTGTTTATTTTTATTGTTGAGACGAAACAGTGAAAATCAATAAACATATCTTTCCCAATGAAGTGGCAGTTTTCTACGACTGCAGTTTACAATTGGACAAATTTATCCACTACACGAACCGCACATCCAAGTTTATAGCACCTGATATATATATATATATATATATATATATATATATATATATATATATATATATATATATATAGTCAATCTGGGTTAAAAAGCAATCGGGGTCTAATCTTACTGATGAGCTGTGATACAGCGAAACAGATCTGTCTGCGGATGACGATAGTATTTACGCTCTCACACCCTGATTGAGCACCCTGGAAGAGTGGGAGACTTTGTAAACAGTAGCTACTCCGGCATATGCGCATCGCTCATTCAATAATGAATTAGAGCACACTAGCTATTGGACGTGTATAATGATATACGCGCTAAAAATTCTGCCTTCTTCTACCGAACGCTTGTAGCCCAGAGGTAGAATCGCCGACTGACGCCAATTCGGTCGGGTTTCAATCCAGGGTTAAAAAGCAATCGGAGTCTAACCGTACTGATGAGCTGTGATACAGCGAAACAGATCTGTCTGCAGATGACTATAGTATATATATTATAAACAGCCGACAATTTGAAATGCCGAATCATACACATTTTCGTAACAAAAATTTATCGTAAATAATCAGGCCGGTAGAAAAAATATACTTACTATTTCATTATAAACAAA
Organism: Ascarosepion bandense; assembly: GCA_037127315.1. Taxonomy (NCBI): domain Eukaryota; kingdom Metazoa; phylum Mollusca; class Cephalopoda; order Sepiida; family Sepiidae; genus Ascarosepion; species Ascarosepion bandense. The sequence continues at coordinate 443,665 of JBBBDQ010001034.1, read as the reverse complement.
ATATCTACTTAAATACGAGTATTGATATAAAATAATGTTCAAATAAATAATTTCATATATATATATATATATGCCCAGTCCGTAAACGGTGAGGATAATCCAACAAGATTAACTTAATATAAAATATTAAGTGTTATATCTCCATAGAGAGCTCAATGGATGTTATCCAAAGCAATATGATATTTATAAAGAAAAACTCCACACGTTATTTAAATTGGTTATAAATTATAATTCATTTAAATGAGCTTAATTAGCTCATTTCATCAGACTACCCAATATTCCTTCCATTTGATACAAAAAAATTTACCATTTTCTTTAATTAAAGAGAAGGATAAAAAAATATACAAATAAAAATAAAGATAAGAAGAAGGAAAAGAAAAAAAAGGAAAGAGAGTCAGGACATAGGCATTGGCGTCAGATCGGCAAGGAGTGTTCCGTGAACGGGTTGACCTCTGAAAAAACTTCTAATTCCATGGATACGTGTTTGTGTGACCCCATAAACTAACCCACCCATTTATATTGACCTATATACATATATACATATGAGTACATTCCCACATATACTTACAAATGTGATTTTATGCTTATACATACTTACCGACCTACACTTTTTCGTGTCGACATACGGATTCTTGTGTTCGTATACTCACACATATACATTTCATAAAGACCGCATTTCCGCGTGTATAGATAGTTATATATATATATATATATATATATATATATATATATATTAACTATAGTAATTATAACAATATTAATAGTAACAGAAATAATTCTCCTAATACGAGTAATAGTTATACTATACGTTGTATTTTTGCTTTAAGTTCAGTTGAAAATGAAGACAAAAATTCTCCAACATTTGGATAATTATTTATTGGTTTTCTTCTAAGCTTTCGGCTCACATGAGCCATCTTCAGAGAGGTTGTTTAAACTGAAATATTATAAAATCCACCATCACTGACGATTTTATTTTGTGTTGACATAAAACTCCGCTTGGCAACGGCAATTGTTACCAAAAATAATAAACGCAGTTCTTAAGTTTGCGATGCGGTTTTATGACGTCACACCGCGGGATAGCGCGAAATGACAACAAAACCATGTAGTCAAATGCAATGTAATATGTTATTTCCTGTTTTAAAGTTGATTTTATTGAATGTTGGTTGCTTTAATTTGATGTACATGGCCTCCAATATCTGCAGGTTCCTCTTACTGTGTGTATGAGTAAGGATCACCGTATTGTTGACCAAAATCTGTCTGATATTACCTACATGTTTATAAATGTTGTTTAATAGTATTCTGATCAGAAAGATGACATGTAAGTCCACGGGAGAGCGTGGTTGTAGTAAAACCAATATATGTACTAAGTTTTTGATTAGTATCAGAGATGCAATCTCTGAATGGGCATGTAAATTGGTACACTACATTGGTTTTTGTAGAGAATTTAGTTTAGTGCTTGTTGGGTTATTAGAGACTATGAGGTCAATTGTTTTAAACTTTTTATAATATATAATGAGTTTAATTTGATTATTACTTTCCACTGGTTTAACATTTCTACGTATTATGTTTTTGAGAGTTTTTTCATCTTGTTTATAATTATTATGTATTTGGTTGCAATAGTATAAGTTAATAGTGTTATGTTTATTTTGATGTAAACCATTATTATTAATATTATCATTATTGTTAGAGCTATTGTTAAGTTTGTTGAGATACATTTTAATTTGTTGATCAATAACGAGTTAGGAAATCCATTATTGACTAGTGTTTGCTTAATGTTGTGTAATACTTTATAAAATATAGATTTGAAAGAAGATATCATTTGTGTTCGTTGAAGTAAGTTTTTTTATAACAGCTAACTTATATCGTTGGGGGCATTCACTATTATAATTAAGAAGACACGAATTTATGCTAGTTGGTTTCTTATATAGAGAAGTAGTAAATTTATGTGTGCTAGAATCAATGAATACATCAAGGAATATATTATATATATATATATATATATATATATATATATATAACTATTTATACACGCGGAAATCCAGTCTTTATGAAATGTATATGTGTGAGTATACGAACGCAAGTATCCGTATGTACACACAAGCATAAAATCACATTTGTAAGTATATGTGGGAATGTACTCATATGTATATATGTATATAGGTCAGTATAAATGGGTGGGTTAGTTTATGGGGTCACACAAACACGTATCCATGGAATTAGAAGTTTCTTCAGAGGTCAACCCGTTCACGGAACACTCCCTGCCGATCTGACGCCAATGCCTATGTCCTGACTCTCTTTCCTTTTTTTTCTTTTCCTTCTTCTTATCTTTATTTTTATTTGTATATTTTTTTATTATATTATAAATTATAATTCATTTAAATGAGCTTAATTAGCTCATTTCATCAGACTACCCAATATTCCTTCCATTTGAAGGTCTGGTCTGAACACTCCCTGTTATATATTCTCCATTTCTCCATTTGTAAACGAATTATTACGCGACCTAGGTTTCTACCATGTGGTATCTTCAGGCGATTTGCAATAACTGATTTTACCGTTTACCGTTTTTTCTTTTTAAAAACGCTCACGTAAACGTGTTTTTTTTTAACGCTCACGTGATGGGAAATTTTTGAACGCGCATTTTTTAAAATTACAAGAAATTATAACGTTTTCATCCATGGTTGTATAAACCTAATAGCTATTTTTTAAGTATGGTTACATAATTTCTATTCTTTCATTAAAAAGTTTATTTTTGTTTGGGAATAGCATAATCGCTAACTTTTCTTCCTGGCACAGTCTACATATTTTGCCACCGTTGTAAGACTTCGCTGTTTTTACTATACTCCACGTTATCTCTGGGTCTTTTTCATATTTTGATTTCAATTTCCACACGTGGCTAGCCAATTTTGTACAATTTTTAAAGTTTTCTATTTTGAATGTAGACTTGTGATTGAACCACTTGGTCTTAAAAGTGTCTTTAGTTGATCCCAAATATATTTTATTTTGACCAACATTACAGACAGAAATTTGGTTTATCAATGGGATCTCCTCTCAGCGACGTTCTTGCTTGCCTGTTTTTATAATTTCTAGAAAGTGACAAATTCAAAAATATTCTCCCTACAAATTCTTCATATTTCAGGTACATAGGCGACTCATTATTAATATATCCACAAAACACCAATTTAACGGATTTTCTCTCCAAACTTAACAACGTTGAACCTAAAATAATCTGAAACCGACCACACTTTTCCGTTTCTAGACATCATATTCAGTCAGTCAGTTAAGTGCCATACGTGATACACGCTTGGGCTATCATGTCTCGAAAGAGACATGACTGACTGGGAAGAAGATTATCCCGCAGTAGGTTGCCATTGCTTTCTGCGGTAGACTGGTTGCCGACCAAGACTATAGAACCCAGTCTGTCCTGCTATTTAACCCATAACTGGAAGGAAGAGACAGATTAATAACTTTCCCAAGGGTATTTGCGCGTAATGGATTCAACTGGAATTCGAACTCGGCTCTCCGGTTTCTCGTTCCGAGCCGATATCCACTGTACCACAACGAACATCCAGACATCATATTACATAGAAATAATAACGAACTCAATTTTGACGTTGACAGAAAGGCTACAAACAAATATATATATAGTCATCCGCAGACAGATCTGTTTCTCTGTATCACAGCTCATCAGTACGATTAGATATCCGATTGCTTCTAGCCAGGATTGAAATCACTCCCATTTTGCTTACATTTATAGCAAGCGTAGGGACTAGGTAGAGACCTAATTGTTGTCTTAATGTTGTTCCTGTTTAATAAACAATAAAACGAAAAACAACAATTATTTTTATACTTTCTGTCTAAATTTCTGGGATGAGATTATTTACGTTATCCGTGTTGTTACTATCACGACGGACTTCATCAGGAATTTCGAAATGAAACTTTTATTAAAGGGTAGACTGTTCTCATTCCGCTGACCGCGTCGGCGCATATCTCATTTTGTTTTTAGCGTTCGCCTTTTCTGCCCAGAAATTCAAAACGCAATTTCTTTCTTTCTTCTATGTGCTTTGTATTTCAGGACGTAAGCGATCATGGCCTTCCATGTTTCCCTATCCTTGTTGGCTCTTAGCACGCTTTCTCTTGTTATACTACGCAACGGCCGTTCTGCTATCTGCCTGCCTCACGGCTGCGTTCCCGGAAGTCACGCAGGTTATTATTTATTGACGGAGGAAGAGTCCTTCCTATAAACAGAGCACCATAACATATAGATGATTGGTTTACTAAAGAGGGTCTCATAAACTAGCATACTCGCTGATTCTTTCAGATATCCGACTGTCTAATGTTTTTAATTCTGCATTGGTTTGTCATTACCCTCGCTCTATACATCGCCATTGCTTGATTTCGTTGTCCCGACCCTTATTACGATGTTAGTCTAATGTTAAATTTTTTTTTTATATTTTTCTCTCAGTATAGCCCGGCGTTGCTCGGGTGTAATGAAAGCTTTAAAATTAATCCATGGTCCTAGAGCTCAGACTCAGCCTAAAGAATATTTGTGTGAAGTTTGGTGAGAATCGGAAAAAATTGTTTATTTGTATAAAGGACACACAGACAGATAAACAGACACACACACAAACATCTTGCCTTTTATATATATATATTATCGATTTTCTGCACTATTGTAAGAACTGCAACCTTGAAACTTCTGAATATCATTTCTTATGTCTTTGTCTATGAGTGTATCAAATTTGATTAACATCAGACCACTTGTTCTATAACCTGATTTTTTCGATTATCGATTTTCGATATTTATCGGGGTTACCTCGACACAAAACCTAGCTAAGAACACTCGCAGACGCTTATAGTACAACTGTGTAAATTTTCAAGAAAATCGGTTCAGCCGTTTCGGAGTCTATAGCTAACAGACACACACAGACAAAGTTCCATTTATAAATAAGTTTAGATTTAGTTTAAATATATGTTTATATAAAAATTATTTTTATCAGTTCTCATAACAAAAAGAAAGGGGCAGACGATCGCTGTTGTCAACGCAAATGCAAAATTACTGTAAAACGCCGCCATTTTTTTGATCGCAGGTAAATTAGCTTAGTAAAAAAATCAAATTTATGGTTCAAAGTTAAAAAATGATTGTTACCCAAAGAAAATCCTTCTTCTCCGGGATTTTCATACCAGAATCGATCTCCTTCCTTCAATAATTTAAATTGCGATGCAATGACACATTTGAAAAGCGGGCCAACAATTCCTTGTCCAGGGATAGCGGACTCTGTTAATCCTCCTAGGAGGAAGTCAATATCATCTGGAGAGCTGAAAGAGTCACATATATGCTATATATATATAAGGGTACTTCTTTTCAATAGAGTAGACCTCTCGTAAAAAAAAAACCCAATAAAAAAAACAAAAAAAAAACAAAACAAAAAAAACAAAGAAAAAAATCAAGGATAAATGTTTTGGAAATAATTTTTGTTGATTTTTAAATCATCTTTTGGAAGAGGTTTCTGTTCATGTTTCTGTTCTTAATATCGCTACAGTATAAAATCGATCCTTGATTTTTACAGAGTTATCAGGAATTGTTTTTTTTTTGTCCGATAATAGCCTTTTTTATTTACAAAAATATTTCATTTAATTAAAGAACAAGAATTTAAATAAAGCAATAAAAACATGTCTATTTATTCTTCATTTAAAATAAATAATTATTATCACCAATATTTGTGTATATGCTTTCGAACCTCTTATTTAAAAAATACAATTTTTTAAAGTTTTAAAATTAAAAAAAAAGTTGTTAAAAATCAGAAAACTAAAAAAGCAAACAAACAATGCAATATTGTTTTAAATTTGACATTTGTAAATAACAACTAGATCTTATAACTCGATTTGAAACAGTAATTTCACCCCAGTCAAGGCGATAATGCCACCCAAAAAAAAAAACAGTAGGTTATTACGAGTGAAACCGAATGAGTAAACTTTAGAAAGAAACCGGAAGCACTATCTTAAACAGAAAATAATGAAACCGGAACCACTATCTCAAACAGAAAATAATGGATAAACGGCTACTCCTGTTCAAAAGACAGGGAAGAACGAGAACCGGACGAAAGGCGAACCTGTCAAATTCCTGTTGTGAAACAAAAAAGTAAATAAAATTTCTGAAGTTAGACAGAGACATTAAAATCAACCTTCTTCTTCACTTTTACAAAAATTCACAATGACGTGTGAATTTGTTTTTTTTTTTTGTTTGTTTTTTTTTTTGTTTTTTTTCACAAATAGAAAAATATTTAAGAAAAAAGAAAAAGTCGAAACCGGATTTTTTTAAAGAAAAAGTCGAAACCGGATTTCGTAAGTAAATGTTAAATTTATTTTCTGATCAATGGACCAACTAAAACCCGAAAGAGAACCTCATGGAACAAAAAGGGTAAATGGATTTTTTGACCTTTTCATTGACCATACTGGAAATTATTCTTTATAGACACATTTAAGGATTTCCAAAAAGTATAGCACTTAACCTACTTCCTTTTTGTAACACTTCGCCTGCCAGTAGTAAACTGTACGTTTCTGTTTTGAATGCAAAAAATTGTGAATTTTGTATATATATCATTTTGTGTTTATCGTTAATTAAATATTTGTCTGTGATTTATTGCTGAGTTTTGGTCAATCATTTTTTTTCTGTTGTTACACTTAACACGTAACAGGCGTCACAAGGTTCCCGGTCGACTTGAATTTTGAATTCAGACGTGTCTTTCTCATAGAAAGCGTTTATCAAACTGGGGAAAATTTCCTCATGGGGAGAAATATCCCCCTGGGAAGAAATTTCCCCCTAGAGAGAAATTTACATCCAGCCGAAAGAATATCTAGGAAAAGTTGCCGACCAACTAAAACCTGAAAGAGGACTTCATGGAACTAAAAGGGATTTTTTTTTTTTTACCTTTTCATTGACCATACTGGAAATTATTCTTTATAGACACATTTAAGGATTTCCAAAAAGTATAGCACTTAACCTACTTCGCTAACTTAACTGGGTAAAGATACTGACCCTTCCATCTCCTTCGTAATACTTCGCTTGCCAGTAGTAAACTCTACGCTTCTGTTTTGAATGCAAACCTTGGACATTTTATTGTGTTTATCGTAAATTAAATATTTGTATGTGATTTGACTCTGAGTTTTTTCTTTTGTTACACTTAACACGTATTAACACTTAACAATATTCAGATAGGGAGAATTTTTTTTTAATCATTTCACCCCGAGCAAGGCGGAAACGCCACTGATGTGCAGGGGGCTACATAAATGTAAAAAGATTAATTAGAAAAGAGTGAGGAGTACAAACTAGTTAGAAAGGAACAATAGAAAGCTGAGAATGCAGGTGCGATGACAGATACATAGGTGGAGAGAAAGGGAAGGTTATACAGGGGAGGGGAGAGAGCTAGAGTCCAGTGGTTAGTAGATGAGTATTGACTTTGCATTTAAATTTCTGGAGGTTGTAGCCGTCAGGAAAGCAAGAATACGGGAGCGAGTTCCACAGGCGGGAAGTGCGAGAGAAGAAGCTGCAGGAGTAGAATTGTCGTCTGCATTTGGATAACCTGACTGTGAATGGATGGGACCCAGTTGCCAGTCTGGTTGCACGAGTAAACACCTGTTGAGGAGGCATCAGTGACTTAAGTTCGTCTGAGCAGAAGCCATGAAAGTATTTATAGAACAGACAAAGGGAGGACACATCTCGACGATGGGGAAGTGGCTGCAGTCGAGCCGCCAGATCAGTACCTATCACATTACAGACTCTGCTTTGGAGCCTGTCAAGAATACTGAGGAGAACGGCAGGGGCACCTGACCATAAATGGCAGCAGTACTCCATGCACGGACGGATGGTTGACTTGTATATATGCAGGATGGATTCAGGTCTATGAATTAATAACCTTTTAACTATGTTAATACTAACTTAGATTTTAGCAAAGTTTAAGTTGCGTTGTCTCCTAAAATCGAAAAAAAAAAGAAAAAAAACTAAACTAACTTCAAGCAATTTGAAGAGGGAAGCTTTAAAATAATCTCTCTTTCTCTCTCTCTCTCCTTATATATATATATATATATATATATATATATATATATATATATATATATATATATATATATATTTGTATGGTTGGATGTTATGCTATAGCTATAAACTGTTAAATGATTTAAAAATATATAAGTACTGACAAATTACGTCATTAAGATATAGAAAAATAATTCTTCTGAAATATTTTGATTTTTTTACCCTCATTGCGTATATGGTATAATCGAATTTTTAGTTTGGTAGTGACCTTTCCACTCACTGAAACAAATACAAATTAATGTATTTTCCAATATTTTTTAATAAAAGATTATCGATTTATGACATAGGGTTAGCAAAAAAGCATAGGCCTAGTATATCAAGTTTCAATCCTGGGTTAAAAAGCAATCTAACTGTACTGATGAGCTGTGATACAGCGAAACAGATCTGTCTGCAGATGACCACACACACACACACACACACACACACACACACACACACACATATATATATAGTACTGTGTAAATGTATTAGGACATTAACTATTTTATTTTTTATAAGGCATATTGACAGAAAAAAACAATTTAATTAAAGTAATTTTATTTGATTTACTCAACAAATGCTTTAACAAGAAAAAATACTTGTTACAAAATAAATTTAATATTTAGTATAATAGCCTTTTGCTTTGATCACAGCCTTCCTTCTGTCAGGCATTGACATCACAAGCTTCTTCAATGTATCTAATGGTATCTCCTGCCAAGCTGCTTGTATTTGTTCCCAAAGTGTGTCTTGCGATATAACATTAGATTTATCAATTTTTTTATCCAAAATATCCCATAAATGTTCAATAGGATTGAGATCAGGGCTTTGTGAGGGTCAATTCAAATTCCGAAGCCTTCCTTTTTAGTTAAATAATTCTTACAAAGGTTTGAAGTATGTTTAGGGTCATTGTTTTGTTGAGGTGTTTAGGAAAATCCCCCCTGTCCTAATACTAATACCGGTAGTGTGCAAAAGTATTAGGACAGGGGTGATTTTAAACTTTATTTTGATGCCTCATAAAATATAAAATAGTTCTTGTCCTGATACTTTAGCAAAGTACTATATATATATATATATATATATATATATATATATATATGGTTCATTGAATAATATAGACAAGTTCTGTCTATTTATTTTGTGTAAGATCCTTTCGTATGATCTGATTAGCTTGATAGTGTTGTCATGAAAAGACGACAAGAAATCGCAGTAATTGTTGATTTTTTATCGGGTCTGAGCTTTCGGCTTACATAAGCCATTATCAAAGAAAGCCGAAAACTCAGACCCGATAAAAAATCAACAATTACTGCGATTTCTTGTCGTCTTTCCATGACAACACTATCAAGCTAATCAGATCATACGAAAGGATCTTACACAAAATAAATAGACAGAACTTGTCTATATTATTCAATGAAACCTGTATTAATGAAAAAATGCTGCCAAAATACACACAGTATATACACGCATTAGAGTTATGATTTTTTTGGCGGGGCGGTAGTGTACTAACCAATTACATCATTATGAAATAAAAAAAATAAAGCTTCTAAAATATTTTGAATTTTTGAAATATTTTTTACCCTTATTGAGTAAATAATGGTATAATCGAATTATCTGTTTGGTGGTGACTTTTCCAAAAACTAAAACAAATTAATGCCCTTTTCAATACTTTTAAACAAAAGTTTATCGATTTATTACACAGGAACATAGGGTTAGTAAAATGTCATCACCCTAGTATAAGAATTCGTCTCCTCGGCTTCACTTTCACAACAGACCTCAAGTGGAATGACTATATAGAATCTATAGCTAAACCCGCTGCTAAGCAAGTCGGTTCTCTGTGTAGGGCCAGGAAGTTTTTCCCGTCTGAAACAATCCTGCACATATATAAATCTACCATCCGCCCGTGCATTGAATACTGTCGCCATATCTGATCGGGTGCTCCTGCTATTCACCTAGGGGTGCTTGTCAAAATCCAACGGAGAATCTGTAATGTGATAGATCCCGACTTGGCAGCTCAGATACAGCCACTTTCTCACCGGTACATTGTGGCTTCCCTGTGTCTCTTCTAATTGAAGTAGACAGACTAAACTATCGCCCGGTTCACACTCCACCCACACCTATAGAACAGGCGAAGAGGCTCAGCCCTTGTTTCCTGTTTAGGATGCGGTTTCCGGTTTTCTTTTTTCTAATCTTCTCACTTGTTTTTTTTTTCTTTCAATTGGAGTAGATAGACTAAAATATCGCCCGGTTCAAACTCCACCCACACCTATTGAACAGGTGAAGAGGCTCATCCCTTGTTTCCTGTTTAGGATGCGGTTTCCGGTTTTCTCTTTTCTAATCTTCTCACTCTTATGTAGCCCCCTACACATCAGTGGTGTTACCGCCTTGCTTAGGGTGATATGATTAAAAAAAATACTTTCACGGCTTCTGCCCAGATGAACTTAGCTCACTGGTGCCTCTATATATAAATTTACTCGAGCCACAAGATGTTAATCTAGGTTTCACCCATTTACTGTGAAACTAATAAATTGTAAACGCAAATTCTACTCCAGTAGCTTCTTTTCTCGCACTTCCCGACTGTGGAATTCCTTTCCATTTACTTGCTTCCCCAACAGCTACAATCTCCAAGAATTTAAATGTAAAGTCAATAGTCATCTCTTATCTCACTAACCTGCATCTTCTCTCTCATGCTCCTTTCTCCGTCCACTCCACTCTCATCAGTATTCTCTTCCTTCTCTTACCCACTTCCTGACACCCCCCTATAACCTGTCATCCGTTGTAACCCCCTGCAAAAACGTGGCAGTAAAATGCCTTGCTTGGGGCGATATGATTATAAAATAGATAGATAGATAGATAGATAGATAGATAGATAGATAGATAGAATTTAAATGTAAAGTCAATAGTCATCTCTTATCTCACTAACCTGCATCCTCCCTTCTCCGTCCACTCCAATCTCATCAGTATTCTCATCCTTCTCTGAACCTCTTCCTGACACCCCTATAACCTGTCACTCTTTCTCATAACTTTCCTTCTATATGACCCCTGCAAAACAGTGGCAGTAGATGCTTTGCTTGGGGTGATATGATTATAAAAAAAGGTTCCACTTGAGGTAGGTTGTGAGTCTAAGCTTCAGTATTCTATCAAAGGACGGAGTCTTCTCCAGGAGACATCCGTTCATCGTGACTGGTGCTAGGTCGTAGTCTGATCAGCGACTATCTTGGTTTTGGGTGCATTGGATGTAACCAGCCAGCTTTTCCCCCACAGAAGTAAGTGTTAGATCGGAAGAGAGGTCAGATGCCAGTCTCTGATCGTCAAAACTGTTACAGACGTGCTCGTATATCTTATAATCGGCATAGATGTTTACAAATGATCGGAGTATATTCTTAGGTACATGATTTATGTAAATCAAAAAGAGGGTTGGTCCAGGAAGTAACCTTAAGAAGACTGGCCGTTATACAACAACCTTTAGTATTAAACCGGAAGAGAAGCCATCTGCCGCTCTCTGGTCGTCAAGACATCTAGAGGCGCGCCCGTATATCATCGTATTATCGGCATAAACGTTTACAAATTATCGGAGTTTATTCTTAAGCAGACCATTTATGTAAATCAGAAAGAGGATTGAACCCTGGGGGACGCATACATTGACCGTCAGGGCCTCGGGTGATTGGTTGTTCATAATTACCTTCAGGGATCAACCTGTTAGGAAAGATTTTATAATCGAGAAAACACTTCCAGTGATTCAATAACTGGAGAGCTTGTGTAGTAAACCTTTGTGCCCCACCTTGTCGAAGGCCTTCGATATATCTAATGCCATGGTCCTTGCAGTGTGTCGTCAAGGGCCTCACTGTGTGTAATGGTAGTTGGGCTACTCGAAACCTGTACTGCTCGTCGCACAAGAGGTTGTTTCTATCCAAATGCTCGACGACCTTCACGACCTTCTTGTGGATAATGTCCTCAAAATGTTTACTGAGGAGATTAATGGGGCGGCACTGAAATGCCAGCGTTCTTGAAGACCGGACACCTTTTACATGATTGGCAAAGATTTCTCCTTCAAATAGTTAAATAATTTTTCTAAAATCGGAGATAATATCTCTTAAGGATAACTACTAGAATTTTATCCGGGCTAGAGATTGCGGTCGGGGCTTTTGTTAAGTTTAGAGATTCAAGCTATGAACGTGACTTTAAGCCTGTGCGGAAAGAGGCTGCAGAGTGGGAAATGTTACATTACAGCAAAACGGCGTAAACAAATTTTAACTTTATCAGAGTGAAGATTGGCTAGCTCCAGCCCATATAGGTCAACAATACTCCATTTTTAGTCTTCTCTTGCTTGACTCGAGTAAACATATAGCATGAAAGAAGGAGTTTTTACTTTACAAACTGGCACTTTTTGCATTATATATTAGCAACCCTTTCTATATATGAGTGTTACGAAGATGCATTTATATAAAAAAAATATTAATAAAGTCTACAAAAAGGTTTTGTCAGGGATTCTACTGAGTTCTACTTGTTAATGCAAAAAAGTTTTCATTCATGAAGTAGTTGTAAAATAGAGAAATTCGAAATCGAACATTTGGAAGATTCTGGATCATTCCAGCATAATCGAGAAAAATCTAGATGGTTCGAGAAATATGCTAATTAGGTGCTAGCCCCTATAAAAATAGGTTTTTGGAAGAGAGTTGTCAGTTGAAAAAGCATTTGCCTCTGCTACTATGACACTGTCAGCTCTCTGTCTTCGGGTGGAGAACGCTCTCTGCCCGAAGGCAGAGAGCACTAACCCAGTCGTGGTTCCGCCGAAGGGTAGAATCACGACTGGGGAAAGATAGACAGATATTTTTGGCCTGGCTATATGGCCGGGAAGACCCACATTAAAAAGACCTTGTGTCACATCACGCCTTACGTAGGAAGGTGGGTAAATACCGTTGAAAAAAGGCAACTTCTGGCATTATCAACACCGGCTTTGATTCGTGAATTATTATTATTTTTTTTTTTTTAATCATCTCTCCCCAAGCAAGGCATTCCACTGCCACTATTGCGCATGGGGCTACATAGGGGAAGGTAAAGAGAAGGAGTGGTTAGACATAGGGAATGTCAGGAGGAAGGTGACAGATGAGTAAGGATAGCGAGGATGAGGGTTAGGCAGATGGGAAGAGTGCTTGATAGAATGGGAGCAGGTTAGTGTGTTAGGAGGTGTCTATTGACCTTACATTTAAACTCCTGGAGATTGTAGCCGTCGGGGAAGCAATCGTTTGGAAGAGAATTCCACAGTCGGGAAGTGCAAGGAAAGAAACTGTTGGAGTAGAAGTTACGGCTTATTATACCCAGCCGAAAGAATCTCTATGAAAAGTTACCGACCAACAAAAACCCAGAAGAGGACCTCCTGGAACAAATCTGGTAAATAGGATTTTTGAATATTTTCATTGACCAAACTAAAAATAATCTATATACACACACATTTGTGTATTTCCAATAATAACGTTTTAAAAATACTTGACCCTCACCTTCCTTCTTCTTCGCAACACTTCACCAGTAAACTCTGTTTTCTATTTGAATGCTACAATTGTATATTCGTATATATTTTGTTTTGTGTTTTTTTAGAAAATTAAATATTTGCTTGTGATTTAGCTCTGTATTTTGATAAATCATTTTCTTTTCTTTTGTTACAACTTCTAACACGTAACAATGAGCCCCACTTGAATGAACTTGTGACCCAAGCAGCGTTCAAAGCACTTGACCTCATTGAGAATGCGTAGCTGGGAGAGAATTTAAGGTTTCAATGGTGGAAATGAAAAGATATTAGCTTGGTTATTGAGTAGTATTAAAAATTACAATCCAGACATTTTTCTCCCTCTATTGAACTGGCCTTGGGTATGATAATAGACTACATCTGGCAGCAAGGCCTCTAATTGGGAAGTTGTGAGGAGATGGAACCACCACTTAATTGCTGTTGTTCCCAGGTACATCCTGAGCCGATGTGGTAGCATCTGCTAGATTCCCAGATATGGGTAAATAGTTAACCCCCAAACTGGAGTGAAAACACGATGAAAGTATAAAAATAGACTTTTATAGTAAAAATTCCAGTAATACATCTTTGAATTAAAACTATTCCCAATAAATATTTGAAGGAAAAAATATTACCAGCAATAAATTTTTGAAGGAGAAAAATATTACCAGCAAATCATCTTGTTATTTTGACTGTAAAATGATAAGACCTAACAGCCAATCTAGTACTGATCTTAAATTCGTAAAGTCGAGGTTCTAAAAAGGAAAGCTCTTCAAAATTCGCCCTGAAAAATAATTTATTTTTTAAGGCAATTGAAAAAGTGCAGGGAAGCTACATTACGGCGTTGGAAAAGTGACTCAAGCCGAGATGTCAGGTCAGGACCGATAACATTGCAGATCAGATTCTTCTTTGGATTTTATGGTAATCTCTAAAAACATAGAGAGGATATTTCGACGTGGTATAATGGTGAGCAGACTTGTCTCACTAGAACAATTACGATGGAGTAGTAAGTTCGATCCTCACTAGGTGCCCAATATTTTTGGCCTTGTACAACGTCTAAGCTACTCTTAGCCAATCAATTTGATGTGGTGTAATGTTAACAAGCTTGTCTAGCTAGAACAATTACAACTGAATAGTGATTTTGACTGGGTGCCACATATATTCAACCTTGTGTCACACTTGAGGGACGCTTAGCAGATCGTTTGGGCATCTTGAAGAAGTGTAATGGTTCAGAAGAATATCTCGCTAGAACAATTGCTACTGAATAGTGAGTTCGATCCTCACTGGGTGCCCCATGCATTCAACTTTGTCCCATATTTAAGCTACGCAAAGAAGTGGCGTAGTGGTTAAGAAGCTTGTCTCGCTAGAATAATATGACTGAGTAATCAGATCTTCATTAGGTCCCGTATAGTTTTAGCCTTGGGCCACAGCTAATCCACGCTTAGAAGAACCTGCTGGCATAGATCGGTCCACCTGATGAAAGACTGAGGGCGCATCGGCCGAAATGCAATGATTTTGGCAACCTCAAAAGATTGAATATTTAGTGAAATATTGACTACATACTTGTAAATCCGTGAAAGCTTTCGGGCGATTAATTTTGTGTGATCGACAAGTCCACCGGGTGAATTGCTGAACGAATTCGCCGTGGACAGGTTACAAAATCGTCTCCATACGTTATAACCGGGCAATCCGTGGTCCCTTCCACGCTGGATGTCAAAAGAGAATAATTCAATATGTCCGCCGAACATTCGTAGACTCAGATCTTCACTGAAATGAAGGTCATTATTCAATTGTGCTCTTTTCGTTAAAATTCCTCGCATCATTTCTGTCCCGCCGGTCATATGCTGGTAAAGGTCTGCTGTGGTCACTTGAGAGAGGTTTTTGTAAATCGTCATTGTACAACCTGGCCGAAGCGATGGCCGAAACAATTGTTCTTTTATATTAACAAAATCTTTGGTCGTGCACTTTTTCGACGCGTAGGGACATCCGCCGGCGAATGTTACCCAATCATCCACCATAAAATGGGCGTAGCGATATGCTCCTGTAGTGAATCCATTTCGAATACCAGCATTCAATTTTTTATCGTAGCCTGGAATTGACAGAAAATTCAATTATACCAAAACAGCGAATAACAAATATCATAAATTTATTAGATTGAGTCATATGTTTAATTTTTCGGAATTTTTTTTTTTTCAGAAAATAAAACTAGCTATAATAACATGTCTGTTACTACCCGAAGTAAATAACGAAAGTTTGCGGTGGATAGGAAATTAAGAATTAAAATCAACATTCTTTTTCACTTCTACAAATATTCACAATGACGTGTGAAATCCTGGTTTTTCCCAAATAGAATGATGGGAGCAGCGAGACGAGACGACACACTATAATGTAACGGAAATACTTCAGCCAAGACCCGGACATAGGTCGCGTTGCACATTGTTTTCTTTCTCCTTCTTTCTCGTGAGCTAATTCCTTTTACTCCTTCTTCTCCATTCAAAGACATTCCTACCAAACAAACACATGCATACACACGTACGCATAAACTCTTTCCAAAAAATTTCTACTACGAACATTTTCTACATTTCTTGATACCCTAAACTTTCTAATTGAACATTACTTTCCACGAATTCTTGTTATTCTTTCCTTTTAACAAATTTTTATTTTAGCATGAAAGATATATATATATATTTGATTCTTCCACTATTCCACTCATCCACACATTTTCAACCTGCCGACAACCAACCTTCTGATAAATCTGATAATAACATTCAGATGATAATTCTGGATAAAATTTGTAAGCTGTGGGGGGCTTGGTTATGTGTGACACAAGGCCGAATCAACAAACATTAACCATATCCCTATAGCTACAGGTTAAAAAAGAAAGCAGATGTCATTTATGTTATACAAAGAAAATAACTTTGTTGCTAAACAAATATAAAACTAAGAAAGGGTTCTTGTAAAAATTCATCCCTTTATGCTGATTACTGATAACAGTGTAGTGTTCATAAATTCACCCCCACACACATATCCACATTCCAACGCATATTTGTAAAATATTATAACACTCTTTCACTTCTACGCATTAAAACAACATGCGTGTTTTCATCCGTGAAAAACGCAATGTTAGCAGGCATTTATTGGTCAATCCTGACTGGTCATTCTGTGTTCACGTGTTAAATCCTATTTCCACACAGTCAGGCGTATGAAGCTGGACACACACGTCTTGCTAGCCAGTTAGGGCTCCGTTGCCCGCGGTAGTGGCCAGCTATCGCGGAGACATATTTCTTAGTTTTACCTAAATCACCCATACAAACCCGCTCTCAATTGCAGGTAGCAATTAGTGGCGCGAATTTATTTTTTACACACACATGCATGTGCACACACAGGCATGTATACACACATTTCCCAATACAAACTCTGATGGGAACTCAACAACACAGAACTATGTATTTCAATCAATCTTTCATTGACTTTCTTCCAATGAACATTTTACGTCTCTTAACAGCAAAAGGGAGAAAACTTCTTCTTCCTCTATTCATTTACTTCTTTCGATAAATTGTATTATTTGTTAAAACATGTTTTACTGTTGTTTATTCTGGTGTTGGTTCTTATTTCCTGTGTAACGTGTTTGATCGATCGTGCGTCGTGTAGAGTCATCAATATAGCGGACCTGAAGGAAACTACAACCACCTTTAAATTTGTTGCTTTTCATTTTTTTTTTTACTTTTTTCAGCGCAGTCTTATCGGTTATTACATAAAGTTTCCGATTATCAAAAGAAAAATTGAAAAAAGAAAACGTCAATATTTAAACAATTTTAGAGGGAGCTCACTTTCTCATACAACGTTATAGTAAATCGATCCTCCATTTTGGAATCACTCGCATTAGGGGTCGCTTTGTTCATTTTTGGGGGGTTGCGGACGAGTTGTTGCTCTTGTTTTTGTCTTTTACAAGTTTTCTTCAGTTCTTACGATAGAATCTTCCTCGGAAACTCCAAGAATGGCTTTATTCAAAAATTTCGCAAAGGATTCAGTTTTTGAATATGTGCAAGCAAAAAAGTTAATTGCACAGGATCGATTTACTATAAGGTTGTATGAAAAACTGAGCCCCCCACCACCACCAAATTGTTTAAATGTTGAACTTTTTATATATTTTTTGGCTAATCGATAAGATTACACTGAAAAAAGTAAAAAAAAATAATTATAATCAACCATTTTACAGGTGGTGGTAATGTCGTACCAGTGAGTGGTTCCAAAATGGAGGATAGATTTACTATAACGTTGTATGAAAAACTGATCCCCCACTAAAATTGTTGAAATATTGAAATTTTTCGAAAAAAAAATTTTCAATCGGAAAGTATAGGATGTAATCGATAAGATTGCACTGAAAAAAGTAAAAAAAAAAAAAAAATGAAAAACAAATTGAAAGGTGGTGGTAGTATCCTTCAGGTCCGCCATATATAATAATGGATTTGGAATCATCCACAATAGGATGACCTATTCTCTGGCTAACAAATATGAAAAAAAAGAAAACAAACAATTTAAAAACATGTGGTCCACCCAGAAACTAATGAAACTGCACCTACTTGCTGTTTAAATGCTACAAAAAGAGCTTTAGCTTAAAGCAGTAGGGAGATGGTTAATGTTTATTAAATTGACCTTGTGTCAAACATAACCACACTCCCACAACTTTAAGGTTTATCAAAATCATCAGGAGAATAAGGTTTGATGTTGGAATGTGGAAGAATAAAATATTTCGTTTGTAGGTTTAAAGTAAATTTTGTTAGCTAAACAAAATAGTATGAATTTGTAGGAGTTAAATGTTCCAGAGAAATAGTTGTAATTAGTTAAGTGATCAAGAGTTCATAGTTGTAACCTGTGTGTATATAAAGATTAACAGTTTCCTAATAAAGTTCCATTCCTTTTTTATGGCGGGCGAGAAAGTGAAAAGAAGGTAAAGCAATAAAGAAAATTGTACTTATCGGACTTTAGCTTTTAGGAGTCGGTTGAAGTATCTTGTTGTTGTTGTTTCTTTGACGGCGTGTTAGTGAAGACAAAGAAAGGAAAACTGGAAGGAGAGGAAGAACGAATGTATGTCGACGAGACATGACAGGGTCAGTGTCTTGAAATTTTTTTTGTTACATTTTAGCAAGTCGTCTCTATGCTTCCATCTGACTGACTACTTCGACTTTCTGCCCTTTTAGTTTCTGACACTGGATTACTAACTTTTCCCAGGTTCTGCAAATCGCTTCTTTTCAGTGGTCAGAAAATTCATTTTATATCTGATCGCGAAATACGGCTTCGTCTTTTTTTTTTTTTTTTTTTTTTTTTTTTTTTCAATACGAGGTCAATCCTCTTTTTCTATTTGCCAAAATCAGGGTTTCACACGTTATTGTGAATTTTTGTAAAAGTGAAGAAAAGAGAGTTGTTTTTAATTTCATGTTCACCACAAGCTCTAAACCCTTTGTTTCCAACTAGGGGTTTATGAACCCCTATGGGTCCATGAAAGAATTTCAAGGGGTCCAAAAGATTCTAATTCGAACCGGAGTATACTCATAACGTTCTAGATGTGCGGGGCACCCCCTATAATTTTATCCATAGTTTCAAACTTGCTTTCCTCTACTTGTAAGATGTTTCTTCCCATTGGTAGGGCAAATCTCAATGTCATCAATAAGATGAATGAAATATCATATACTGTTGTGTCAAATAAAGTAACGCTTATGTTTTAATCGCAGGCTTTATTTACATGTTCAATACTCATGTGTGATTTGCTCCCATGACAACACATACAGTTGTGCTGAATGAGGTTGTGATATTTGTCGTTGCGTACACTTCATATGATATTGTATGATTTCATGCATCGCCCCATTGTTGCTACACATCACAAAATGTATCATGAAGGAAAAAAAAGAAATATAAAAGCCTCTCTTTCACTCTGACTTGGCAGACCGGCTGCAGCCGCTCTCACACTGGCGTGATGTAGCTTCCCTGTGCCTCTTCTACAAGTACTTTCATGGCTTCTGCTCCGATGAGCTTAGATCACTGGTGCCGCCTAAGCAGGAATTTACACGAGATACTAGATTAGCAACTAGGTCCCACCCTTTTACAGTTAAACAAATAAGATGTAACCGTAAATTCTACTCCAACAGCTTCTTTTCTCGCGCTTCCCGCCTGTGGAACTCCCTTCCACAAGTCTGCTTTCCCGACAGTTACAATCTCCAGGTGTTTAAATGTAGGGTCAATAGACACCTCCTATCACACTAACTCCCAACTATTCTCACAACACTCTCATCTACCCAACCCTCATTCTCGGTATCCTCACCCGCCTATCACCCACCCTCTGTTATTTCCTATATTTAATCAGCCTTTCTCCACTCTACGTAGCCCCCTGCACAGTAGTGGCAGTGACATGCCTTGCTCGGGGTGAAACGCTTATAAAAAAAAAAAAAAAAAAAAAAAGTTGAGCGAATTTTTCACAGCACTTGTAAATAAAGGGGCATAACTTTCCAAAAGAGTTACTTCCCTTAGACTACAACTATCCAAAACGGAGGTGATCTTTGTAAATAAAAGAGTTCTTCTGGTAGAGTGTAACAACATTAACATAACAATTTTACTATGTGTTTTACTTGAAAAAAGGAGGGCTGAATTAAATGTTTTTTGATTTTATATGATTAAGTTTAAAGCTTAATCAGTGTTGTGGAGTAGTTTTCTCACTGAAGGTTATAATCGTGCTATGCCGGTTGCTAATCGACTTAACGTACCCAAAATGTTAGGAAATTGGTAATCTTCCACTGAAAGCTGACTCCGTAGTATTTGGCTAACTGCCGAATAATACCAACTGCCTAGTAGTTCTAGAAGTTTAAAGAACTTCTATAAACTTCCCAAGAACTTCCTGTTGTAGGGTTTGATACATTCACACCCACACACACACATGGTCATTCAGCGTTCACGTAATAACTTAGTTCTCGCGTAAACGCATTCCGATAAAAGCTGGGAACGTCACGTGTTACGCCAGTTAGGATTCTGTCCCGGGCAAGAGCAGACATGTCTCCCTAACTCACACAAACACACGCGCACTAATTGCGGGTAGCAATTAGTGGCGCAAATTTTTATTTCTCACTAGCATACACACACACAACACTAAAAAAAACTCCAATTGGAAACAGACATTAACACTATGCACATTAACTTTCATTCAAACTGGACTTTACATAAAATAACTTTCTACAGAACATTTTACGTTTCTGTCCAGACAAAAGGAAAGAACTTTTCTTTCCTTACTTTTATGCACGCATTCAACCCGATGTAACCTTTGTTAATATATTGTTTTTCTGGTTACTTTCGCCTTTTCGTCTTTCTTATTTCCTGCTTTATTTCATGACCCCAAGTTACACCGAGTCGACTCGTAAAATATAAATTAGTAAGCGATGTCATCGTCCTCTACACTGTTAACTCTTAGGAGGGAGAGTCCATTTTCTGAGGAATAGACGTGTTTCACCATAACAATCAGCATAATAACGTAGGGCATTTTACATGAAAAATCTTTTATTTTTGCTGGTTTAACTTATTCCGTTGTAGGGGTCCACAGGGGGTCCACAGGGGGTCCACAAGTAAATAAGTGACTGGAAAAGGAAGAACGGGACAAAAAAGGTTGGGAACCACTGCTCCAAACTTTCAGCCTTTCAAAAAAGTTTAAAAGTTCCTTTTTTCCCTATGTTTTGTTTTTTTTCTTTCCTTTAGAGGCGAAGTGTTCTTTCTTTAGAATGCCTGGATCGTTTCGATATCTTTTCATTGCCTTCTTCAGTTTCAATGGAAAGTTGTTTATTTTAATTTACTGCTCGGCAGCTGCGTGGAGAAAACTTTTAAACGCGTGTTTTTATAACTTCTGTTGAGCACATGATGAATTCTTCTTCACAATAAACATTTAATTTCCAGTTGTACTTACTAGGGTTTTTTTGCAGGGCTTGTTCTTAACTTTCACCGAAGACTTGAAGGGAGAATCTGCCTTCAGCTATTCTGTTGCCATCCTTACTTTACTTTGGGAAACTGACTTTTCCCAGCTCCAGCCTGCCGTAACTGAAACGAACTCCTCCCCTCTCAGGACCGGCTACCAACTGGCTAATACACCCAACGTCCCAACCGCTTCCTTTTACGAGGACTAGCTGCCAACGGCTGACCGCTTCTCTGGTCACCTTCCCTTTCCAAGACCGAAAGTATGGGACACCCAATGGGGATCGAATTGTAATGATTTTAGGGAGACAAGTGGGGGCACCTCGAAGTGCCCCCACTTGTCGGATGTGAACACCCCGAAACACAAAACTGAACTAGAAACTTCATCAACTGTGCATAGGCTCCGACCATAGCTTACGTTTCACTTACACAATCAAAGAAAAATACAATCTATAATTTTCATCAATAGTACTCATTCCCGCCATAAAAAATAAAAAAATGAAAAATAAAAGGAAATAAGGAAAGAATATAAAATATCATCAAAGGGACTTCTTCGGCAGTCGATCCTTATAACACCCAGGATTCACAACGCTCGTCGGAACGTGTACTCCAATCCCCAAAAGACACCCACTAAAGTCACAACTCACCCCCCTTCTTCTACCGATGTTCTCCGCGGACGACTTTTATGATTCTACTTATCTCTTTCTTTTATCAAGAGATATTTACACCGATTTACCACTTGAATTTTTTCGCTAATACAATTATTTATTTCCTAAACCTTCGTCGTTTGCTTTTTGTTTTGACACCATACCCTTAATCATTCCTAAATTGACCGTGCATTGAATACTGCTGCCATATCTGGTCGGGTGCTTCTGCTATCTACCTAGGGATCCTTGACAAAATCCAACGGAGAATCTGTAATGTGATCGATCCCGACTTAGCATCCACCCGTGCATTGAATACTGCTGCCATATCTGCTCGGGTGCTTCTGCTATCTACCTAGGTGTCCTTGACAAAATCCAACGGAGAATCTGTAATGTGATCGATCCCGACTTAGCATCCACTCGTGCATTGAATACAGCTGCCATATCTGGTCGGATGCTCTTGCTATCCACCTAGGGATCCTTGACAAAATCCAACGGAGAATCTGTAATGTGATCGATCCCGACTTAGCATCCACCTGTGCATTGAATACTGCTGCCATATCTGGTCGGGTGCTCCTGCTATCCACCTAGGTGTCCTTGAAAAAATCCAACGGAGAATCTGTAATGTGATCGATCCCGACTTAGCATCCACCCGAGCATTGAATACTGCTGCCATATCTGGTCGGGTGCTCTTGCTATCCACCTAGGTGTCCTTGACAAAATCCAACGGAGAATCTGTAATGTGATCGATCCCGACTTAGCATCCACCCGAGCATTGAATACTGCTGCCATATCTGGTCGGGTGCTCTTGCTATCCACCTAGGTGTCCTTGACAAAATCCAACGGAGAATCTGTAATGTGATCGATCCCGACTTAGCATCCACCCGAGCATTGAATACTGCTGCCATATCTGGTCGGATGCTCTTGCTATCCACCGAGGTGTCCTTGACAAAATCCAACGGAGAATCTGTAATGTGATCGATCCCGACTTAGCATCCACCCGTGCATTGAATACTGCTGCCATATCTGGTCGGGTGCTTCTGCTATCTACCTAGGTGTCCTTGACAAAATCCAACGGAGAATCTGTAATGTGATCGATCCTGACTTAGCATCCACCCGTGCATTGAATACTGCTGCCATATCTGGTCGGATGCTCTTGCTATCCACCTAGGGATCCTTGACAAAATCCAACGGAGAATCTGTAATGTGATCGATCCCGACTTAGCATCCACCCGTGCATTGAATACTGCTGCCATATCTGGTCGGATGCTCTTGCTATCCACCTAGGGATCCTTGACAAAATCCAACGGAGAATCTGTAATGTGATCGATCCCGACTTAGCATCCACCCGTGCATTGAATACTGCTGCCATATCTGCTCGGGTGCTTCTGCTATCTATCTAGGGGTCCTTGACAAAATCCAACGGAGAATCTGTAATGTGATCGATCCCGACTTAGCATCCACCCGCGCATTGAATACTGCTGCCATATCTGGTCGGGTGCTTCTGCTATCTATCTAGGTGTCCTTGACAAAATCCAACGGAGAATCTGTAATGTGATCGATCCCGACTTAGCATCCACCCGTGCATTGAATACTGCTGCCATATCTGGTCGGGTGCTTCTGCTATCTACCTAGGTGTCCTTGACAAAATCCAACGGAGAATCTGTAATGTGATCGATCCCGACTTAGCATCCACCCGTGCATTGAATACTGCTGCCATATCTGGTCGGGTGCTTCTGCTATCCACCTAGGTGTCCTTGACAAAATCCAACGGAGAATCTGTAATGTGATCGATCCCGACTTAGCATCCACCCGTGCATTGAATACTGCTGCCATATCTGGTCGGGTGCTTCTGCTATCTACCTAGGTGTCCTTGACAAAATCCAACGGAGAATCTGTAATGTGATCGATCCCGACTTAGCATCCACCCGTGCATTGAATACTGCTGCCATATCTGGTCGGGTGCTTCTGCTATCTATCTAGGGGTCCATGACAAAATCCAACGGAGAATCTGTAATGTGATCGATCCCGACTTAGCATCCACCCGTACGTGAATACTGCTGCCATATCTGGTCGGGTGCTTCTCATATCTATCTAGGTGTCCTTGACAAAATCCAACGGAGAATGCTGTAATGTGATCGATCCCGACTTGGCATCCACCCGTGCATTGAATACTGCTGCCATATCTGGTCGGGTGCTTCTGCTATCTACCTAGGTGTCCTTGACAAAATCCAACGGAGAATCTGTAATGTGATCGATTGACTTAGCATCCACCCGTGCATTGAATACTGCTGCCATATCTGGTCGGGTGCTTCTGCTATCTATCCTAGGTGTCTTGACAAAATCCAACGGAGAATCTGTAATGTGATCGATCCCGACTTAGCATCCACCCGTGCATTGAATACTGCTGCCATATCTGGTCAGGTCCTTGCTATCTATCTAGGTGTCCTTGACAAAATCAACGGAGAATCTGTAATGTGATCGATCCGACTTAGCATCCACCCATTGAATACTGCTGCCATATCTGGTCGGGTGCTTCTGCTATCTATCAAGGTGTCCTTGACAAATCCAACGGAGAATCTGTAATGTGATCGATCCCGACTTAGCATCCGCCCGTGCATTGAATACTGCTGCCATATCTGAAATTCGGGTGCTTCTGCTATCCACCTAGGGATCCTTGACAAATCAAAAACTTGGAGAATCTGTAATGTGATCGATCCCGACTTAGCATCCACCCGTGCATTGAATACTGCTGCCATATCTGGTCGGGTGCTCCTGCTATCTACCTAGGTGTCCTTGACAAAATCCAACGGAGAATCGCTAATGTGATCGATCCCGACGACATCCACCCGTGCATTGAATACTGCTGCCATATCTGGTCGGGTGCTTCTGCTATCTATCTAGGTGTCCTTGACAAAATCCAACGGAGAATCTGTAATGTGATCGATCCCGACTTAGCATCCACCCGTGCATTGAATACTGCTGCCATATCTGGTCGGGTGCTTCTGCTATCTACCTAGGTGTCATGACAAAATCCAACGGAGAATCTGTAATGTGATCGATCCGGCCAGCATCCACCCGTGCATTGAATACTGCTGCCATATCTGGTCGGGTGCTTCCTCATATCTATGGTGTCCTTGACAAATCCAACGGAGAATCTGTAATGTGATCGATCCCGACTTAGCATCCACCCGTGCATTGAATACTGCTGCCTTATCTGGTCGGGTGCTTCTGCTATCACTAGTGTCCTTGACAAATCCAACGGAGAATCTGTAATGTGATCGATCCCGACTTAGCATCCACCGTGCATTGAATACTGCTGCCATATCTGGTCGGTGCTTCTGCTATCTATCTAGGGGTCCTTGACAAAATCAACGGAGAATCTGTAATGTGATCGATCCCGACTTAGCATCCACCCGTGCATTGAATACTGCTGCCATATCTGGTCGGGTGCTTCTGCTATCTATCTAGGTGTCCTTGACAAAATCCAACGAATCTGTAATGTGATCGATCCCGACTTAGCATCCACCGTGCATTGAATACTGCTGCCATATCTGGTCGGGTGCTTCTGCTATCTACCTAGGTGTCTTGACAAAATCCAACGGAGAATCTGTAATGTGATCGATCCCGACTTAGCATCCACCCGTGCATTGAATACTGCTGCCATATCTGGTCGGGTGCTTCTGCTATCTATCTAGGGGTCCTTGACAAAATCCAACGGAGAATCTGTAATGTGATCGATCCCGACTTAGCATCCACCCGTGCATTGAATACTGCTGCCATGGTCGGGTGCTTCTGCTATCTATCTAGGTGTCCTTGACAAATCAACGGAGAATCTGTAATGTAGTCGATCCCGACTTAGCATCCACCCGTGCATTGAATACTGCTGCCATATCTGGTCGGGTGCTTCTGCTATCTATCTGATTGTCCTTGACAAAATCAACGGAGAGTCGCGTATGATCGATCCGACTTAGCATCCACCCGTGCATTGAATACTGCTGCCATATCTGGTGGAGTGCTTCTGCTATCTATCTAGGTGTCCTTGACAAAATCAACGGAGAATCTGTAATGTGATCGATCCCATTATCATCCGCCCGTGCATTGAATACTGCTGCCATATCTGGTCGGGTGCTTCTGCTATCCACCTAGGGATCCTTGACAAAATCCAACGGAGAATCTGTAATGTGATCGATCCCGACATAGCATCCACCCGTGCATTGAATACTGCTGCCATATCTGGTCGGGTGCTCCTGCTATCTACTACAGGTGTCCTTGACAAAATCCAACGGAGAATCTGTAATGTGATCGATCCCGACGTAGCATCCCTTACGTGCATTGAATACTGCTGCCATATCTGGTCGGGTGCTTCTGCTATCTATCTAGGTGTCCTTGACAAAATCCAACGCAGAATCTGTAATGTGATCGATCCCGACTTAGCATCCACCCGTGCATTGAATACTGCTGCCATATCTGGTCGGGTGCTTCTGCTATCACCTAGGTGTCCTTGACAAAATCCAACGGAGAATCTGTAATGTGATCGATCCCGACTTAGCATCCACCCGTGCATTGAATACTGCTGCCATATCTGGTCGGGTGCTTCTGCTATCTACCTAGGTGTCACTGACAAAATCCAACGGAGAATCTGTAATGTGATCGATCCCGACTTAGCATCCACCCGTGCATTGAATACTGCTGCCATATCTGGTCGGGTGCTTCTGCTATCTACCTAAGTGTCCTTGACAAAATCCAACGGAGAATCTGTAATGTGATCGATCCCATTAGCATCCACCCGTGAATTGAATACAGCTGCCATATCTGGTCGGGTGCTCTTGCTATCCACCTAGGTGTCCTTGACAAAATCCAACGGAGAATCTGTAATGTGATCGATCCCGACTTGGCAGCTCGAATACAGTCACTTTCTCACCGGAGTAATCTCTCTCTCTCTCTCTCTCTCTCTCTCTCTCTCTCTCTCTCTCTCACACACACACACACACACACTTTCTCACTGGCGAAATGTGGCTTCCCTGTGTCTCTTCTACAAATACTTTCACGGCATCTGCTCCGATGAACTTAGCTCACTGATGTCCCCTATGCATAAATTTACTCGAGCCACAAGAT
This sequence comes from Ascarosepion bandense, assembly GCA_037127315.1. Classification (NCBI taxonomy): domain Eukaryota; kingdom Metazoa; phylum Mollusca; class Cephalopoda; order Sepiida; family Sepiidae; genus Ascarosepion; species Ascarosepion bandense. The sequence goes on along the minus strand of JBBBDQ010001034.1, from coordinate 416,391 downwards.
TAGCAAATAGGTCCCACCCTTTTACTGTGAAACCAATAAATTGTAAACGCAAATTCTACTTCACCAGCTTCTTTTCTCGCACTTCCCGCCCGTGGAATTCACTTCCGTTTTGTTGCTTTCCCGACAGCTACAATCTTCAAGAATTTAAATGTAAAGTCGATACCCATCTTCTATCTCACTAACTTGCATCCCTCCACTCTCTCTCTCATGCTCCTTTCTTCGTCCACACCACTCTCATCAATATTCTCATTCTTATTCTACCCTCTTCCTGACACCCCCTGTAACCTGTCAGTCTCTCTCATAACTTGCCTCTTATGTAACCTCCTGCTCAACAGTGGCCTTGCTTGGGGCTACACGATTATAAAAAATAAAAAAAAATTGTGAGTATTAAGTTTGATAATCAAACTGCTTTCAGTTTTTCTTTGGCTGTTCTGAGAATTAAAGGAAAAAGGGTGACGAACGCGCCTAATATTGTCTCTACTGTGGCTAATTTGTAGGTACCTCCACTAAATCACTAAAAAAACAGCATAGTACAAATAAAAAAAAGGTCCCAAACTTAATAAAATCGAACTTTTTCCATCAAAATGTTTATATTATTATTAAGTAATTTTTATTTATTTTCAAATTTTTTAATTCTTTCGAAGATGTTCGAAATTTTGGCAGAAAATGTTATTTTCATTTGAGTTAGCGGGTAACCAAAACGTTACGAGAGTTTACAATGGAAAACGTAACATTAATTCATTAATTTGGAAATTCTCGTAAAAATCACGTAATTGTTAGATTTCAATGAAACTTTCAGTACACATTCACAAATGAATGAAATTATTTTTGAGATTATTATTTTTTTAAAATCTTGATAAATGTTTTTGTGACTCTCCCTTCACGTAAATCCATGAACTTTTAATAAATTTTATTTTGTTGCTGTAAATGGTTTTTAGTTAAACGCAGGTCTCATTGAGAGAATATAAATCGTCTTTTTTTTTTTTAATTTTGCCTCTGTTTCCAAAAGTAGTAAAATAAAAAATGCAATAAAACTTTGATATTATTTAATTTGATTAACTTTTAATTGCTTGGATAAATAATAAAAATTAAGGACATTATCATTATATTGTCCGAAGAAAAAAATTTTTTTCGATTAATAATAAAATTTTAAAGGAACTCTTAATAATTGAAAATTATATTGCCTATCGAAAATTGAAAAGTTTAATACAAATTGTTTTGCCTTCATATTTTTAAAATAATTTATTTATTTTTCTTCTGTGTGTGCATTTGAAGTTTTTTTGTATAGTAATTTCTGTGTAAATTAAAAGGTCAGAGTTTTCTCCCTTTATCCCTACCCCCCCCCCCCCCACAAATTATAAAATATTGTCATTTGTGAACGCCATACAGTTTTATTTTATCAATCAAGAACCTGTCAACACGTTTTGATATACGGTGGACAGGTCAAGAAGTTTAACCCTGGGATTAAGAAAGAGTTTTATTCTAAAATAAGTATTACTTGTGTAAATCAGATTAATTTAACATGAAATTTGCTTATATTCCAAAAATAATGTCATAGATATATATTTAATTTTAATATTATATTATATATTTTATTTTTGCAAGATTTTGAAAACCGAGGATTACCTTTTGTTTACAAATGTGTCGGTAAAATAGCGGTAAAATTTTAAAACAATCTCAAACTTTTATATTCCAATCAATATAATTTCTGTTTGAAATAAAACAGAGTATTTTGCTTACTGGAAATAGTAAATCTAATCATTTAGCTTTCAATTAAAACTAAAATTTTAAGAAAACTTTTTCATTTTTGAAAATTTAGTTTAAAAGTTAGTTATCAAAAATGAGTGGAGGTACCTATTTGAAATGTTAAGCTAAAAGTATTTACCGCTAATTGTCTTTTTGTGATTCGGAGCCAGTCCAACCTAATTGCGTCGGTCATAGATTTTGCAAACAATCAGGTTGATTATGTTGGAACTGTCACAAGTAAAGTTAGGGGGGTTCACCTAATCCTTTTGTAAAAAATGCGATCGTATTTTTCTGTCACTACAACATGTTCATAACATTGTGGATAGATCATGACTCTCCATGATTTCCTGTTCTTTGTAGCTCTAAATAAATTTTGTCATTTTGTTATCTTTCCTAAACCCTGTTCTGTCATTTATTTATACTTTGGTGATACCGAGCAAAAGCGATGGACCGGATGTTTGCTCTATAACGACCAGAAAGCAAATGACCAAAAGTTGTCTGTGCGCAGGTGGATCGCGCAGATGTTCCGGTTGAAAAATAAAAATTAATCAAATATTAAATTTCCATTTCGCGAGCCTACGCGAATTCTATTTATCAGCCAATGGGAAGCCAGAATCAAATACAAGTGTGAATTCCCAAACGAGCTACTGTGATCCAAAAAGCAGATATAAAAAGCGGATACAGACAGACCCCAGCTGGCAGACCTCAAGGAGAAGAGTGTAATCAATATCCCCTTGACCTAAGTCAAGTAGCTACTACGCTTGCCTCTTTCCTTCTCCCCTGTCTCAAAACTACTTACTGACCTAAGGAGCGACTACTTCAAAGACATTCCTCACTTACACGCTCCCCACATTCCTAAGCCTTAAATCTCTTTCAGCTTATTATTTGCCATGAACATTTCAATCTCCGTTGGATCTATATTCAAGCATTACTTTAATTGTAAAAACATTAATTGATATGTGTATATATAAATGTTATTTTCGACTCAATTTGCTTTTCTTGATTTTATAATCATTTTATGACTTATAGTGGGCTATCTACCACAAGGCCAAATTCTGTTAACCTACAACAGTATACAACTACCCTTCACTAGAATGGACTCCCACTACAACTAAAAAGGGAATAGATAAGCAACCCACTATAATACAAACTCGTTAGGAGAGGTTACACGCTGTTTCTCTTATTTTCAAAATGTCCTTTGAGTGTCAAATTTTCCAAACCCTTTTCCTCGTTATGTGCCATAAAAAGTGTCTCTTTACCGAAATGATATCCTCTCTTTTTCGAGTATAGACCATATTGTTTCATCGCCGTGTCTCCAATAACGATTGGTAACAACTCATTGTAGACGATGTGTTGGTATTCAGCCCGGACAAATTTACTTGCTTCTTGAAAGAGGCGTTCATCTGTCCAGTCCGGGTTCAAGTTGTACAGGTTTTCGGCAACCCGGTTATGCTCCAGGGTCCAGATGACGTGCAAGTAAGTCAGAATTGGGTGTTGATTAAGCCTTAAGTCCCCTGAAAATATAAATATATTTGTTATCGGGAAATGTCTTCCAAAAGAGAATAAGTAATTTTTTCTTTACACTGTTTAAAAGCGAATGACAGTCCTCATCTTTACTGTTGTTGTTGTCACATTTCGAACGTTGTCGTCACATTTCGAACGTTGTGATAACAATAGGGCTTCAATCCGGATAACCTACAGGAAATTCTTAAATGAATACTTTATTCAATCTACAAGGGTAAACTGTTCTCTTTCCACTGTCCCCGTCTAGAGATATTTTGTCTAGTTCTTATTTTTAGTATTGTTTAGTTATTCCCCTGAGTCCAAGTACACACTGCCCAAAATAGGGAATTTTTTTTTTTAAATCATATCACCCCAAGGAAGGCATTCCACTGCCACTATTACGCATGGGGTTACATAGGAGAAGGTAAAGAGAAGGAGTGGTTAGACATAGGGAATGTCAGGAGGAAGGTGACAGATGAGTAAGGATACCGAGGATGAGGGTTGGGTAGATGGGAAGAGTGTTTTTTTTAATAATCTCACCCCAAGCAAGGCATTCCACTGCCACTATTGCGCATGGGGTTACATAGGAGAAGGTAAAGAGAAGGAGTGGTTAGACATAGGGAATGTCAGGAGGAAGGTGACAGATGAGTAAGGATAGCGAGGATGAGGGTTGGGCAGATGGGAAGAGTGTTTGATAGAATGGAAGCAGGTTAGTGTGTTAGGAGGTGTCTATTGACCTTACATTTAAACTCCTGGAGATTGTAGCCGTCGGGGAAGCAATCGTTTGGAAGAGAATTCCACAGTCGGGAAGTGCGAGGAAAGAAACTGTTGGAGTAGAAGTTATGGCTGCATTTTATCGGTTTCACTGTAAAAGGGTGGGATCTAGTTGCTAATCTAGAATTAAACTTTCGAACGTGTAAAAAAGGATTCAAATTTCAAATTGAACTCACAATTATGATGTCACTAAATTCACAAGCTAATTCTTTAATCCACTCAGCTATTGTAAAAGAACTTGGAGCTTTAAACCTAACTTGCCTGCTGTTGATGCTGCTTGGCTCTACTGACTGAAGCTTTTTGTTACAACTACTGCTGTTGAAGATTTGTAGCCATTTATCTTTATTGCCATTTGTCAGTGTCTCACATTCGTACTTATTTCTACGCTAGGCCTACTGAGGAGATTCTCATAGTCGATTATATACACTGATTCTTTCAGACGTCTAATTCTCCAGAGTTATTCTTTCTCCAGTATTTTCACTTAATGCCATATGGTCTGATGACCAGCCTTTGAGATTTCACTCGCCCGATCGACTCAGTCAATTAAAAAATTAATTGGGCGATTAAAGTTTATTGCTTTACTCGCCCACGGTCGATTAAAAATCTCGCAATGAAACGTGTCCCAGCATATCATGATGTTAAAAAGGCTCAAACTTAATAAAAACAAAGTTTTAGCATCAAAATGTTTATGCTATTGTTAAGAGGAAAGATCAAATTTTGTTATTGTTAAAAAAAATTTGAATCCTTTTTTACACGTTCGAAAGTTTAATTAAAATTTCATTTTTTTTTTTCGTCAGCGATTCACACTATGTTTACTTAAGGCGACTATTAAGAAAATGGAGTGAATGGAGAAAATGGGATGAGTAAATTTTTCGTCGATCTTAACCGCTGGTCGAGTGATTTCTTTTTCAAATCCCAAAGGCTGCTGATGACTACCCTTTCTTTCCATACATGATCAAGCAGGTGGATTAACGCATTGGTTCGTAAAATAGGTGACATAATTGTCAGTTCAATCTCCCGCAAAAAAAGTAATTGGACTCAGTGGAAACAGAGTGAACAATAATTGATTAGTACTAAACAATAAGAACTAGATGATATCTCTAAAGAACTTCCTACCCCGTAGATTAAATAAAGGGTTATTTCCGGAATCTCCTGCAGGTTAGCTTAATCAGCATACATCAGATGAAGGCTGGAGGGCATAACGGCCGAAACAATGTGATGATAGCAACAAAGATGAGATTTTTGGTCGGTGTTATATCATAGCACCCGAGAAGTCAGGTGAATCAGAGGGTTTACCAGTAAAATACCTTCTTAGCCACCAAGTAGAAATTCGGGCATCACAAGACATTAGTGATTGACCCCAATTGTGTGTGTGTGTGTGTGTGTGTGTGTGTGTGTGTGTGTGTGTGTGTGTGTGTGTGTGTGCAGGATGTTCTAAAAATTTATACACATACTAGCATTATAGCCCGGCGTTGCTCGGGTGTAATGAAAGCTTTAAAACTAATCCATGGTCCTGGAGCTCAGACTCTTTGGACGTTGGCACGAAAGACTTAAAAGCAATAGTTGTTTCCAGTTAAAGCGAAACCATAGACTGAAAGAAAAATGAATGGATGTAAATCAAATTTTGATTTCCTGGTATCGATATCAAATAAGTTTTTTTCGTCGTAAACTGAATTTTGAAGGCTAAATAAGTTCTCTGAGTAAATGGTATCATGGCTGAAACTAAGAACTACAATTATACTTACTTAGAGCCAAACCCGAAGCAAAAACTAAAATAAAAGGGCTGAAAAAAATACAGACACACAGACAGATAAACAGACACACACACAAACATCTTGCCTTATATATATATATATATATATATATATATTATCGATTTTCTGCACTATTGTAAGAACTGCAACCTTGAAACTTCTGAATATCGTTTCTCATGTCTTTGTCTATGAGTATATCAAATTTGATTAAAATCGGACCACTCCTACTATAACCCGATTTTTTCGATTATCGACTTTCGATATTTATCGGGGGTATCTTGACACAAAACCTAGCTAAGAACACTCGCAGACGCTTATAGTACAACTGTGTAAATTTTCAGGAAAATCGGTTCAGCCGTTTCGGAGTCTATAGGTAACGGGTACACACACAGACACACATACACAGACACACACAGACAAAGTTCCATTTATAAATAAGTTTAGATTTAAAGCCTATACTTCAAATCAATTCAGCTTTCTTTTCAGATTAACACGTTAGTATTATTAATGTCATCTAAGGTTGGCTTTGAAGTACGAAAATTTCTATATGTATAGAGTGTCCCATATTGATGGGACATGTTTTAAATGCATGTATCTTGGATTATAAAACTGACATTGAGCACCAAATCTATTTATCAAATAACTGATATACAAGAGTTCAACATATTATCTAAGTTTTAAATATCACTTCCCTGAGATAATCAGTACCACGAACGGGGACATGCGAACAGACTGTAAATAAAATTCTTAAGCAGGATGGATTATTGACTCGGTCAGTAAGTAGCAAGATTCTTTACTCAGAAATGTGGGACTCGAACCTCGAACTTTGTTCTTACCGAAATACGTGCCTCTTTCCACAGCCAGACTTTTATTCTTTTATTCATTTTGTAGATTCATTCTTCTGCCCAGTCAGTCATGTCTCTTTCGAGACATGATCGCCCAAGTGTGTATCATGTATGGCACTTAACTGACTAACTGAATATAATAGTTGAAAACATGATTAAGGCTTCTACTGGGCATAAAGTGTGAGATCAGTTTTATATTGTTATAAAGTAATAAACTGACCCCTCACTAATTACTACTTCTATATGATATGATATATTGTATATGATACATCTCTTCCCCCTCTAGCTATGAGTTAAATAACAGGACAGATTGAGTTTTAAGCTTGACTAGTAACCAGTCTACCGCAGAATGCAATGGAAACCTACTGCGGGATAATCTTTTGCTCAGTCAGTCATGTCTCCTTCGAAACATGATCGTCCAAGCGTATCACGCACGGCACTTAACTAAATGTCTGATATCCAAGAGTTCAATATATTATCTAAGATTTTAATGTTCTTTTTTAATAATTTCACCCCAAGCTAGGCAGAACCGCCGCTAGGGGATTACAGTGAGAGAAAAAACTGGGCACAGGAGATGTCGAAGAAAGGATAAAAGATGGATGGGATCCAATTATACGTATACTCTGCAGGCTGGTTTGTATTCAGAGTTTTCCTTCTCATAGATTGGTTGTCAGTTATTGTTGTGGGATCTTTCCTTTTTCTATGATAATGTACTCGACTTGCGTATACATATACTCCTGCCATAGAGATATCAGGATCCAATGCGAGAGACATCGTACGAGATCCGTAGGTTACCGTAAGATATCGAACGATACCGAAGTTTTTACAGAGAATACCACGTCAGTAGTTATAGTAGCTCTGAACTCCACTCAGTCAGAATAGTATTACACAGCACCCGTCCGTTCCGACGTGGACATACTAATTCTAGCACGGCTTCACTTCAAAAATTTGTATATATATATATATATATATATATATATATATTTTAATTCAGATACTTTAATCCAAGTGAAAAAAGCAGGAAGGTAAATTCCAAAAACCCGATCCTAATTAATATTAAAAATTTTATTTTAATATTAAAAAATGATACAGGAAGAGAGCTCCATGTAATAAAATATTACAGAGCAACTATAAATTAAAAAAGGATTAATTCAATGATGTTGAATGGCCATTTCGATATGAAAATCCCCACGGGGGATAACACATCACCTCAGCAACAGAAAAATCCTTTCAGAAACTGGAGAAAAATCAGTCTAATTTTCCTTTTTAAATAGATTTGCAAAGAAATTAAAAAAGAAAATAAAAAAGAAAAAGAAAAAATGAAAAAGATAAAACAAAATAAAAACAAATAACCAAGAAAAGAAAAAAATGACATCGTCTGGGTTCGCAAAAAAAGGAAAGAGAATTGTAACTTAAAAATTAACAGACGGCCGCGTTGAATTGATGTAAGGTTAAGGTATATATATATATATATATATATATATATATATACCTTACTAATCGTATTCCTGGATTACTAACCTGCGTTCAAGTTTGTATTTTTACGTTTAATATAACTTATTTTTATTTCTCAAATATCTGTTTTGTTGTTCATTATTTTGTGCGGTTCCTCACCCGGAATCCATAACAGTTATATAAAAAACTTTACCTGCAAGCATGCACGGATATTTTTCATTTTGACACCCAGTAATTCCATTCCAATCCGGGGAAAGCAAAATGTCATCACCGCATTTCACCATCTTTATCATACCTGAAAAATAAACATTTTTTAGTACTGCGATAAGAACAGACATATTAAAAGAACGGGCGGACATGTACGACATTATCACCACCTGTAAATTTGTTGATTATAATTTTTTTTTACTTTTTTCTGTGTATTTTTATCGATTAGTACACAATGTTTCCGATTTGCAAAAACAATTTGGAAAAATTCAATATTTAAAGATTTTTAGTGGGTGCTCAGTTTTTCATACAACGTTATAGTAAATCGATCCTCCATTTTGGAAACACTCGCTTCGAGTTGTTGCTCTTTTTCCTTTTTTTTCCCCCAAAAAACTTGTAGGAAATGAATGAAAAAAATCGTTCGGAAAATATGTTTTTACTGAAATATTTTTTAGATGGGAATTATTTTAAAGATTCTCTGTCAATTTTTTTTTTTTTGATGTTTTAACATGTCATATTTTTCATTCCAAATGTTTTTACAACAGGAATTATTTTAAAGAAACTCTTTCCAAAACTTTTTTTTAATGTTTCAAATAACTTATTTTTCATTGATATGAAGTAGGGATAATTAAAAATTTTCCATCGGTTTGTCGATCTTCAAATTGTAAGCTTCTCTATACATGGTCTCAGCTACACCAAAGCAACCCCAACGCGAGCGTTTCCAAAATGGAGGATCAATTTACTATAAGGTTGTATGAGAAATTGAGCACCCACTAAAAATCTTAAATAATTAATTTTTCCAATGTTTTTTTTTTTTTTTTGATAATCGGAAAGTTTAGGGTCTAATCGATGATATTGCACTGGAAAAAGTAAAAGAAAATGATAATGAACATATCTATAGGTGGTGATCATGTCGGACAGGTCCGCCAAAGAACGATGTTCTACTTACAACGTGTAAAAGTACATGCGATACTCTACGATCGGCAGCCGCCAGCCAGAAGAGGTAACACGGTGTCAGTGGCTAAGGTGGTACAGCCACCTCTGGCGCCTGCAGCATCTTTAATCACCAGACAGGGTTTTTTGTGTGTGTGTGTGTGTGTGTGTGTGTGTGTGTGTGTGTGTGTGTGTGTGTGTGTGTATATGTGTGTGTGTGCATGTTGTGTGTGTGTATGTGTGTGTGTGTTTTGTGTGTGCGTGTTGTGTGTTTGTGTGTGCTGTGTTGTGTGTGTGTGTGTTGTGTGTGTGTGTTGTGTGTGTGCGTGTTGTGTGTGTGTATATGCGTGTGTATATGTGTGTGCATGTTGTGTGTGTGTATGTGTGTGTTGTGTGTGTGCGTGTTGTGTGTTTGTGTGTGTGTTGTGTGTTGTGTGTGTGTGTTGTGTGTGTGCGTGTTGTGTGTGTGTATATGTGTGTGTGCATGTTGTGTGTGTGTGTATGTGTATGTGTTGTGTGTGTGCGTGTTGTGTGTGTGTGTGTGTGTGTGTGTGTGTGTGTGTGTGTGTGTGTGTTTCGATTTTTGTTGCAACTGAATATCAGATTTTCCACGCTGTGTTAGGGGTTTACGGCTTTGAATGGAGTGTTAAGATCAGAAGAAAATTCCACCCAGAGACAACTTCACCCCCAGAATTATTACTTTGTGCAACAGACCTCAAATAGAATGATTCCTCGATCACTATAATCTTAACCTCTTCAAAATTAACCCTTATTACACCTCACGACGTATATTTGGCGTTATCTGACCGTAGCACGAGACGAAAATAATGAAATAATGCAGAGGCCATAAAAAATCTGTACCAGCTACCGCTGTCAAAGAATAGATCATTTTCGAACTGTTAAAGATTTAATTAATTTATTCTATCTCTTGCTTCGGTCAGCTCACACCAACTAAAAGTTTTGGAATTTTGAACTGAACCTTTCCTTTTTCCTCACCAGGGTAGATTGTTCTAGTTCCATAAGTCATACCTCTTCCATATGTCTCAGTATCAGTTATCTACTTTTAAACATTTTTTTGTCTCTTCTTTTGGTCAGATACAGCAATAAAAATAGACATATTAAAAGAACGATTTTCTACATACAACGTGTGAAAGCACGTGCGATAACCTGCCATCGTTAGCCGCCATCCAGGGGAGGTAACACAGTTTCGGTGGATAAGGTGGTATTGCTACCCCTGGCGCCACCAGCAGCTTTTGTCACTGGATAAAGTATTGCTTTTTTTTTTTTTTTTTTTTTGTGTAGACGTGTCAGCCTCTTGCGGTGTTTTTACGGCTGAATGTCAGATTTTCAGTGTTGTGTTAGAAGTGTCTGCTTTGATCGTTAACCAAAACACAACACGTTCGTAGCAACCGTTATCAATGATGTAGAATGGAGGCTAAACAGATGTGTTTCATATCGGAAGTAGCGTTGTGGAGTGAGCAGGGTTTTAATTAACTAATTAAATTATCATAGCAAGAAAAATGGACCACAAAAAACTGGGTAAGGAAAAGTATATAATTAATCTCATCAGTGTGATTGCCTCTGGCACATATGTTGGGTACAGAATACCCGGAATAAAAGGGAGAATTTAATGTGGGTATCCTATCCACAAAATACAACACAAATTTCAAAAGAAAACGCAATAAGAAATGTTTGAAAACAGTTAGAAAATCGTATATTTAATAATATCAGTCAGTTAAGTGCCATACGTGATACATGCTTTTGGGCGATCATGTCTCGAAAGAGACAGGACTGACTAGGCAGAAGATTATCCCGCAATAGGTTGCCATTGTTTCTGCGGTAGACCAGCTACCAGCCAAGGCTATAGAACCCAACCTGTTTTATTATTTAACCCATAACTGGAAGGAAGAGATGGATTAATACCTTTCTCAAGGGTATTTGTGCGTAAGTGAATGCAAGGAATTCAACTGGAATTCGAACTTCGCTTCCCGATTTGTCGTTCGAGCCGAAATCCACTGCACCACAACGCACATTTAATAACATACATGCAGAATAAACAGTTTGTGTATTATTTTTAAATCTTGTTTGACAGAAAAATGCCTTTTAGATTAAAGCGAATATGGTTTGAACAGAAAGTGTCAAATGTTTCAATGTTTTTAATTTAACCGCGTAGTAACGTCTGTTTCTTTTTCTTTTTGTGTCCGCCGCTGAGTTGGTGGAAAGGAAAAGAGGTGATCAATTTAAGGTGAAAAAGAGAATGAGTGAGAAATATCAGATAAGAGGGAAAAGGTTAAAATAGAAAATATACGTAGTTAAATGTTCTACACAAATAGTAGTAAGAAGTTAAATGAATTCAGAGCTTATAGTTGATAGTAGCAGAATGTGTATGCGTAGAAAGATTAATAGGTTACTAATAAAGTCTGTGTTCCTTTCCCTTTTTATGACCGGCGAGAAAGTGAAAAGGAAGGTGAAGCAATAAAGGAAATTGTACTTATAGGACGTTAGTTTTTAGGAGTCAGTTGAAGATGTCTTGTTTTCCTTTCTTGCTTCTCTTTAGTGTCCGGTTGAGTCTTCGACGGACCTGACTGTTGGTTCTCTTGCCTCACTGATCTCTGCGTCCTTCTAACTCACTGCTACGACTTTCGTTTTTGTTTTTATACCGAAAGACTTTTTAACATAGGCTTGCTAACTTTTCTCTCAGTTTTACAAATCGCTTCCCTTCATTGGTTTGAAAATAAAGTTCACATCAGATCGCGAAATTTGGCTTCGTCTTTTCTTTCAATACGCGGCCACTCCTTTTCCTATTTGTCAAAATTAAATTTCACACTTGTTGTGAATTTTTGCCTTGGTTTGGGTTTTTTCAAAACGTTTTCAGTCATTCTGATCCATTTTTGCAGGTGCGCAATTTTACTTTTTGACTTTCAGTTAAACGTTGGACGATATAGGATTTATATCCTGAAACAGGACAATTTCGTTAGAAACAAAGAATAGAGTACACGATTGCTATGTGATGTCAGTTCTTCAATATGGCAGCGAATGCTGGACAATATCATCAAAGATGAAGAAAAACTTGAAGATACTGGAATGTGGTTCGACAGAAGCATACTGGACATAAAGTGGGGGATCAATACATAAAATGACCCCTCACTTTGTGGTCAGAGCAGTTTCCATACAATTATATTACTGTGATCCAAAGGCACAAGGATTCATTCCAGGAGGTGAGAAGAGTACTAAGAAACAGAACAATTTCACTAGAAACAAAGAAGAGAGTACTAGATTGCTATGTGATGTCAGTTCTTCAATATGGCTGTGAATGCTGGACAATATCATTAAAGATGAAGGAAAAACTTGAAGCTACTGAAATGGGATTCTACAGAAGAATGCTGCGAATATCATGGATCGAGCATGTGAGCAATGATGACGTTTTTGAAAGGATGGAAACGAAAAGGAAATTAATACTGAGCAAGAGGCAGCCAAAGTTCCTAGGACATGCAATGAGGACGGAGGGCTTGGAGAACCTGATACTAACAGGCCAGATAGAGGGAAAAAGAGACAGGGGAAAGCAGCGGATAACATATTTGAAGGACCTGATCAGGTGGATGATGGAACGGGGGTTGCGGTGAGTTACAAGAGAAAGCGTGCTATAAACCACCGGGGATAGGAAGACGTGGAAAGCCATGATCGCCTACGTCCTGAAAGGACAGGGCACATAGAAGAAGATCCTATACTTCCATTGGAATAATCATATAATCTATGTTGGAGCCGTCGTAAGCATGGTGGGGGTATGTATTTTAATTACTGTGACTTACCAATGAAAGTTGTCTGGGTGAAATTAGTCATTAGTCAACTTGTTATAAAATATATACGAAACCTCTTTAGGTGTTTCGGGAAATAGATCTTTGGTGACAGGTTTAAAGTTTGATAATAGTCTTAAACAGAACTCATAATTTGTATATGGAATACACTTTATTTAACATTTATTTATCAATTTCATTTTCATTAAGCCAGAGCGTTTCTGTGTTTGTAAACGAGTCTGTATTGCGATTGTTTCTTTTATATTTTTAATGTTAAGGGCTGGACAATACTTGACTATGTTTGTATCGTCGTTGGCAGAACTCGTTGCCGAGTATTGGGGTGATCATCGACATTTCCTTCTCTGCGAAATGGGCCCTCTGTTGGAACTGAAGTGACGTCAGCAGCCACCATATTCCCATCGGGTTGGAATGTTCAGTTGATGAAAATTTTCTTTGGACTCTTTTCGTCTCTTCTATTTGTCTTCTGGGGTTTTTGAATGATTTTCTATTTCGTGGACTGCCCTTCTTCAATTGGTTCTTCTTGAAGTTTCCGTCTCCCAGTTGACCGGATCGATTTCTGTAGTGGACAAGACCTGACTATGTATCGTCGTTGAAGGAACGCGTTGCCGAGTATTGGGAAGATCATTGACATTTCCTTCTTTGCGAAATGGGTCCTATGTTGTATCTGAAGAGACGTCTGCTGTCACCGTATGGTAGCCAGGTGGGTTCAGGGGATGGAGAGCTCTGGCTTTTCTTTGGGGATTTCTTCGTCTCTTCTATTCGTCTTCTTGTGGTTTCGAAGAATACTTTTTGTGGACTGCTCATCTTCAGTTGGTTCTTCTTGAAGCTTCCGTCTACCAATTGACTGGATGGATTTCTGTCTGACTACTGGACAAGACCTGACTATATTTGCATCGTCGTTGAAGGAATTCGTTGCCGAGTATTGGGGTGATCATCGACATGTCCTTTTTCGTGAAATGAATCCTATGTTTTATCTGAAGAGACGTCTGCTGTCACCGTATGGTATACTAGAAAGGTTCAAGGAATGGGGAGCTCTGGCTTTTCCTTGGACTCTTCTCGTCTCTTCTATTTGTCTTCTGGTGTTTTTGAACGATTATTTTTTCGTGAACTGCTCTTCTCCAATTGGTTCTTTTTGAAGCTTCCGTCTCCCAGTTGACCGGATCGATTTCTGTAGTGGACAAGACCTGACTATGTATCGTCGTTGAAGGAATTCGTTACCGGGTATTAGTGGGGGATCCTCGACATTTTCTTCTTTGTGAAATGAATCCTATGTTTTATCTGAAGAGGCGTCTACAGTCATCGTATGGTGTACTAGGAAGGCTCAGGGAATGGAGAGCTCTGGTTTTTCTTTCGGCTATCTTCGTCTCTTCTATTTGTCTTCTTGTGGTTTCGAAGTATACTTTTTGCGAACTGCTTATCTTCAGTGTTTTTTTCTGCAGCTTCCTTCTCCTAATTAACCTCGATTTTTGCAAGGGGCTTTTCAGCTGATCTTTAAATCGACGACGTAGATACCTTTGATCAGGAGGCTGTAAAAAGTTATGGCAGGAAAAGTTTAGGTTATGTGCGGCATCTTGGTTGCCATTTGTACGACGTTTAATAATCGATCATTCTATTTGTCTATATTTCTGAGATGAGGTAGTATTTACACTATTTACATTATTCGGACTATTATCCTCATCTTTGTCGCCATTTGTACGACGTTTAATAATCGATCATTCTATTTGTCTATATTTCTGGAGATGAGGTAGTATTTACACTATTTACACTATTCGGACTATTGTCCTCATCTTTGTTGCCATTTGTACGACGTTTAATAATAGATCATTCTATTTGTCTATATTTGAGATAGTATATTTACACTATTTACATCATTCGGACTATTGTCCTCATCTTTGTTGCCATTTGTACGACGTTTAATAATAGATCATTCTATTTGTCTATATTTCTGAGATGAGGTAGTATTTACACTATTTACATTATTCGGACTATTGTCCTCATCTTTTTGTTGCCATTTGTACGACGTTAATAATAGATCATTCTATTTGTCTATATTTGAGATGAGGTAGTATTTACACTATTTACATTATTCGGACTATTGTCCTCATCTTTGTTGCCATTTGTAATGACGTTAATAATAGATCATTCTATTTGTCTATATTTCTCTGAGATGAGGTAGTATTTACACTATTTACATTATTTCGACTATTGTCCTCATCTTTGTTGCCATTTGTACGACGTTAATAATAGATCATTCTATTTGTCTATATTTCTGAGATGAGGTATTTACACTATTTACATTATTCGGACTATTGTCCTCATCTTTGTTGCCATTTGTACGACGTTAATAATAGATCATTCTATTTGTCTATATTTGAGATGAGGTAGTATTTACACTATTTACATTATTCGGACTATTGTCCTCATCTTTGTTGCCATTTGTACGACGTTAATAATAGATCATTCTATTTGTCTATATTTCTGAGATGAGGTAGTATTTACACTATTTACATTATTCTGACTATTGTCCTCATCTTTGTTGCCATTTGTACGACGTTAATAATAGATCATTCTATTTGTCTATATTTGAGGATGAGGTAGTATTTACAGTATTTACATTATTCGGACTATTGTCCTCATCTTTGTTGCCATTTATACGACGTTTAATAATAGATCATTCTATTTGTCTATATTTCTGAGATGAGGTAGTATTTACAGTATTTACATTATTCGGACTATTGTCCTCATCTTTGTTGCCATTTATACGACGTTTAATAATAGATCATTCTATTTGTCTATATTTCTGAGATGAGGTAGTATTTACACTATTTACATTATTCGGACTATTGTCCTCATCTTTGTTGCCATTTGTACGACGTTAATAATAGATCATTCTATTTGTCTATATTTCTGAGATGAGGTAGTATTTACACTATTTACATTATTCGGACTATTGTCCTCATCTTTGTTGCCATTTGTACGACGTTAATAATAGATCATTCTATTTGTCTATATTTCTGAGATGAGGTAGTATTTACACTATTTACATTATTCGGACTATTGTTCTCATCTTGGTTGCCATTTGTACAACGTTTAATAATAGATCATTCTATTTGTCTATATTTCTGAGATGAGGTAGTATTTACACTATTTACATTATTCGGACTATTGTCCTCATCTTGGTTGCCATTTGTACAACGTTTAATAATAGATCATTCTATTTGTCTATATTTCTGAGATGAGGTAGTATTTACACTATTTACATTATTCGGACTATTGTCCTCATCTTTGTTGCCATTTGTACGACGTTTAATAATAGATCATTCTATTTGTCTATATTTCTGAGATGAGGTAGTATTTACACTATTTACATTATTCGGACTATTGTCCTCATCTTGGTTGCCATTTGTACAACGTTTAATAATAGATCATTCTATTTGTCTATATTTCTGAGATGAGGTAGTATTTACACTATTTACATTATTCGGACTATTGTCCTCATCTTGGTTGCCATTTGTACAACGTTTAATAATAGATCATTCTATTTGTCTATATTTCTGAGATGAGGTAGTATTTACACTATTTACATTATTCGGACTATTGTCCTCATCTTTGTTGCCATTTGTACGACGTTTAATAATAGATCATTCTATTTGTCTATATTTCTGAGATGAGGTAGTATTTACACTATTTACATTATTCGGACTATTGTCCTCATCTTGGTTGCCATTTGTACAACGTTTAATAATAGATCATTCTATTTGTCTATATTTCTGAGATGAGGTAGTATTTACACTATTTACATTATTCGGACTATTGTCCTCATCTTTGTTGCCATTTGTACGACGTTTAATAATAGATCATTCTATTTGTCTATATTTCTGAGATGAGGTAGTATTTAATTCATTTACATTATTCGGGACTATTGTCCTCATCTTGGTTGCCATTTGTACAACGTTTAATAATAGATCATTCTATTTGTCTATATTTCTGAGATGAGGTAGTATTTACACTATTTACATTATTCGGACTATTGTCCTCATCTTTGTTGCCATTTGTACGACGTTTAATAATAGATCATTCTATTTGTCTATATTTCTGAGATGAGGTAGTATTTACACTATTTACATTATTCGGACTATTGTCCTCATCTTGGTTGCCATTTGTACAACGTTTAATAATAGATCATTCTATTTGTCTATATTTCTGAGATGAGGTAGTATTTACACTATTTACATTATTCGGACTATTGTCCTCATCTTTGTTGCCATTTGTACGACGTTTAATAATAGATCATTCTATTTGTCTATATTTCTGAGATGAGGTAGTATTTACACTATTTACATTATTCGGACTATTGTCCTCATCTTGGTTGCCATTTGTACAACGTTTAATAATAGATCATTCTATTTGTCTATATTTCTGAGATGAGGTAGTATTTACATCTATTTACTATTCGGACTATTGTCCTCATCTTTGTTGCCATTTGTACGACGTTTAATAATAGATCATTCTATTTGTCTATATTTCTGAGATGAGGTAGTATTTACACTATTTACATTATTCGGACTATTGTCCTCATCTTGGTTGCCATTTGTACAACGTTTAATAATAGATCATTCTATTTGTCTATATTTCTGAGATGAGGTAGTATTTACACTATTTACATTATTCGGACTATTGTCCTCATCTTGGTTGCCATTTGTACAACGTTTAATAATAGATCATTCTATTTGTCTATATTTCTGAGATGAGGTAGTAGTATTTACACTATTTACATTATTCGGACTATTGTCCTCATCTTGGTTGCCATTTGTACAACGTTTAATAATAGATCATTCTATTTGTCTATATTTGAGATGAGGTAGTATTTACACTATTTACATTATCTGGACTATTGTCCTCATCTTGGTTGCCATTTGTACAACGTTTAATAATAGATCATTCTATTTGTCTATATTTCTGAGATGAGTGTAGTATTTACACTATTTACATTATTCGGACTATTGTCCTCATCTTGGTTGCCATTTGTACGACGTTTAATAATAGATCATTCTATTTGTCTATATTTCTGACATGAGGTAGTATTTACACTATTTACATTATTCGGACTATTGTCCTCATCTTTGCTGGCCATTTCTACGTGACGTTTAATAATAGATCATTCTATTTGTCTATATTTCTGACATGAGGTAGTATTTACAGTATTTACATTATTCGGACTATTGTCCTCATCTTGGTTGCCATTTGTACGACGTTTAATAATAGATCATTCTATTTGTCTATATTTCTGACATGAGGTAGTATTTACAGTATTTACATTATTCGGACTATTGTCCTCATCTTTGTTGCCATTTCTACGACGTTTAATAATAGATCATTCTATTTGTCTATATTTCTGACATGAGGTAGTATTTGCAGTATTTACATTATTCGGACTATTGTCCTCATCTTGGTTGCCATTTGTACGACGTTTAATAATAGATCATTCTATTTGTCTATATTTCTGACATGAGGTAGTATTTACAGTATTTACATTATTCGGACTATTGTCCTCATCTTTGTTGCCATTTCTACGACGTTTAATAATAGATCATTCTATTTGTCTATATTTCTGACATGAGGTAGTATTTACAGTATTTACATTATTCGGACTATTGTCCTCATCTTTGTTGCCATTTGTACAACGTTTCCTTAAGGACACATGACCCTGTGGATATAGACGTTGGTTAGTTCCTGACTTGACTCTTAGAGTTGTGAGTTTAATACCAGGCTACAGCAGTGATGAATAAGTATTTTACAGAGTTAAATGGAGATAACTCATGACTCCCCCAAAAGGCTCTACGCAAAGAATGAAGATCATATACCCCAGTGATTGTAATAAAGTTTTCCGTACGAAATTCCTAGCACCTGAAGAAGGCCGGAGCGTACAACGGCCGAAACATCGTACAAATGGCAACAAAGATGAGAACAATAGTCCTAATAATTTAAATACTGAAAATGTAAAACGGTTGTCAATTTTAAATTTCTTTCATTTCTACCCACTTACTTCTTAAAATAATGAGCAGCATTCATATTCATGATTGTTATGGCAATATTTTGTGAAGATTGTTTAATTCAAATATTTAACGATGTGATAGGAGAATTTCTACGGATATTTTATTGTCGTAGAAGTCGCCATGAGCTTATTCGATCATTAATTGAAGAATTAAGATTCATGAGAAAATTCAAATAGGAAAACATGAAGTTAGTACGGGTCTTTCTAGTTTTGTTAAGATTGTTAAGCTCAAATATTTAACGATTTGATAGGGCAATTTCTACGGATATTTTATTGTCGTAGAACTCGCCATGAGCTTATTCAATCATTAATTGGAGAATCATGATTCATCAGACAATTCAAATAGAAAAACTGTAAAATTATCACGAGTTAAAATTAATAGAATTACAATTATTTTAGCCCATTGATAGGCAATAGGCAATCTCTATATAAAATGCAAATTATAAACATAATAAATAATATTAATTAACATTCCAAATTTAATTATTTCCATTACCTTTCTTCTTCAATCTGAGATAATTGATACCATATTCCGAGGTGCCATATATATTGGAAAGATCCAAGAAGGATGTTTGTAAATTCTTCTGCTCCCTTCGTCCTGAAAATTAAAAGAACGTATATTTTAAACTAGCTGTAGCTTTTGCTCAGGTTTTTTTTAGTGGTTATGTTGAAATGGTAAGGTTGAGTGCTTGTTCAAAAAGCTCCAGTAAGCTAAAAGATTGGTAAGCTAAAAGAATGCGAAATAAATATTGATTTTTGTTGTGTAAAATGGGATGCATGCTTGGTCAATTTTGCCATTAAACAGGAATGATGTATGTACAATGGAGTCTGTAATATAATGCGATTACGTTGTGACGCAGAAAAAGGAGATGCATTGTCTCTACAACGTCAGAGGGGTTGGCACCTTGTAGAAAACGTGAAATTGTTGTGGCATATGATAAGGTAGACGTTACAAAAAAAGACCTGATTTTTATTGGAATACAACTAAGCGTTTCGAAGAAATAAACGATCTCAACAAGTAAGATTTTCCATTAATTTTTGTTCACATATCAAGGCATCAGACGTTGATCTACCAGTGACTTGATATTGATTGAGTTTGAGTGAAGCGTTATGGAGAAATGCATAAAAGTACGCAAAAGACCACCCGAAATTATCTTTGTCGTTGATTTCTGACGAACCTTGCACATTGATTTAAAAATCTTTTGTGTACATCAAAGGTTTGGGCCTTGATCTACAAATTACCTGATTTTGGATGAATTCGTATGAGGCGTTTCGGAGATGTTAAGGTCGTAAATTCTAAGCTTTTCGATGATTTTTGCCGTACCCTTTAAATTGATTCGAAAAATCATTTGCGTACAAAAAGGTTCATGTCATGATTGACAAGTGACCCAAGTTAGATTGAAATCGGACCAAGGGTTTCCGAGGAGTAGGGTGCGTCAGAATGGAGACTCACAAACACACACATACATATCCATTTATATATATATATATATATATATATATATATATATATATATATAGGAAAGAATATTAATAAAAAGTTTTGAATTTAAAAATGTACTTTTTTTTAACAGTATTTGTTTATTTTTATTATATTTTATATCTCAGACCGTCCTTGGTCCTTCATCAGAAACAAGTGATTTTTAAATTTGAATTAGAAACGTATTTCACGATAGCGTCCGAATATTTTTTTTGTTTACATCACGTGGTGTGTTTGTTCACAACATGCGGCACGACCGTAGAGAAAGTCTGTTTGTTTTAGATAAAAATTTCTTGGAATATCTGAAAAAAATTTTTACCTATTGAAATATTTGTAAACATTCAACACACCTAAGTCCCTATTTAACCCTAGCTTGTGTGTATTTAATTTAATTCTTTCCTATACATATTAAGACAGTATACGTGGATGATCATCACTATATGTATATATATATATATATATATATAGAGAGAGAGAGAGAGATAGAGAGATAGATAGATAGATAGATAGATATGAACAGACTGAGATAGATAGAAGATAGATAGATAGATAGATAGATAGATATTTTGCAGTACGTTATAAGCCGTCTATTATATATATATATATATATATATATATATATATATATATATATATATATATTGTAATTTTGTTATTACAATGATTTATAAATGCGTAACACTGTTTGTGTAGTGATATTATGCTTTTTACACATTTAATGTCTAGAAATAAAAACACTTATACAAACACAAGAAAAATTAAATAAAAGCCTACTTACAGTGATTTGACCCAAAGAGTTGGAGTTCAATACCAGGCTACAGCGGTGGTGAACAAGTAAATTGCAGGGTTAGAGGGAGATAACTCATGACTTTCAATCGCGGCATTACTACGCAAGAAATGAGAATGATATACCCCAGTGATTGTAACAAAAGTTTCAGTTTGAAATTTTTAGCACATGAAGAAGGCCGGAGCGTACAACGGCTGAAACGTCGTACAAATGGCAACAATGATGAGGACAATAGTCGGAATCATGTAAATACTATTAATATATTAATAAAACCATTTGGAATTTACTCCGAAGCCGTTTTTTTTTACGTTATGAGAACCAGCAATGCGGAGTGCCAGAGAATATCATTACTGACAAAATTGCAATATGAGGTCTGGTAAAAAAATAAATTGCAATATGAGCTCTTGTTTTTTGTCGATTCCCCTACACCAGGGGAATATATATATATATATATATATATATATATATATATATATATATATATATATTATAATGTACATATAATATATAAATAAATATTTATAGATAATACTCCGCCGAAAATTCGTTCATAACTTCACTGACAGCTAAGGGCTCGACAACCATCGACAAATGACCAAATGATTCAACAATCTGCTCAAAATGAATATGAATATTTTTAGTATATTTTTCCTAGATTATGTTCTGAACTATACTGCCTTAAAGTATTAATAATTGTCAGTATACGGATAGAAAATGTCTTCAGCATATTGTTGTCACCCTAAAAGTTTACTGCGTCACCAAAACGGAGGTTGGGAATAAAAGTATATCCCAAGTAGGCATATACGCTGACGACACTACGGTTTACTCTCGTCTCGATCAAAAATCTGCCGAGGCTGACAAAGCAAACCTCGCTGCTAAGCTTGAAAAGGACCTCCAATTTGTGACGAACTGGGGTAAGATATGGCTCATGAATATTAATGCCTCCAAAACTTAGCTGCTAACTGTTAATCACCACATGCAATCGCTTCTACTCACCATTAGCATGGATCAGGCTAGTCTCCCTGAAAGCAAAACACTGCGCCTCCTCAGGTTAACTCTCACAACAGGCCTCAAGTGGAATGACTATAACGAATCCATAGCTAAATCCGTTGCTAAGAAGGTCGGTTCTCTGTGTAGGGCCAGGAAGTTTTTTTCCCGTCTGAAACCATCCTGAGCATATATAAATCTACCATCCGCCCATGCATTGAATAGTGCTATCATATCTGGTCGGGTACTCCTGCTATCCAAGTAGGGGTCCTCGACAAAATTCAACGGAGTATGTGATCAATCTGGACTTGGCAGCAGAGATACAGTCACTTTTTCACCGGCGCAATGTGGCTTCTTTGTGTCTCTTCTACAAATACGTTCATGGCTTCTGCTCTGATGAACTTAGCTCACTGATGCCCCTATGTATGAATTTCATCGATCCACAAGATTAGCAGATAGGTCCCACCCTTTTACTGTGAAACCAATAAATTTTAAACACAAATTCTACTCTATCAGCTTCTCTCGCATTTCCCGCCTGTGGAATTCCCTTCCGCTTACTTGCTTTCCAGACAGCTACAATCTTCAAGAATTCAAATGTAAAGTCAATAGTCTTCTCTTGTCTCACTAATTAGCATCCTCTCTCTGATGCTCCTTTCTCCGTCCACACCATTCTCATCAGTATTCTCATCCTTCTCTTACCCACTTCCTGACACCCCCTATAACCTGTCACACTTTCTCATAACTTTCCTCCTATGTAAACCCCTGCAAAACAGTGGCAGTAAAATGCCTTGCTTGGGGCGATATGATTATAAAAAAAAAAGATAGATAGATAGATAGATAGATAGATAGATAGATAGATAGATAGATATGAACAGACTGAGATAGATAGATAGATAGATAGATAGATAGATAGATAGATAGATATGATAGACTGACAGATAGATAGATAGATAGATAGATAGATAGATAGATAGATAGATAGATAGATAGAACAGACTGAGATAGATAGATAGATAGATAGATAGATAGATAGATAGATAGATAGATAGATAGAAACAGACTGAGATAGATAGATAGATAGATAGATAGATAGAAATAAGGAAATAGATAGATAGATAGATAGATAGATAGAAACAGACTGAGATAGATAGATAGATAGATAGATAGATAGATAGATAGATAGATAGAAATAGAAACAGACTGAGATAGATAGATAGATAGATAGATAGATAAGGAAAGAAATAGATAGATAGATAGATAGATAGATAGAAACAGACTAGATAGATAGATAGATAGATAGATAGATAGATAGATAGATAGATAGATAGATAGAATTTAAATGTAAAGTCAATAGTCATCTCCTATCTCACTAACCTGCATCCTCTCTCTCACGCTCCTTTCTCCGTCCACTCCACTTTCATCAGTATTCTCTTCCTTCTCTTACTCACTTCCTGGCACCCCCCTATAACCTGTCACTCTTTCTCATAACTTTCCTCCTTTGTAACCTCCTACCCACCAGTGGCAGGAAACTGCCTTGCTTGGGGCGATATGGTTATAAAAAGAAAAGTACAATCCTGGAACACAGCGTGAAATAGATACACTGCTAGTGAACTGCGAGTCAGTATAATCTTTTCCGAACATAGGCGGAATATCACACAAGGCCATTTTAAGGTGAGGCCTTAAACTCGGCACAAAAATATCCCATAGACCCTGCACAAAATCGGGTCAGGTCTTCTGTCGATTTTCCCCACACGAGGCTCTACACTTCGAAGGAGACCCGTCTGGATTCTTTCTCCCCATAGGCAGTGGGGAAGACAGAGAGCGATAACTGCTCGTCAATATAATCACTCTCTCCTGCCTCAATAGTATCCACGTATTTAAGGGGAGAGAAAGATCCCATTCTTGTAAATAGTTAGGTATACAACATATGCACAAAAATAGAAAGGGGTCTAAGACAAGGGCGTGTCTTCTCACCGGACTTGTTCAGAGAGGCGATTACGAGAGAACTAGAAGTCCTGGCGGGATTTGTTGTTGGGGGACACAATCATAACAGCATAAGATATGCATATGAAACAGTGTTGATAGCAAACACGGAAAGGCAACTACAATATTTCCTTAATAATGTAGTGGAGAAAAGCGACAAGCAAGGACTAAAATGCAAGACAGACTGCATGGTTATTAGCAAAAGGATGAGCCCAAAATGCAAATTACAATCGGAGGTACCCAAATCAATCAAACATAAAAAATTAAATATCTGGGACGTAATCTAACAGAGGACACGAAATGCGAAGCTGTAATCAATAGGCTACAAATCCTCTATCATCCAACAATTAACTAAAACACAAAAAGTAAAATTACAGACCCATAAAAATGGATTAGAACGACTGAAAACATTTTTGAAAAATCCAGACCAAGGCAAATTTCACAAGTCAGTGTGAAAATAAAGATTCTCGATTCTGATTGGATAGGAAAGAGCAAATTGATCTATGACTCCGGTCAAATTTTCTTAACACCTAAAAAATGGGTGTGATATTTGATCGGGTCACTTGACTAAATTTCACTACTTAACCACGTCCCTTGACCGGCAAAAAGCAGTCAGTCAGATGGGAACATAGGGACTTCTTCTTCTTCTTCTTCTTCTTCTTCTTCTTCTTCTTCTATGTGTCTTGTCCTTTTAGGACGTAGGCGATCATGGCCCTCCACGTCTCCCTATCCCTGATGGCTCTTAGCACACTTTCCCCAGTAATATCACGCAACCCCCGTTCCATCATCCACCTGATCAGGTCCTTCAAATATGTTATCCGCTGCTTTCCGCTGTCTCTTTTTAGTATCAGGTTCTCCAAGCTCTCCTTCCTCATTGCGTGTCCCAGGAACTTCAGCTGTCTCTTCCTGATGCTCAATATTGATTTCCTTTCCGTTTCCATCCTTTCCAAAACTTCATCATTGCTCACATGCTCGGTCCATAATATCCGCAGCATCCTTCTGTAGAACCTCATTTCTGCTGCTTCAAATTTTTTCTTCATTTTTGATGATATTGTCCAACATTCACTGCCATATTGAAGAACTGATATCACATAGCAATCTAGTACTCTCTTCTTTGTTTTTTAGAGAAATTTTCCTGTCTCTTAATACTTTACTCAGCTTTGGGAACGCGTCCTTCACCATGCAAGTTCGCCTCCGGATCTCTGTGTCGCACTTACCATCTTCTGTTAGAACACTTCCAAGGTAATTAAATTTTTGTACCTGCTTGATTCTAGTATCTCCGACCTGTATTCGGCATTTTGGGCTGCTCTTTTTACTGACGACCACGCATTAGGTTTTCTTGCAGTTTACTTGCAGTCCTTTCTTGTCACTCTCTTCAGCTACCTTCTGTAGGAGGTCTTGCAGTTTCCTTTCCGTGTCTGCAATCAGCAATGTATCGTCTGCGTACTTTATGTTGTTCAAATTGTGGCCTCCGATAACAAATCCTGGCATAACATCTAGGGTCCTCAGAATAGTCTCGCCCTACAAATTGAATAGATCCGGTGAAAAGACACACCCTTGTCTTACGCCCCTTCCTATCTTCAAAGAGACGACATGCTAGAATGTAACAAATGAATCTTCAAGCCGACCCGGACGTAACGTCACGTCACACATTCGTTCTGCCTCGCATTCTAGTTTTTCTTTCTTCGTTTTCACTCATGCACCGTCAAAGAAACAACAAGAAGATACTTCAACTGACTCCTAGAAATTAAAGTCCGCTAAGTACAATTTCCTTTATTGCTTCACCTTCCTTTTCACTTTTTTCGCCGGTCATAAAAAGGGAAAGGAACACAGACTTTATTAGTAACCTGTTAATCTTTCTACATCCACACATTCTGCTACTATCAACTATAAGCTCTGGATTCATTTAACTACGTACATTTGAACATTTGTTATTCTGTTTAGTTAATAAAATTTTACCTTAACATACAAAACAAAATATTTTATTCTTCCACATTCCAACATCCAAACTTTCTCTGATAATTTAAATTGTGGGGACTTCAATTGTGTTTGGCACAAGGCCAATTTGATAAACATCACCGAAGCCCCTACAAATCTGAAGACGTATTGGGATAGCTAAGGATGCATTCCAGAAATTAAGTAGAGTATGAAGAGAAAAGAAAAACATCGTTAGAAACAAACAAAAGAGTCCAGAAGTGTTACGTGATATCAGTCTTCCTATATAAAAGTGAATACAGGACAATCTCCTTAAAGAAGAGACTTGAAGCAATAGAAATTTGGTTCTACAGAAGGATGCTGAGGATAACATATGAGTAAAACAATGTTTTAAAGAAAATAGAAACAAAAAGAAAACTTATACTTAAGATCAGAAAAAGAAAGTTGAAATTTCTGGGCACATAAAGAGGAAGGAGGGCTTGGAAAATCTGATACTCACAGATCAGATTGAGGGCAAGAGAGACAGAGGAAAACAACATATGACATACTTAACGACCTTGAGGAAATGGATGTCAGAACAGGGTTTAGAAAAAACAGAATTAATTTAGAGCTGAAAGGGACAGGAAATTGTGGAGAGCCATGATCACGAACGTCCTGAGTGGACACAGCACATACAGAAGAATAAACCACAGGTAAGCGATATGAATTATTAAATTAAATTAAAATGCTATCGAGAAGTGTTGAGTCTACATCCCTCATTGCTATGAAGAGTGGGGTTGGTTGTAATAACGATAACGATAGCAGGGCTCCCCATATTACATTGACCTTGTGTCATACTATGCCAGTGTGAGACAGTAAGAAAATACCATCGCTTCTCAGCTTTTTATGGCAATATCAAAGTGTAGTATCTGTTCTTATCAACTTAATCGGATTCTCGCTCTCTCTTTCTCTCTCTCTCTCTCTCTCTTCACTTTTATATTCTTTTGCTTTTTCTTTCTTTTTCTCACTGAAACAGTTGTGCCCTCTCCCCTATTTCCACGCGATCAAAATAGAATAGCCAGTTATTTAGGAGGTATTGGCAGGACGTAACGGTCGTACGAACTAACGAAGCGAGAGCCAATCAAAATTATGATAGAATAATTCCCCCCCCCCGAATTTTGACGGGAAGACATTGAAGGAAGGGAGGTAATTCAACGGATTGAAGCGCTATACTTACCGTAGTCGCAGTTCAAGGACCTCGTAGGTAAAGAGCG
This sequence comes from Ascarosepion bandense, assembly GCA_037127315.1. Lineage (NCBI taxonomy): Eukaryota > Metazoa > Mollusca > Cephalopoda > Sepiida > Sepiidae > Ascarosepion > Ascarosepion bandense. The sequence continues at coordinate 388,879 of JBBBDQ010001034.1, read as the reverse complement.
CAAGAAACTATAACATTTGGGCGTCTGGCCGTCCTGATACTTGGCTGGGGTCGTTATCGGGATGCAAGAGGATCTACAATAGAACAGTTCAGATTTCATACTACATAGGTGCGATGGATGAATTGTCGTCTGAATGGCGCCAATATGAAAATAACACTGACATGTCATTTTAACATATAAACAGGGTGCGATGGATGAATTGTCGTCTGAATGGCGCCAATATGAAAATAACACTGACATGTCATTTTAACATATAAACAGGGTGCGATGGATGAATTGTCGTCTGAATGGCGCCAATATGAAAGTAACACTGACATGTCATTTTAACATATAAACAGGGTGCGATGGATGAATTGTCGTCTGAATGGCGCCAATATGAAAGTAACACTGACATGTCATTTTAACATATAAACAGGGTGCGATGGATGAATTGTCGTCTGAATGGCGCCAATATGAAAATAACAATATGTCATTTTAACAGATACACAGGGTGCGATGAATGAATTGTCGTCTGAATGAGGCCAATATGAAAGTAACACTGACATGTCATTTTAACATATAAACAGGGTGCGATGGATGAATTGTCGTTTAAATTATGTTAAAATGACAATAACACTGACATGTCATTTTAACAGATATACAGGGTGCGATGGATGAATTGTCGTTTAAATTATGTTAAAATGACAATAACACTGACATGTCATTTTAACAGATATACAGGGTGCGATGGATGAATTGTCGTCTGAATGAGGCCAAAATGAAAATAACACTGACATCTCATTTTCACAGATAAACAGAGTGCGATGGATGAATTGCCGTCTGAATGGCGCCAAAATGAAAATAACACTGATATGTCATTTTAACAAATATACAGGGTGCGATAGATGAATTATCGTCTGAATGGCGCCAATATGAAAATAACACTGACATCTCTTTTTAACAGATACGCAGGGTACGATGGATGAATTTTCGTCTGAATGATGCCAATATGCGAAATAACACCGACATATCAAATTAACAGATATACAGGGTGCGTATAATGAATTGTTGTCCGATGAAAATAGCTCAGGCATGTCATTTTCACATATATATTTACTAAAGTTACACAGCAATATCTTGAAAAACTAAAGAGTAAATTTATTCAATAACATCGCCATTGACTTCAGCCACGCTCTCCAGACAATTTTAAAACCTCCTGCAACTCTTCTGGATGGTCTCCTTGCTTAATTTGGTGAATGCTGTTATAATCCTTGCCTTCAGTTCATCTTTGATGTCACAAGGAGTTAGTCGCCCGCCCAACCCCGCCCCACACATAATAATCAAGGGGGTTGCATCCAAAATCCGATGTTTAGAACGGCTCATGATTAAACATAATAGACATTCATTGTCACTTATATATATATATATATATATATAGGCTCTAACATGAGTGTCACCAGAATTAGGTTATTGCCATAAGTGGTAAACGGGGACTGATGCTGTTATTAGTATTATTATTATGAAGATTGTTATTAATATTATTATGAAGATTAAAATTAATATTATTATGAAGATTATTATTATTATCATTAGTAAGAAAAATAATATTATTATTATGATTATTATCATTAGTGGCAAAGAGGCATCCTTGTAATATTGGGGACGAATTACTAGTGAGATTAGTAGGGGAAAATATCAGTAGGTCTAGGATGGGTACTGGATTTAAACAATATCGTCAAACAAGTGTAACTACGAACTAACACAAATGGGACAACCTGAGAATTTAGTAGGATCTAACGAAAAGAAAAAACCTAAGTTAATTGATCCGGTTTTACTTGAACCAGATGGATTTAGTGCATACAAAGAAGGGGAAGCCTCAATAACATAACATAGTTGGATACTGAAACAGTAATAAGAAACGGATAGCACAGATAACTGACGGAACTAACGAAGCTGATTGAAACAACGAGCTGAGGAATGACCCTCTATCTAATCAATAGGAATGGATATACGGAAACCAAATAAAGAAAAAGTAAATAAAGAAAGATTGAGAATATGTAGGTTTAGAAGGAGAGGTGGAAACTACCTAAATGGGCGAAGGAAAGAAAATCGAAAGGGGAAGGGAGTGGATAGAAGTAGACACCAAGTCTGAAAAATGGTCTCTAGTGAAGACAGATAAGAGGAGGTGCGAAAATTAGCATACTAGTGGGATAAGATGGGAAGAACGGGGGAGTAAATAAATATTAATAAAACAGGAAAGTTAGCAGGAGTGGTAGTAGGAAATAAGATAGGACTGCTGGTAACCAACGACACCTATCGGAATGGAAGTTCAAGGAATTTAGATATAACATGGATATAATCTAGTCTTGCAACAAATAGAACGGAATTATCTTATCAACAATTGAGTAAAGAAAAGAAATAATAGCCTTAACTTAATCTAATTAAACGTAATTTTAGGCTTAACTTATCACAGATCTAGGAAAATAAAAATAAAAATTTTGGCGTAGGAATTTGAATTATGATTTGATGTATAAATTTGCTGGTGACATTAGTCACGTGTTAATTTTGTTTGTATTAAACTTCTCTCCCACTATATCCCGGCAAATGGAAACGGAAATACTTATTATAGTGGGCTATCCGATGTTTCCTCCTCCTCCGCCTGGCCTTGACTGAACTTTCATTCCGTAGTAATACGACATGAAACAAGTCGAATAGGGCCTTCCGTCTGATGAAGTCGGTGATTGTTGGCAACAACAATTATTGACTGAAATAAATTTATTACGGAAATATGACCGGTGTTTAAAGTTTTTCTTAAAAGGAAACAGAGAGTATATATATATATATATATATATATATATATATACTCAGTTATGAAAAGGACAGGATAGTTAAATAAAATAAAAACAATCATTTTAATACCTCGTGACTTTGCACTACACATGAAGAAATTCTAAAAACTGAAATATTCTGTTAATCTTTTGAAATGATTTGTGAGCGTCTTTGTGGTTGCCAACCTTGTTTATTTATAGATACGTAATTTAGAATAAAGCTCATTTCGTCTTTTAGCCTTGATAAAGTCCATCACAGGACGAAACGCGTAGGCGATTTAAAATACAGTTTTCCTCTTGTCTTTATTTTATTTAACCAATATATATATATATATATATATATATATATATATATATATATATATCCGAGTATCCGAGTGAATAAGGAACGAGGAAAAATTTACAACGTCCAAAACATTAATTTAAAACAGTGCTCGAATTATAATATAGAGCTGTGAATATTTATTATAAATTATATTTTGGAACGTGTACTTATATATATATATATATATATATATATATATATATATATATATATATATATATATATATATCCACTACAAATCGTACATTTTGTTTCGACATTGAACTTACAATGTCTCATCAGGTGGTGTGGAAAGGAATGAAAAGCCTCTTTTCTTATATTTGGCGAGTTGTGTGTGGGATGTTGGTGGGGGTTAGCGATAAGAGAATAAATCTTGTAAATTATCCGTTTGAATTTTGAAGAAAGTGAGGTGGGTAGGGGATATAGTTGATTAATGAAAGTGTCTGGAATTTTGTAGACAGATTTAACATTAGAAAATGGTGTATATGCTTTTATGACCGCCTGGCTAGCCTTTATACTTTGGATTTATCAGAGGGGGAGAGTAAGGAGGTGGAAAGGGATGGGATTGAACCTATACTTAATGTTTCTTCGTACAACTATAGAATATTTTTGTATTTAAGCACAGTTTTTGTAATTAATATAATTTTGTATATTTAACCTTAAGTTTGAATTTAGAAAATGACTTTTTCGTATAAAACTTTGAATTAGATTATTGTTTGTAGTGTGTAATAGATAAAGTTTTATATATATATATATATATATATATATATATATATATATATATATATGCTCAGCGAGAGCCAATCAAAATTATGCTAGAATAATCCCCCCGCCCAATTTTGACGGGAAGACATTGAAGGAAGGGAGGTAATTCAACGGATTGAAGTGATATACTTACCGTAGTCGCAGTTCATAGACCCCGTAGGTATAGAGCGCAAAAAACTATAACATTTGGGTGTCTGGCCGTCATGATACTTTGGTGGGGTGCGGGGTGCGGGGTTAGGGTTAGGGTTAGTACTATAAAGATTTATCTTCTCTAGGGGATATAGCGGTAAGGGGGAAACGATGTATAGATTTTCATGGATCATAAACAATTTTAGAGAAATCTGTGTTAAAGTGGAAAAGTTTTTTGTAGGAGTGTTTGCGTTTCGTTAAAAGTGAAGTTTTATGTTAATGCGACTATTCACGCACGAGAAGTTGAGGGAAAGCTAAGAATTTTAAATTTACTGTAGATGGATTTAGCGATTAAAGCACTTTCTATACATTTTCCCTTTCAATTAAAACTTCGTTTTTAATTAAAGCAGCATTTTTTAAAATGTAAATTATGGTTAGACTCCTTACGGTAAGCAAATAACGCATTGTGTTTGTCTCTTTGTTAAAGATCCCTTTTGTGTTCATAAAATCATTCATTCAAATTATTTAAAGAATTGTCCTGGGTATAACGATAAACTACATCCGGCAGCAAGGCCTCTGATCGGGAGATTGAAGGTTTTGAGAAACGTGGAACCACCTCTTAATCGCTGTTGTTCTAATGTCCACGGTGATCTGCACGTAACCGCTGTTAGGTAAATAGCAACCCCACCCACCAAAAAAGAGAAAACACTTCGGAAGTATAAAAATACATGTTTATAGTAAACTAACAGCAATACAATTTATATTAAAAAAAAACAATAACATATATTCATAGTAAAATGACATATATTCATAGTAAAATGACATATATTCATAGTAAAATTACCAACTAAATTGCCACCAATCCATTTTATAGCAAATTGACCGGAAATACATTTTATAGCAAAACGACCAACAATACATTTTAGGGTAGAAGATCAGCAACACATTTTATAACAAAATAACCAACAATACCTTTTATAGCAAAATGTCCAACAATACATTTTATAGTAGCATGACAACAACACATTTTATAGCAAAATGACCAACAAAACAATACATTTTAAAGTAGAATGACTAACAATACATTTGATAGCAAAATGAGTAACAAATAAAAAAAACAATAACTTTTATAGTAGAAAGAACAAGAATATATTTTATAGTAAAATGACCAACAAACATTTTATAGAAAATTACCAACAATACATTTCATAACAAAATGACCAACAATACAATTTATCGGAGAATGACCAACAATATATTTTATGGCAAACTGACCAACAGTACATTATATAGCAAAATGACTAACAATACAATTTATTGTAGAATGAATTCTCTGCTAAGAAGGTCGGTTCTCTCTGTAGGGCCAAGAAGTTTTTCCGTTCTGAAACAATCCTGCACATATACTAATCTACCATCCACCCGTGCATTGAATACTGCTGCCATATTTGGTCGGGTGCTTCTGCTATCCACCTAGGGATCTTTGACAAAATCCAACGCAGAATCTGTAATGTGATCGATCACGACTTGGCAGTTCTGTCACACGTTCTCATAATTTTCCTCTTATGTAACCCCCTGGACAACAGTGGCAATAAAATGCCTTGCTTGGGGCGACACAATTATAAAAAAAAACTACATTTTCTAACATAATGACCAAAAAAATATCGTAGAATGACGAATAATATATTTTGTAGTAAACTGTTCCATAACATATTTTATAGAAAATGATCAAGAATACATTTTTAGTAAAATGATCAACAAAACATTTTACAGCAAAATGATCAACAAAACAAGTTTTAGCAAAATGACCAACAATACAGTTTATAGTAGAATGTCCAATAATGTATTTTATAACAAAATGACCAAATATATATTTTATTGTAGAATGATCAGCAACACTTTTTATAGCAAAATTACAAACAATACATTTTATAGTAAAATGACCAACAAAACATTTTGTCGTAGAGTGACAAAAACATTTTTTAGCAAAATGACGAACAATATATTTCATAGTAGAATTAACAAAATACATTTTATGACAGAATGACTAACGATATATTTTATAGCAAAATAAGCAACAATACATTTTATAGCAAAATGACTAACAATGCATTTTATAGTAGAATGACCGACAATATATTTTACTGTAGAATGACCAACAATACATTTTATAGTAGAATTAGCAAAATACATTTTATGACAGAGTGAATAACGATATATTTTATAGAAAATAACCACCAATACATTTTATAGTAGAATGACCAACAATACATTTTATTACAGAATGAACAACAATATATTTTGTATTAGATTGACTAATAAAACATTTTATAAAACATTTTATGGCAAAATTAAC